>JACDJE010000070.1:4049137-4127238 GCA_016647715.1 Pavo muticus | reverse complement strand
GGGCTCCGAGGAGGAGGAGGAGGCGGAGGCGGCGGGGCCGCCGCGGGCGGAGGCGGAGGAGGACCAGATCGTGGCCGTCTTCGTGGTCACCTTCGACCCCCGCACGGGTGAGCGCGGGCGGGCGCGGCGGGTCGATGGGGAGATGGCGGCGCGGAGCATCCCCCGTCGCCGTGGGGCTGCCGGGGGCCGCTGGCGGAGCCGCGCTGCCCTCACGCGTCCGTAAGTACGGGCGGCTGCGTGAGGATGTGCGGCCGGTGGCTGCGCCCGACAGCGGCCCTGGGGTGTTGGCAGGAGTGGGGCACGGCCCGGGACCAGTAGGAAGTTTGGGAGCAGCGTGGGAGGCACAGCAACACGCCCACAGCCCGGCATGGAAACACGGTCCTCTTTTTTTTTTTTTTTCCTGTCGACAGACACATAAGAAATTCCTAGCAAAATAAGTCTGATGTAAAGTATGCTGGTTTGTTTTGGTTTTGTGTTGTTTTGTTGATTGGGGGGCCGAGCTCAGAGGAGGCCCTGAAAGTGAATGCTGACCCTGCCCAGAGCTGCAACCCCCAGAAGCAATGCAGAGAATGGAGCTCCAGGATGCGGTTGGACCACGCGCTGCCAACCTGTGGCTGCTGTGCCCTGGAACACTCGAGGGCTCTCCAAACATCACCCATTTTGTGCTGCCACAGGGAGTCTGGAGGTCACAAGCTTGGGACTCACCAAAAGCTGAACGAGGTTGGCTGTCACCTTTCCAACTGGAGATGGGGAGGTGTTTCCCATAAGTACCCAAAACACAGTAGAGTGTGGATGGTGGTGGAGAGCAGGTTGCTCTTAATCTGACAGCATATGCCTTCTATGAAGTGGGGAGGTTTCCTGGTTGGCAGAAAGCTTGGCTTTCTCAGGAGTTTGTCTGGGCCAGCTGTTGCTTTGAACGGAGTCCAGGGAGAGTTGGGCAACAGCTCTTCTCACATCTGATGTGCAGTTTGTGTGGTATCATCGGCCCAGGAACAGGCTGCTGTGTCTGGGGAGGGTCGGTGTGCGGCTGCCACGCAGTGCTGGTGCTGAACACAAGGAGTATGCAGTTGAGGAGCACACTGAGATGTCAGCTTCACAGGCAAACTGCCCCACGGAGGATGCAGACCCAGAACAAAACTCTCAGAACTTCAGTGAGAGGAGCTTGCTGGTGTTGGAAAGAGGAATTTCTGGTCAACCATGTCAGGCTGTGCAAAGGACTTCTGTAATGTGCATAAGGGTGCCTTGTCCCTCCGTGCAACTTGAAGGAGATCATCCATACTGTGTCTGAGCCAGAAACCAGGTTTGTGCTGCCTAGGAAAAGCACAGCAGCCCTCCTGTGGAAGCCTGCTCAGGCACATGAAAGGCAGAACTCCTGGCAATATCTACTCAAATACAGGTGAGCAGTAGCACGAGGGATCTTTTCCTGTAGAAGGAGCATGTGGTGACTGCTCTAATAAAAGCTCTAGCAGCTTCCCTCCTAAATTTGAAAGTGCTCAAGGACCACAAGCTTGGTATTTCTGGCAAGTGCACGTCCTGGGCTCACAGGGGTAGTATTAGCGAGGTTGCCAACTCGCTAATATGGTTCCAGTGTCCCTGGGACCCTTTGTGTGTGAACCTGGGAGTCAGAGGCAGCCTCTAACCCAGCAGTACTCTCTCCACTTCCAGCACAGTGAACCTGTGGGACCTGACAGAGACCTCCTCGTGGCTGTTACAAGGAGAGCAGAATGGTGGCAGGCCAGGAGCCAACTGTGCTGCCTTCTCTTTGCTCCCTGCCTTGTAGCAGCCCTCTCCTTAAGGGAGTAAAGAGTTGAGAATGTTCTGACACTTGAAAAAGTGTGAGCACCCGGTCCGTGCCAACACGGCCCCACAAAGTGTGCAGTCAAAAGGTGCTTCTGTGAGGCTGCTGAACTTCCCACTGCCTTTGTTCTCCAGGGCAGGCAGTAATGGAAGATCCAAGATTACCTTGGGCAGCTGCTGGGACATATCCGGTAGGTGTGACCTACTTGGCATTAGGCTCCACATGCTCTCCTACACTCATACCTGCCTTAGGTAGGTAAGAAAAGGAAACAGGACAATAAATTTTGCTTTAAGAGGGAGAGGAAAAAAAAAAAAAAAGGTGAAGTGAATTCAATGCCACTTTCACTCTTCTGGAATACTGGAAAAGAGGCTGAACCTTCTTAGCCCTCTTTCTGTGATGGAGATAATAGTCAACTTTGTGGAGGTCCTGCACAGCCTGTTGGCTTAATGGGTGATGGGAGTAATGGGAAACATAAGGGAGAAGTGAGAGAAGGAATCAGTTTCCCACCAGTAAGCATGTAAATGTTCTGATTTTCTGTCCCACGTTTCCTCCACATGGGGAACTGAGCCATAACACAGTAGGTCTCACCTGGTGCAGCTCCTGTCCCAGTACAACACAGGAGCAGTGCATAGCACCCTGAAGAGCTTGGGAAACATCTACTAGTGAAGAGGGCCGGGTGGTGACTTTACTGCGGTCATCAGGTGCTGGTGTCATTGGTGAGGGGGAAGAAAAGAAGAGCAGAAGTAGAAGAACATCCTTAACTTTGCATGCCAGCAACTGAGAGTGCTGTTTCTGACCGACCTGGTGCTGGGAGAGCTCCCACAAGATGTCCAGATTTGTCTCCTGGCAAAACCTCTCTCCAGCTCAGCTCTCACTTGGAAAGTTTCCTGCACACATGAGAGCTGCCGTATGCAGAGGAAGGCAAATGCTTCCTGTTTTTCTACAGCGTGGCTCTCCTCCCTCCTCCTGTTTCTCATGCAGGCTGGCAGTTGCCGCTGCGTCCTTTGTTTGCTCTGTTTCACCAGACTGACTTCAAGTCTTTTTATCTCCGTGTTGGCTCTCCGGCTGCCACGTCGCCTGTACATTCATAGGGCACGGCGGTGTGAGGAACTGCCAGGAGCGCAGGTGTGGGCTGTTGATGTCAGCCTGTAGCGACAGTCCAGGACAAATAGCTACGTGACATGCAATAGGTCTTGTGGGTACGCAGCAGATAAGAATCTGCTCAAGACGCCTTTTCCTTTCTTAGCATTGCAGTGCACAGGTTGTCTGAGCCATGTCCACACCAACACAACTCCGTACCTGGAAGACAGCAGAGCTTCTGATAAAGTAAACAAAGTTACTTTCCTTTGCTCTGTGGTGCTCTCTTGCTTATTGATACATTAATATAGAGCTGATGACCGACATGTGATTCTCTGTGGTGCGAGCCTTAAAAGAGGATCTAGCTGTAACCACAGCCTTGTGGTTAGGAGGCAATAGTCATTCCCTTACTCTGTCAAGGAAGGGTCCTGTGCCTTTAAAAAACAAAAACCCCCACAGAACAAAAGCCAACATCTATATATAATATGCAAAACCTACAGGGGACCGTGCAGTGGCATGATGTCACCGCTTCCCTCTGCCAGCCTTTCACTCTTGTTAAAGGCGAAGGCGCGTTGCGGCGGAGCACAGGATGGCACGAGCTGCATGGCTCAGCCAGCCCGTGGGGAGCTGTGTGCCTGTGGGCTAGCAGAGCCTGGGTAGCACATCTCTCCTGGTGCCACGCTGTTGTTTTTCGAAGTCCTTGCCAGGCAGGGCTGGGGGAGGTCTGCTAAATACAATATCCGCGGGGAAAAAAAAAAAAAGCCTATTTAAATGTCAACAGCTCAACTCAATGCAAATTTGCATGCATGTACTTATGCAGTATGAGTAATAACACAGCAGACAGGTCTCAGAGATATTTAAATCTGAGGCCTCTATTTCTAACAGCCTTGGCTAAGCGTAAGGCCCTTCCAAATGTATGCAGTGTCTATGTGGGGGGATGCTTGTCCCCATGAGTGCCTGTGCCATTGCTTTAAAGTGAGTAGCGTTTGTTTCCTTTGGTGTTTTTTTTTAAATAAGTTGCATTATTTCAAATTCATGTTTCAACTACCAGTGGCTGAACCTAGAGCACGTATTGTTGCAGTAAGAGTGTCCAAGTGAGCAAGGTAGGCTCTGAAGGGCTGTAATGGGAAAGCCTGAGAAGGGCCCATTTTTATCCATGGTGAATACCGTGGCAGGGCAGGTCTTGGTCTACTCTAGGGACCTGTTACGACTTCTGTGATACCATCTGTTCCAAGACTGGGCTCCTCAGGTAGCCCTTTCCACTGAACAACTGCATGCTGTCTGGCTGGGTTGTCAGGTGACATCAGTGTGTTGATCTAATGTGTAATCTGTGTGCTTTTTTTTGTTTGGTTACTGTTGCATGTACAAACATGCAGTGCCTGGACCTCCTCCTACCTTAAAAAGAAAACCAAGAAATTCTAGGGAGTAGTAATGATCAGGATGCTGGCTCAGGTAGGGGCTCCTCTTTGAGCAGTCCTATCCTGCATAGCCACAGGAAGATACTGATGTTATGATCTATCACATAAACTCATCCTATGGAGCAGCAGTCTACACTTAGGGTTCTTTCTGTATCAATATTATAGCTTGTCCACTATCAGAGTACCTGGCAAGGTAGAGTGGTAGCTGCTCTGTGATAAAGCACATAAAGGATAAAACACAAAATAGCATTAGGTTCCAAAACAGTTTTGTAATACCTGGGTGTTGTGCTGCAAAAAGTGAAGTTTGCAAGAGATACAGTAGAGTGGAGTACATTATTGCAGCCTCTGTCCAGGACAGAGGGAGTTCTGGAGCAGTGTTACTTCAGCGTTACCAGCATAGATCTGATGTAAAAGCAACAGCTGGCTATAGCTGTTGCTGACCTTTCACTAATGAGCACCGTGTCTACGTTCACCCAAATAAATATGCTTATTTGCAGGCAACATGGTGGAGTGGTGTTTACCTCAAGATATTGATTTGGAAGGCGTGGAATTCAAATCCATGGCAAGTGGGTCCCACAAAATCCAGTCAGACTTCATGTGAGTATGCCTGAGCTGAGTTACCTCTTCCTTCTCTTGGCTCTACATCTACATCACCATCCTTAACTCACAACATGCAAGAAAAATACCGCCTATGATATTAAATTTCTGCACTGCTATGCTGCTGACCTGTGCTGTATTAAGCCAGATACTGTTCAGATACACTCAATATCATATCCAGTACCAGCTGGCTGTATGGGATCTGCTGCGTGACAGCTGTGGCTGTGGAGGTCAGCCAGCTTCTCAGGGGTGTTCAAATTTTAATGCTTATTGGGCAAATCATACTGCACTGCAAACGTTCGGATAGTCAGCAGAGACCTACGGTGAAGGAGAGAGGATGGCAGAAGTAAAATAGGAAGAATTTTTTGGGACCAGAACTTAGAAATTCTTAGAAATTTCTTAGAAATGGTTCTTAATTCTGTCAGCACTTTTGGGTCCTTCAACTGTGATAAACAGTCCTCAGTCACTTTCTTCACCCCTGGTTTCTTCCATCAGCGGAAAGACTGATGGCTAGTTCTGCATTCTCATGCTTTTACTAGCCCACTGTTGCAATACAGCAGTGTTTTGCAATGAATTGCACTGTTACTGTTCCTTTTGGTCAAAAGTAACTGTTGCTTTCTCAAAGGCACGTAGATTTGCACTCAGCTGGAATATACTTCCATATGCTGGCACCCGAAATATGATGAAGTAGCTAGACTCTGCTCACAGCCTCGTGCATCCCAGGCTCTTCCTAAGAATAGCACTGTGTCGATTGGGTCCTGCATCCCCTGCTGGTCTTCCGAGTTCTTTCCCTCCTTGCTGCCATGTTGTGATGTGGCTGGTAGGGGTGCTGGTTGTAGAAGCACTAGAAACTCCACCCTTCCATGGTCCACTCCTGTTGAGGGCCAGCTCTCAGCAGAGTGGGATTTCAGGGGTTTTCTTAGAGAAGGAACTGTGTTCCAAAAATCAGTATTTTTGCTGGTAGGACACCTTTCTTTCATTTCCTTCCCTTCTTTTAACATTAACTCTGCTGTGAAATGTTTGTCCCCAGTTATTTCCGGAATGGGCTCTGTTTTGGCCTGGCCTGCTTTGCCAACATGCCTGTGGAGAGCGAGTTAGAGCGTGGTGCCCGTATGAAGTCTGTGGGGATTCTGTCTCCTTCTTACACCCTGCTTTATAGGTACATGCACTTCCTGGAGAACCAGGTCAGGTAAGTTTCCTTGGGTATGGAACTGGCTGCTCCCCACCTGGGAAACGTAGCATTGCCTCAGTGGACAGCGGTCTCAGATGTGTAAGAACTTGAGTGGAATGCTGAGTTATAACTTTGCTGAACGACTGGTTCACCAGAGAGAGGGTATAATTCACAACGGAGAAGGGATGAAGGAACTGATTTAGCAGCAGTCTCTTCACTGTTAGCTGGCTATCGAATGCTTTCCAAACCCTACTTCTTCTGAAGCACTGTGGGAACGTAACTGTTGGGGGAGAGGACAAGAAGTTAGTGTCCTCTTTTTGAGAGGACAAGTTTCTCTCTTGTCCTTCTGAAAACTATTTTACTGAGAGCTCACAAGAGGCTTCTAAGCCTGTCTTTGTGATTCTGCCTCAGTGTTTGCCTCAGCTGTGTTCAGTGGGCCAGTCAGGCAAATGGTTTTGGTAGAAAGGAAAGCTGATTCTACCTGAGCATGTTTTGAAAGAGGATCAGTCCTATGCATAAATCAGTTCACTGTTTGCTTCAATCCTGCTTGTTCATTGCACAGAAAGCTGGTGTTACTCCTCATGCACAGGCTGTCCTTCTAGATTGTCTGTGCAACTGAGGCACCCGGGGTTCCTTTGCTACTTCCAAAAGCAGATACCAGCTGGGGGCAAGGCATTGAATAAACAGAGTTTGGAGACACTACAGATCTCTTTCGTTTCTCTTCCAGACACCAGCTGGAGATGCCAGGGCACTACTCCCATCTAGAGGCATTCTATGATGACAAGAAAGGTGTTCTCCCTGATAGCAAGGGTGGCACCACCACCTCCCAGCAGCCGGTCCACTGGCTGCCATCCATCCACAGATACATGTACCCTGAGATGAAGGTGAGGCAGGGGCTCTGAGGCTTGCGGGAACATGCTCTGTGCTGCTGCTCTTTACTGGTGTCTTGTACTTCTTTAAGAAGTCACTCCAGCACTTTGCAGTCTGCTTTAGATGAGCCTGACTTGGGCTATTACAAGCTGCAGTTCTCTGTCACTGCCGTGTGCTGTTCTTGCTCCCACATTTAGACTTAGCATCTGTGCATGTGTCCCTGTGTCACCTCTAAGCTGTTTTCTTCCCTTTCCCTCCACCTGCAGATCACACACCCTGCTGGCTGTATGTCTCAGTTCATCAAATTCTTTGGTGAGCAGATTCTTGTCCTCTGGAAGTTTGCCCTGCTGCGCAAGCGCATATTGATATTTTCACCGCCCCCAGTTGGAGTTGTCTGCTATAGAGGTATGTTTCCAGGGACACCACAGAGCTATACAGTAGGCTAAAGAGCTGCCAAATTGCCTGTGGGTACTGAGGGGAGAGACGTCACGCAGGTCTTAAAAATCCATCACAGCCATTCTTTGTGGGGGATAAAGTTTGCCTTGAATGTATCTGTTTTTTTACAAAGCACTTTTCTTCAGGCCTTTGGGCTAAGGGCATACCTGGCACTATCAAAAACTGGAAAATTAGACTGCCAAATGAATTTGTGGAATCTGGAACACGGGATTCCGGTGGGAGAACTGATTATTTCCTATCCAAAATAGGATGTTCCCACTTGAGATCTTCTGGTGTTCAGGGGCGTTTCAAAGCTCTAACCACTGTTTACATAAGAGCATGTGGGAGAACTGAGTAAGGAGGGTTCATAATGCCCTTGCAGGGAATACTGAAAGCATCTCAGCACTTACTTCTCTCGTCTGCAGTGTACTGCTGTTGTTGCCTTGCCAACGTTTCTCTACCTGGTCTTGGAGGAACTGTCCCAGAATCCAAACCATTCTTCTATGTGAATGTGGCAGACATAGAAATGCTGGAGACAGAAGTATCATATGTGGCCTGTAAGTATGATGGATTAGGCAGACCTTTTTTTAATTTCAGGCAGCAAAATATCTTGAGATACCAGGCTGTAGATTAAAACTGTTGAGAAATAAGACGTGCTAGGATTAACTGTCTACAAAAGCAGGAGAGAGCAGTTGCTCTGCAGGGAAAGCAATATGATGTTCTGAAAAATCCCATCTGATTTTGGCAGGTACAACAGAAAAGATCTTTGAGGAGAAACGGGATCTCTATGATGTCTACGTAGACAACCAGAATGTGAAAACACATCACGAGCATCTGCAACCGCTCCTGAAAATTAACAGTGCTGACAAGGAGAAATACCGACGGCTTAATGACCAGAGGTAATAACAGAGATCTGAGCGGTCCTGGTTCTGACACGAATGTGATGTAGGATGTCTTAATGTTATTCAAGTTTTCTACTGCTTCAGCTCACCTGCGACTCTGGTTCCACTGTAGCTGGCTAGAATGAGAGTCCCTGGGTACTCTGCATACGTATAATCACTCCACCATGAACTGGTGAAGCAGACAGAAGGCAGGAGGAGAAGCAGAGGTTGCAATGTATTACTGATCAGTAGTAGAAGTGAAAATATTACCCTTACCCCATGACTTCTAGCCCAGTGCCTCATAAAGACTACCTTGTTGCCTCAAATATTGGGGCAGTGGTGCTAACTGGACTGTCTCCAAGAAACAGATGTGAAGTCTTTGGTGTTAACTGTCTGCTCGTAATGCTTTCGGGTTCACTGGAGGTATGTGCATTTAATCCGTCTCCCTTCTCTCAGGCAGATGTTAATGTATTCTCAAGAGGTGGGTGAGGACTGTAGCTCCTGTGAAGAGGATCTTTTCATCTTGTGAGTGGCTACTCTTAATGCTTAGTTGGTCGCTGTTGGGATTAAGAAACACATTTCACTGATTTCATGTTGTGCTAGCTTAGAATCATAGAATCATAGAATGGCCTGGGTTGAAAAGGACCACAATGATCATCTAGTTTCAACCCCCCTGCTATGTGCAGGGTCGCCAACCACTAGACCAGGCTGCTCAGAGCCACATCCAGCCTGGACTTGAATGCCTGCAGGGATGGGGCATCCACAACCTCCTTGGGCAACCTGTTCCAGTGTGTCACCACCCTCTGTGTGGAAAAACTTCCTCCTAATATCTAACCTAAACCTCTCCGGTCTCAGTTTAAGACCATTCCCCCTTGTCCTATCACTATCCACCCTCATAAACAGCCATTCCCCCTCCTGTTTATACGTTCCCTTCAAATATTGGAAGGCCACAATGAGGTCTCCCCGGAGCCTTCTCTTCTCCAAGCTAAACAAGCCCAGTTCCCTCAACCTTTCCTCATAGGAGAGGTGCTCCAGCCCTCTGATCATCAATTAGCATATTATGAAACACCATGGTCAATGTAATTCCTTGTTCCTTGGGGAATCCAAGAGCCAAACTGATTCTTATTCTTCAGATCATCTTCCTTGCAATTTGAGAAGCCAAAGGCAGCCATGTTTGTCTCCACTGGGGTCTCCTAAATGCTAGAAGGGGAAAGGAAATTTTTAAAACGTAATCAGAAATGCAAGAATCCCCTCCCAGTTCTGAAACATAAGCACCACACGACTTCTCATGCCAGAAACATTTGGCTCGGGAAAGCACCAATGTCTGTGGGGGGGTACAGTGCAGAGGCAAGACCCGAGCATGGAGGATCAGCCCATTGGTGCAGCAGGCTCTGTAAATGAGAAACAAAGGAACCAGAACTGGGTGTAGAGTGTGAGGTAGAAAATTAGATGAAAACCACACCTGTGTTACACCTCTGAAGCTTTTCACTGCCTGTTGCTACTGTGTCACAGTATGCAGCTGCTGAGAAGTTACACGATGAAAATGTGTTAGACCATCAGGGCAGAACTTAGTGTTGTGCTGCACAGATGTAGTTGGAACTCTTCTTGCAAAGCCTTGCGTATTCCTAGGAAAGCGCTAGGTAAGAAGTAGCTCTTACTGCTGTGTTCTCCTCCAATAATGGAGAATTATTTACTCAGTGGCATGCTAGATGGATAAAAACACTGTTTCCTCCTTTCCTCTCTGGGAGATATAGGTCTGATGTACCCACTTAGTTACCACAAAGTACATGTTAGCTTACAATGTGGCTTCCTTCTAAAAAGGCAAATGGCTACTATAAATCAGCCAGATAGAAGCATCACTGTAAATTAGAAGTTAGTGCTTTTGTTTATTCCACCCTTTGTTACAGGGTGGATAGAAAACTACTACAGTATTACAAAGACAGTGGGAAGTAGGATTACAATGGCCTAAACACAGTTTTGGTGCTCTGTTGCCTGTTTGGTAAATATGCTGTCTTTTGGGGGTTCACTGCCATCATCTCAGCTGACTTTATCCTGTAGGTTTTTTATGGAGCAGAACAACCGCATATTTCAGACACTGATGGAGGTGTCAGCCAGCCAGGACAAGACCCTGACAGCTGACCACGCACGAGGCATGGGCCTGGATCCCCAGGGGGATCGAAGTTTCCTTATGGACCTACTGGAAGTGTACGGCATCGATGTTATGCTAGTCATTGACAACCCCTGCTGCACTTAAACCAAGAGGAAGAGAAACGGGGAGCAAAGATCACTTTTTAAAGACTATCAGACATTGCTTAGGAGCATCACTGGAACTCACCACAGCCACTGGATGGATCTCATGTTATTTAATAACTTTATATGGAAAGTATTTATAATTTAAAAGAAAATGTGATTCTATTTTTACCCCCTTGATTTCCCCAAGGAGTACCCACTCCAGGTTTTTTGTTTGTTTGTTTTCATCTCCTATTCTTTTTCACTTGTGTTTTTTGTTTTGTTTAGATAGGACCAGTGGCATCTCTGCACCAACCCTCACTGGTGCCAGTGAGCTAGGTTTTGGCCTACTCTGGATACGTGAGGGCTGAAGACTTCAGGAAAGCACTTTGTCTGATGGGGACCAATGTGAAATGCTGCCGCTGAGCTCTCAAGACTTGACTGGAAAACCCTACTGTCATTCCCTCTTCCACTTGACTGAAGAGAGCTTCAGCACAGGCTCTTAGTGTACCAGT
This sequence comes from Pavo muticus, assembly GCA_016647715.1. Lineage (NCBI taxonomy): Eukaryota > Metazoa > Chordata > Aves > Galliformes > Phasianidae > Pavo > Pavo muticus. Next base: position 4,116,247 of record JACDJE010000070.1, on the reverse strand, counting down.
ATCATAAAACATTCTCCTGTCCCACCATGTTTACGGGTGAGGACAGTTAAGCAAATGATGAAGACCGGGACTCTTTTACTCCTCGCCCAACTTTTAGCAGCTGAAGTGGAAGAAAGCCACCCTTCCTCATCAATGGCTGAAACAAATTTGGGATAAGGGGGTGCCATAGGATCTTATGACTTTGCTTACCAGAGTGGCACTGTCTCATCTCCAGCATTTAAGGTACAAACAGTCTATATAAGACTACACCTGCCTATCTCACAGCTGGAAAAGAGCACTATCTCTACTTCATCCCTCCTTCCACAAACTCTGGTTTTCGGTTGTATTGAACCTGCTGCTTTAGGTTAATATCTTCAAACCAGCAAGATGTCCTCACATTGAAGGGGGTCCAACACCACTGAGCCGCCTTGCAGTTGCTATGCTCTCCAGCCTCAGTTCAGATGATGCTGGGCAGGATTACGTTAAAAAAGTATGCCCTAACTAATGTCACTAGCTCTTCCTTTGTAGCGGACAGTACTTGCCACTCCTTTGTTTCAACACTGTCTGCCGCTCCTCCTTTGTCAAGCAGCCTTCAGCACTGCCTCCTCTGTCCTTGTCTTTCAGTATGAGACGGAGAGCAGTACGTGACCTTCCAGCTGGAATGACTTTAAGGCTTACAGGAGGTTCCCCTGGAGTTTGGTGTTGCTAACTGGCTGGAAGCAATGGCTAACAGCAAGCCTTTTTCTACCTGGGCAGACCAGCGTTTTCTCATTCTTTTGCTGGGGAAAGAGCAGGATTCAGTTTATACAGGGCCAGAGGTTTCCTCCAGAAAGTCTATGCCTGTGAAGGTAATCCTTTTGCCATGCAGAGTCCAAGAATGGAACTATGGGTTGTAGGTATGACATAGTACTTTGTCCAAAATTCTTTACCCAGTACTAGCATCAGCTTTAAGCTAACTGTTCTTTCATGAACTACCATTATAGCTACTTAGTTGCTCCCTCTACCATAAGAGACTTCAGCACCTTGGAGCCTTTCTGCAGTTTGTAGAAATGCAAACTGTAGCTGGTGTTATACATTTACCATAGCATTTCATACAATGAAACAGCACCTGAACCTCTGATGTCTCACCTGCTAATTCTTCATAAAACAAGTGAAGCAAGTGTTCCAAGTAGACTCCTTATGGACTGTGTCTCTCTACAAGGAAGGAAGTTGGCATTTTTTCTTGAAGGCTATCTGCAGCAAAGGGGTAGTTTTGCTTGCTGTGGATTCAGAAGTTTCAGTGAGATGTGGGATCAGAGGCCTCACAAGATTTATTGCACAGTTCATTGGTATGAACTTGAGCGGATTATGTTCTCATGATCTGTTTCCAAACAGTTGCTCCCCATCTTGCTTTTCATGACTTGGAATGCTTTTCTACAGGGGAAAACACTGTTGCTTATACTGCCAGTTTGAGTGGGTTTTGTTTGTTGTTTTTTTTTTTCCTTGAGGAAAGGTTTTGTTTTCAGATTGACACCCATGGTATAAAAGTGACTCACAACCTCTATGCCTTCTAGCTTCCACTTCAGTTCTAACACGCTGTCTGCAGTGAAGATCTCTGGGGAAGTTTGGCATACATCATATTGCTGTGACTTAATTTCCTTCAGATATTAAAAAAAGAACTGAAACTACTCTCCAACAATTCTTTTCATTTTCTGCGTAGCTTAACTGTGATCAGCTGTTGATGACTTTCTGTTCTCCTTGGTATCAGTAATTCTTTTGCTGAACCAAACAGGAACAAACCTTTAACTTGTCATGGAATTTTCACAGCCTCAAAGTTTTTCTAACAAACTGCATTACAGCACCTTGTTCACAAGGTGTCAGAACATCAAGGCCATGAGACAGCAAGCAGAACCTCCTGACTTGATCATTTAACATTTATTTAACCTCTGCTTTTCAGAAACTAGGTCTTCAGTTGTCAGCCAGAGCATGGGTGCAGTAGCAGCAAAGCAAGCAGATTACTGTAAAAGTAACATTCATGTTACATCCCAGCTTGATGGCTACAGCCTAGGTTGCTCTTGTAATTTTGTTTCTCTGCAGCCTTCCTTGGAAGGAAGTCAGAAGTATCCAAATAGAAAACAGAACAAAAAGACTTATCTATTCTAAACCTTCCTCATTTGTTTCTTTGCAAATGAACTCTTCATCTGCAGTGTCTTTTCCTAATACAATAGATATTGCTTTTACTTGGTGTTGCACACAGAAAATCCTTTATAGAGCAGTATGAAATACAAAAGAATGGCTATAGCTTGTGCCACAAACGCCTGTTCAGCAGGCTGGTTTTGTTTCCTAGCCTTTGAACCAATTTCACTGAATTTTATCTGTTCAGGAGCTAACTAACTGTTTTACTTTGAATTAAGTACAGACATTTTAAATCTCCTCCTTGGAAACTAATAGCTGCTTTTTTGAATACTGGCAGCTGGTATAGCTTAAACTAAAAGAGGAAGAAAAGTATGCCATAAGGTAGGATATTGACAAGTACTGTAAGATCTTCTTTTCCAGTTAAAGTACTTTGCCTTTACAGTGGTGCCTTTAATCTCTTGGTAGGATGTCTCTGGTTGGTTGCGAATGATCAGAGGCCAGGTTAAATAGTGATTCTAGAAACCATGTCTACCCAGTGCCCCAGTAAACCGGCTGGTATATTTCTTTCTCCTATTGCCTTCCTAGTACAGCAATTACAGGAAAGAGCAAGAGCTTCACACTTGCATCTTTAGTTGCACTAGACACGTGTAATTAAGTAATGAATTATTATTATTTTTACTCTCTGGAGTAGAGGGTAAAGCTCAGAAGAGAAATGAATGCTAGGTTTTTTAAATCTCAGTAGGTAATATACGGCGTTAGAGATTTAAATCATGAGAAAATCTCGCTGCAAGTGTAGGGCAAGCAAGCTGAGCCAAATACAACTAAGAACAATAGCGGATGCTAGGAAGGAGGCATTTTACTGAATGAGATTTCAGATTCATCTTAGACATGCTAACACACTCTTTTCTAGCTTAAATTAAGTAGTTACTTAAGTAGTTAGAGCTAATGATGACGTCTGTCAGGTGAGCTCTCCCACCCAGCATTCTGAAGGGCAAAAGGAAGTTCTATCACCTTTTCAACAAAGTAGCTTTACTGTACAGGCTCACTGAGTAAAGCAGCGTTGCTATGACACTTCTTCCATTTTCAGTGCCAAAGTTCATTGGCAAGAAGTTAGGAGTAGCTGTGGCCCTTGTGGGGCAAAGGACAGGCCCGCTTTGGGAGGGAGAAAGGGAGCGGTTTCTGAAACAGCAGGGCAAAAGTACTCTGTTCTCTTGCGTTTACATAGCATGCTAACTACCCCAAATTCTTTCATCATAGCTGTAACTTCTAAGTTAGTTGCTGTTGGTTGGTTTGTTTTTATTCCTTCTCACCCCAAGCTAATGGGCTAGTGATGGTGGGAGATAACAACACACTGGTGGTTGTTGGTTTGCTGGTTTTTTTTTTTTTTTTTTGGAGGGACTGGAATGTATTGACATCACAGAATGGCATAATGGCAGTGAACTGGGATTTCAGATCCTGATTAATGCAGCATGCCATTCAAATGGAAATGATTAATTGTGGTTAAAATAATCAGGTGCCTTGGGCTGGTCCATTATTGGATTGTTATCCTTCATTTTTATTTATGTTACGGTATTTTAAGCCCTTCTAGAATGTACTGTAAATTGAAGCCAGGATAAATGTTCTCACGGAGTGGGACCCAGTGTTCTCCTCCTCCTCCCTGTCTTGGGGTTTATACAAATAAAGTTGTTTGTCTTGCTGTCAGACAGAAACACAAGAACTGAGTCCTTTCCTCTACACTGTAGGTAGTAGGTTCAGCCTCCGCTTATTTTATGTTATGATTTCCTCACATCTTTCCCTCTGAATGTTGCAATTCAGATATCTAGAACCACTTCATACTGAGAGACCTCTGAATTGTGAAGAAAGGGGAAAAAAAAAAATCACTTGAATGATATAAGCTATTCAACTTGCATTGATATAAGTATTTAAATATCAGCCTGTATTTCAGACTGGCCTTGGTACTTCAACATCAGCACAGCATTACCAGCACCAGGTCTGAAAAGAGCTCTTGGTTACCCTTGAGCAAAGAATCACACTGTGCAGAAGCCACATGTCTGGTAACAGGTAAGGGAGTGAATCATTTTCCCCTTGAAATGGTCCAGATGAACCAGAAGCTGTAGGTATCACTTAGCCCCTTTAAGCAGACTGGTTGTAGTTATAAGAGCTCTGGTGTTATTTGCATCTCGCAGATGTGTGGTTGTTCCCATAGGCCTGTGGCTGTGTAGTAGAACTGCTTACTAATCCATAGGTATTTTTAAAAACAATTAAAGCTTACCTTTTTGAAATGGCTGCTGCCTTGTCTTTCCTGCTACTTGGGCAAAAACACTGCTAATTTTCCTACAGAAGCCTCAGCTTCAGGAAAAACTCAGTTGGTGAGAACTGCCCCTGACACTGGCTGCAGAACAACATTCCAGGTGTCTCTGCGGCAAGCAAAAAGAACAGGGTGCAGCCAACGTGTCTAAGTGACCCAGGGAGCTGCTGGGCACTTGTGACTGCAGATCAAATAAAGACAGCTCAACGTAGGCTCTGTCAGCAGCACTATCATTAAGAACGTCTAATGGGCCTCTGCTCTCCTGTATCATAGTCAAGGAAGGGTTTAGTGCGTAGGTAAGGAGTTTCTTCACACTACGGCCAAGGAAAGGTCAGCATGCAGTTTGGTTCCAGCACAACCCAGAAAACCAACCTGTTTTTTCTGCCCTTTCAAAGCATTTTGATTTTAGCACGCTGACAGCAGAGGATGCTGTTGCAGCAGCATGCAGCCAGGATGCTGTCTTAAAGAAAGTGACTGGAAATCGATTCACTAATGTCCTTACTTTGACTACAGCAAAGAATCAACAGATGACTTTAGACTAGGCATGGAGACTATGTACAAACAGCAATCACGTCAGAAAAAATAACCATCAATTGTTCTCAAGTAAACAAGGCAGAATCAAGTAAACTTGTAAGTTATAATAAAGGCAACAGATAACCTTGCTGAAGTCAATAACATTTCCTTTCAGCAATTAAAGTGAAGCTATTAAAAAAAAAAAAAAACACCTCAAAATCAACAAAGCCAATTATGGAACTGGGGCTCAAAGGGATGTAGGTTGCATAAAGAGTGATGAGCGCTGTTTACGTTAATGAGAAAAGCAACCAGGTACAATTAATATTAAAAGTTATTTGGAAGCCCTTATTTGTCTTATGCTACTACAGGAACAAAAGGAATACTTACAAGAAAGGCTCATTTGGCTTGTTAAAGAGTCTTTCCACATGGACTTCATACAGCTCCAGGTCAATGCTGATTCTCCAGTGTGCTTCTGTGTAACATACCTAAACTTGATCAAAAGAATATATTTCTACTATGTTATTAACTAGAGCTCTGTGCTGTTGAATCTGGCAAGGTGAAGAGAAAACAAAGATCTTACCAAGATAGATACATACTGGGACTTTTCAAACTTCCTTTGAAATCATGTCACTGATATCCAATTTATTTTGGGACAGAGTAGATAACCGTTCAGCTGTTTCATGTAACAATTCCAACATTTCACATACTTAGCATTAGACCCCCCCAAAACAAATTTTTCCAAGATCCCAGCTTTCCTGAGATTTATACATAGATAATGTAAACTCTTACAACACAAGGACAAGTATTCTTTCATTTTGCTTTAATATACAATTGCATTAAAGCAGTAGCATCTGGCATTCAGCACTCAGCCTGTCGTGCTGTGAATGGAACACTATTGACTTCAGGGGGAAAAAAATGCCATCAAGTTAACATGCAATTCTTAGAGCTCTAACTTGCACTTTCAAACCCCTTGAGACTAGCCAAATAGCCACCTTCAATGGAAGTACCTTGTGCATAAAGTAGCTGAATGGCTTGTTAATCTGGTGGGGTTAATCCAGTTAGTGAGGACACGCCTTGAAGAGAACCTGGCAGGAGTGGTGAAGAGTGGCCCCTTTGATGTGAATTCTCATTGTACGGCTGCACGGAGCATCTGCTCTCTCATTCTGGGATCACAGAAGAACCGGAGTTTCCGGGGTAACAGCTTCACCTCCACAGGCATAGCTTCGTATTCCTCGTTATCAATGCCAAAGGATCCCTCAGTGCCCTGTGTACAGAGAACAGTACTGGTCAGGGCTAAACAGCAAGCATTATTTCAGCAGTGCTGTAATACCGAGACCTGATTTTACTGATTAACTACAGTTCAACACTTAGCTGGGTGATAAACAAGGTGACAGCCTCCCCATGCCTTCCAGCCCCTTTGGTCTCAACTACACAGAGAAAGCTGTTCTTCACTGCACGGAATGTACTAAGAGTCTGTGGTGTAACGTTACCTCAGCTAGTTGTTAATTGCTGATAATTAAATGCTAGGAAGATTTAATGACCCACACTGTTTATACTGAAAGACTCTTTGCTATATTATATGTGCTTGGCTCTTCTTGGTCTGCCAGTGGTGACAAAAGCTAATCTGCAGAAGTGCCTGTTAAATTACTCCTATTAAATCCACATTACAAACACCTTTTGGTATTGTTTTTCTATGTTGATCTGAAATGTGAGATACAAAGTATTTCACAGGTCAGGAATTAACTCAGCAGAATTTTCCTGAGCTTTTACTTTAATGCTGATAAAGTCACCAATGATTAAAACTGTTCATCAAAATGGCAGGTTGACTTTATCTGCACAAATCTGGTGCCTGCTCTGCATGCACTTCATTCACTCTAGGCAGGGCTGCCACTTTGACACTTAAACTAGCTCCAAATGAGCTGGTATGTCAAAGGAGCTCAGAGTGGAGAAACTAGTGGAGGTCCTGTAAATCACAGAGCTATAGCAGTCCACCTGGATCAACATATCCTACTTCTCTCAAAACTGGAGAGACTCACCTGAGCTGTCTCCAGTTCATTCATCAGCTCTAGATCAAGGATTCAAAAAACAACACTACTCTGTGGCATGCACAAATACTCTGAAGGTCTCAGCCTGTAGTACGAAGAGCTGATTTTATACCATTACCCCTACCAATGGCTCATCTGTACTTAGCTCAGACTCCAGAGTGTTCTTTCAGAAACACAAGATTGCCACAATACTAACTTGATGTAAATATTAGGATGCTGACTAATGATTACATGGTTCATGATTTTCACTTGGTAGGTAAAGATTTTTTTTCACTTTTTGGCGTGTTCTATTCTCCCTTAATATGAAATTTGTTTTGCAAATGGTATGACGGCCCTTGAAGATAGATTAATGAGACTGACTGAATGCCCATGCAAAACAGCGCATCCCAAGGCTGCAACAGCACTCCCTTCTAAGAGGTAACACCAGACTAACCTAAACTACTCAGGCAGACACAGTTTCAGCTTCTTTTTCAGCCTGATCTATTCAAAGTTTAGTGACGCTTCCTTGTGTTGACCTGAGCCCCACTGCCTTACCTCTTCTTACCTTGTCTACATAAGATGCTGATATTTATCTTCTCTATGGCATAATCCCTTCTAGGGTAAAACGCAGATGAGGAATTCTATCTTCAATGCAATGGTGAAAGTGTGTCTACTCAATGCACCTGAGTAAGAGATCCTTTACAACCTCCAGTGCTGTATACGTGACAGCTCTGGTGAGCAGTCTATTTCCTGGCTGAACAAAGCTCCCCGTCTAGCTCACAAACCACTTGGGCTGTAATTTCTGTATGTGTCTCCCGGCTGGGGACTGAGATGCTGCACTGAGGAACGGAGTGTCTCATCAACAGTATACTCAACCTCCCAGATCTGGAGTAGGGATTTCTTAATTTGCAGTATCATGTAGCACTAGAAAACGAATTTACAAAGTTTCCCCACTCTCTCAACTTCTCACCTCTGGAAGTTGCAAGATGCATCTGCTGGCTTGGATGCACTGACTGCCTTCAGGACACATATGTGGATCACGCATCTTCTGACTTCTGTTTCAATCAAAGAGAGGTAAGCTAAGGAGAAGGTTCTTTAGAAACAGCTACCTTTAGAGCTGACACATTGTTATGGGTTTGTAAATCACTATGCAGTTGACAAACCTGAAGGTTATAAATATGTGTACAAATACTTGTGAGCTTAACTGTGAGAAAATAAAATACAGTTTGCCTCTTCTGCTGCACTCAGTACGTATCAGTATGCACTGACAGCCTCCAACCAACTTCTGCACTGAGGTTCAGTGAATAAATTTGAATGTACTCTTGTAGCACAATCTTGTGCTCCTCACTTATATGCTGAATGGTGCAATGCCCACAATGCATGACTGCCATCTCCTCCAATTCCATGCACTTACCAGCAACCTAAAAAACTCTTAACAACAACAACAACATAAGATAGAATGCGCCACACCCCACCCCTCAGTTTGGTCCCTGTCCAGACAGACAGCAACACACAGATAGCTACGGGGACAGCAAGAGCTGCACGGTCTCAAGCACAGCACAATTATCACAGATAGATATTCCCAGATAGATAACATCAGCTGTCCCCAGCAACTCTGTCCATTACGAGGACTGTTATGAAAGCAGTAATTTAAATAACTTCATCTTGCCCAGGAAAAGAAGCCCTAAAAACATGTCAGAAACACCCTATACACCAAATATTCCATACCCTAGAAATGCAAGCTTCTCTTAAAATCAGAAAATCCCAGAGAAAGAGCATAAAAGGCTGAAAGAGGAGAGAATAACCGAAGGACAAAGGAAGAAAAGCTCAGACACCAAAGAAAAGGGCAGGGAAAGACAGGAGCAATATTAACTAGGAAGTTTGTTTTAATCCAATATGTATATGCTAAAAGATTAATGAATGAATGTGAGGGAATTAAACATCCCCCTGGCAATATAAATGATAAATCATTGATGGCATGCAATTATACAGTTTATACAGTGCTGTACAAATAAGCAGCAAGATTCCCTACTTAAGGTTTAACCTGCTCAAAGTTTAACATATAAGGTTCTACTTACATAAATGCAATTATGGGATCAAAGTTAGCACAACAGAGACAAGACATGTAACTAAAGAATGGGCAAAGGAGAACTCCACTTGCCACGACTGCCCTTCTAGTGACCCTGTATGAAAGGATCACAGAATCATAGAATGGCTTGGGTTGGAAGGAACCTCAAGGATCATCAAGCTCCAACCCCCCCGCTGCATGCAGGGTCGCCAACCTCCATATCTAATACTAGATCAGGCTGCCCAGGGCCCCATCCAACCTGGCCTTGAACACCTCCAGGGACAGGACATTCACAACCTCCCTGGGCAGCCCGTGCCAGCACCTCACCACTCTCTTGGTAAAGATCAAGAAGGATCGCTTGATTCAGCTCCTTACAAGAGACAAGACAGCTAAGGAAAAGAGGAGTAAGAACACAAATATTTTCAATTCATTTAAATCTCACTCCATACACTGAACTACAATAAAAATACAGGCAAGGAAAACCTACTGTAGATTACAGATAGGTTTAGTCTAGTTCTTGTCTCCAGAAGTGGCCAATGTAAAATCCTGTAACAAAAACAAGAGTCTTTACACTGCAGCTGGTCACTGCACTCATCCCCTGGAGTGACCCCTCTCCATGCTTTCACACAAAGAATAGAAGCTGGCTATCAGGATGGGCAATACGGATGCTACGCTTTCCATCTTTCTATTTCCTTCTCTCCAGCACTTTCTGGTATGCACTACTGTGTATTTGCCTGCTCCTTGTCCATCCCATCTTAACTATCAGCTCTACTCTTGCTGCAGATGCTCTTGTTCACACAAATCTGATCCACAGCCAGAGGGCACTTACATACACCTAGGATGACTGCTCCTTTCTCTGAGATGCAATAGCAGCTACTCTGCAGCGCTCTGATGCATCGCCTCCAACGCCACAAACACACCACCTGAACCTGCATCATTACATCCCCTGCAGGACGCGTGGCTTACTCTGCGCTCCACCAGTTCTGATCAGATCAGCTCAGTGCCCTCTTCAATAGAAAAAAAACTGGATACTCATACTGATATGGCAGTTTCCCTAAAACCTTTTCAACTCCTCCAAATTCTGGAGGTGCTTTAACAACAAAACAAACAAGCAAATGGCTTCTTCGTACATTTCTAAAGGCAAATTCTGTTGGTGCTGGGCAATGGGGAGCCTGTAATAAGGGCTTGATTCAAACCAAACTGCCAAGGGGCACTCTGCAGAGGAGAGCTGCTCTGAGCATCTCGATTCTGCCTTGAAAAATCAGTGTTTTATTTCTGTTCAGACTCTTCTCTGTAGGAGTAACTGGGTTCTCCTATTGCTCCCCAAAGCATACACTCCTCCTTCTCTTTTGTTGTTACTTACAGACTTTTGGGCAGTGTTTAATCAAAAGAGCTCTCTTTGAGCTTTGCTTGAACAGCAGCTCCAAGTAGTTGGCAGTGCCTCTGAGGAGCTAGCTAGTAGGGCATGTCACCGCTCATCAGGAGCTTTTTCTGTACAGCAGTGTACATCCAGTTAGAAAAAATGTGACACGCTGCTGTGTGAACCATGTCCAACTCACACGGGGGATACTGTACACTGGGTGTACAGTCGAACACCCCCCTTCATATCACCCAAAACCATCCACAATTTTTCTGGGAGCAACGTGTCCAAGAACCTATTATGCTGTCTCTTTCATTTCCCCTTAAGAGGCCACACTTCCCTTGCAGCTCCTCCTCCTTTTCTTTCTGTAGACTTTAAAGCAAACATCTCAGTCTAAAGCATACATGGCCCACGTGGCTCATACAACCTAAAAGCAGTTGCAGGTGGCATCCTGATCCACTATGTATGCATACATCAGAAGACTATATTCCCACTGAGGCTCATGGGATGCTCAAATAAGGGGCTCACTTCTGCTATTAACATCACAAACAAGACACTCATGCAGGAATTCTTAGAGTGATGACAATCAGGTGAAAAATGTATTCAAAAATGTATTCCACCTGATTTCACTAGAGGGGGCCCAACGACTAGAAAACAGTATACTGAGGAAATAAAATGGTCATACAGAAGAGCAGCCTTGGATTTAGTAAGAAAACCAATTGGTAATAAAAAACACACTGAAGACACAGTATATTTGCTGGTGGGGCAGCATGGAGGAGCTGGAAAAAGCAGTTCTGACTGATATTTGGTGAGAGCAGAGGAACAATCACATTACATGACAACACCTCAAACACAGGAAAGAAATACATGCTCACTCTTTCTCTGTGTGCTGCTTCTTCATATCTGCTCCCTGCTCTACATACAAGATATTTGCTTACAGTCCTTCTATAAATTCACATCTTCCAAAAGCTGTTCAAGCTCAGATCTCATACCTTCGAGGAGTTACTGAGCAAAGGGAGCCCTTCACTTAAAAGCTGTGTTTTATCAGAGTTCAGAAATTCCAGGTACCACTAGTACAAGCTTATCAGCTCTGTGACTCTTAAACCACCAAGCAGCTAGAGGTAAAAGATTCTGGAGTTAGTCTTTATGGTTGCCTACAAAACACTGGTTATGATGGTGTTCTACAAGTAGCACCATCCAGTACCAGCGGAGAGAAGGATGAAAGGTACAGGAAACTGAGAAGCTAGAAAGAACTCAAGGTAGACTGATCTGCCTTGTTTCCAGAGAAAGAAAATCTGTACGAATGTTACACGTAAGACATCTGTAAGATGTTACATGTACATTTTCTTACAGAAAATCTGTAAGAATGTTAATGTAAGAAAGAACGAAGCAATCTCCACGAAGCATCACTGACCGATGACCTCTGCTGCAGAATTTTACAGCAGAAAATCAGAGAGAAACATAACATACTCCCCAAAAAATCAGTGTTCTGACTTGTACAGAGATTCGGGCATCTTTTTGCAGTGCTCCCATACTCACCCTCTGTTCACAAACTGTCCTTTGCTGACAGTATCTGCTTCAATGCAAATATTCATGAAGTCTTCAGTGCGCTAAGCAAAAAAAAAAGAAAGACTCAGAAATGAAGCAGTTAATATTTCAAAATGCCACGCTCGTGATACTTAAATACGTTGCAAAATACCCAGCTCTTTGTCCCACAGAAAGACAAAATATTAATTTCATTCTTTTTTTCCTTTCTTGACTTGAGGGACACAGATTAAGAATTATAGAGGACAGTTTCTCATTGAAGATTATTCAAGAATAAACGCCGTAAGAAATGAAATAATGACTCACATATTTGGCTCTTGTTATGTTTTGCACACTTATTAAAGACTGTTGGGTTACATCTGCTCACAGAGATTTCTAATCAGTGGACCTTTTATGACCTTAAGCAGTAGTATAACGATGCTGCATTTGGCCACCAAACACTACAGGAAGAGAATTTTAATACAAATTTGAAATCAAACTGCTCTCATTATCACTCCTTTAAATTCCTTACTTAGCTACTCTTCCACTTGCAGCATGTCCTTAAACTAAGTAGACATTAAAGCTTTTGCCGAGAAAGCAACTTTGATTAAGATGTAAATCATATTTATTTTTTTAATTAAAGAAAACATTTCTGCTCTGGCAAAAGTCCTAGCACAGATGCAATCAGAATGTCAAAAGTAAAACCAAATACATTTACTAGTGTAACTTGTTTTATTCCTTTGCTGTATCTGCAGAAGTAAGTTTGTCAATGCCTGAACTGCACCTGTATAGCTTTATCAGCTTCACAGGAGAGCCTGGGCATGAGTGAGAAAGAAAGACAGGACCGGCTGGCAGTATTTAGCAGATATGCCCTGATATGACAGTACTGTGATTCAGCTTTGATGGCTGCAGGGACAATAGCTTCAAGAGGAGGATTCAAAGGCAGATATATGGGGTGCCTATCAGTAGAAAAAAAGATGTAAGATCAAGATACATCCAGTTCTAGAAACAGAGAAGTATAATTGCCCTCATAGGAAGTCACCCATTTCTCTGGGATATGCAAAAGAAATGAAAGAGAACCTTACACTGCTTCTTTGTTAAATAAAAGTATTAAAACACATCTTGAAGACATAAAGGGGAAAAAAAAAAAGGAGGGGGGGATACAGAGGCTATTTTGTGGCAGCGAGATTTTTCAATTCCTGATAGGTCTTTTTCACTTTACATCACTGACTCTAAATCAGGGGACATCTAGACAAGGGATATTTTGTCCAAGGGACATCAGGAAATCAGTAAAGAAAAAAATACCCTGGTAGGGTCAATCTTGTTTCTACCATTACTAGGACACCAGCAGCGCAAATCATGAATCACTGATGGAGAAGAAACTAACGTTTAAGTAGTACAGGCTAGGGAGAACACAGCAGGAAATTTTAAGCCTAGATTTGCCTGGTTGGATTTTTACTTTTTTTTTTTTCCCTTTTTGTCTGATCCTGCAAGGATAACCTATCAACATAACTCAGATTTTCAGGTTCTTAAAGAGTCTGAATTCTGCATAAGAAACATGTTGCAGAAAGTCCAACACCTCCTGTCAGTCTGGGATAGCGGCTGCGGTTTCCTGCAGCCAAGAGAAAGACATGTAGAGAAAGGGATTACTGTGTTACAATTCTCCAGCAGAATTAAAGACTGGCATCTACCCAAAAAGCTCTCATAGCAATGACATTGCACCAAAACACAGACGTAAGCCAAAGATGGGTAATTAGAGCACTCAATGAAGAGCATAAGCCTTATGGGCAGGACGTGACAGAAGGCTATCATAGGAACAGCTCCCTTGCTCCCTTGTTCTGCTCTTCCACAACCACCCACACTTCCTGTCCTCTAACTCACTGTAGCCCCTGTCCTTTCTTTAGTGCCATTTCTTCTTAACTCTTTGCTCTGCAAGTTGGAAGGGAGACAAGAAGCCCCATTTCTAGGCAGACGTTCATTTTCATAGCTGCACTCCAGCACTCACTGATAAAACTTCTGTATCTGATTTCCCCTCTCCCATGGGTCAAGAAGGAAAGGAGTATCCATTCTGATGCCTTGTTTCCTCCTGAGTAATGCTGAAGCTTCTGCAAGACTGATGAAACCTTCCAGTTACACAGATAGCACTGATAGCACTGCATTTGTTTTACAGAAGTATCCAGAGCTTTTACACCAGCTCCGAAGTTTGCCCTTTCCTAGATTCATTTATGGGCCCCAACTTGCACACGGTACTGTTTTATTTATGAAGACAAAAGAATGGGAGTTTAGCAATAAAAGAGAACTGTGTGGGCAAGGAGCATTTGGAATCCAGTGAAATACGATGGTCTTACTGTCAGATCAAGCTGTCTGTTCTGAGTTGCAATGGAAAGCTCAATGGTGGAGAGTTTCAGTTCTTGCCAGTCCTCCGGGGCTACCTCCTGGGGGATTTCTATGAAGACAATACAGAAGATAACATTAAGGGAAATTTACTTAAAGAGATCATCATTTCACTGCTGAGAAGTACAAAACATCAATCAAAATCACTTTGACCCACTGTGACCACTAGCTTTCTTTCTTTCAAACATCAAAAATTTGGAAGTACTGAAGGAAAAAAAGAAAACCACTGGTGTTCACACAGTGGCAGGAAAGACTATCAAGCATATTATCTGGCAGCCCTGAGAGTTCTTATGCCCAGGGATTAACCAATCTCCTAGACTAGTACTACAGGAACATTTAGTGCAGCTCACAAAAAAAACAGGATAGCCAATGTTCAGCACGCTGTGGTAACATGCACCTTAGGAAAAAACTCCAGGGTTCAGTTCTCCCACACAGGTCACTTAGACCATGCCTCTATCTGAATCCCCTCTTCTAGCCTCTAGGAAGAATGGGAAGCACCAGTTGAGGCTGCATCATTACATACTGCACAACGTGCAAGCTCCTTTTCTTTTGCACTCTGCAACATGAACTGCCTAGCTAACCTCTCCAGAGTGGCTTACGGAACACAGAGAAGGGAATTTATGCCTGGGGTTTCCAAGCGAGGTAGTAAGAGAAACTTAACTTAAGGCTTCTGCACAGCTCAAGTTTTACTGCCTCCTGCTTTAAGTAATGTTTGCTGTTCTGTTTCAGCAATCTTTCCTTCCACAAAGAAAAACAAGAGATGCTCCTTTCTCCCCGCAAAGAAGTCATTCTACAGGGGAGAGAGATACTTCAGTGGCAAGCAAATGTGAGCCCAGTGAACACAGCGAGTTCTTTACAAAGGCATTTTTGCTTATAAGGCCACAAGCACTGAACTACTCTGTTCTATTTCTGAAAAACATCACTTAAGTATCTTGACAAAGTCAATGTTGAAATTGCAATAATTTTTTGGAAAGGCAGAGAAAGGCAGAGGAAGGGAAAGGGAAAGGCATGGAAAGGGAAAGGGACAGACATAAGAGAGAAGAAAAAACTAATGGAGAAAAAGAAGACAAAACAAAACAATCCACAGCTCTGATCTATTAGATAAGTAAAGGCTGCCTGTGACTTTATGCCATAACACACACACACCTCACCTTTTCGTGGAGGTGACCAGTATGAGCAAAGTCGTCTGTAAAGCCTCACGTACAAAGGAGGCCTGGATGGCTTCTCCTCTGGCTCTTCTGGAGGTCTCTCAGTTGGACCCAGATACATGAGAGCAGCTTGGTGTTTCTGAGGCCATTCCTTGGATTTACATGGAAAAACAAACAAAAGACAGAGGGCCTTTTGTTGAAAACCTTCCTGTTTATGCTGCTGATTCCTACAGCCTACTCATCCTGTGATCACAAGCACTACTTCAGAGCTACTCAGATGCTGCACTGCCTCAGTCTACTTTTTGGCCTCTAGATTCATGTAAGATTACATCTCTGCAGCTTGAGAAAGAGTACACACAGTTCCCAAGTCTAGTAATCTACTTCTTCCCTACACAGCAGTGAGGTATTTTCCCCTCTATAAGGAGAGGGTAAAGGGATGTTTTCTTTGCTGCAGATGTGTGGCAAGGTGACACGGCTGCTTCTGGCTGTGGGAAACAACCCAAACTGGGAAGGGTCAACATTAAGGCTTGAAAGCACAACTGCTTTCTGCACAGCACAAAGGCAACCTCAAGAAGCAGCTCAGCTGCACTGTGTTGCCCAGTGCCAAAAGGCAAAGACTACAGTGCTGCCTGCAGCCAAGAGGCACCCAAATCTGGCAGGCTTTTGTTCCTCAGCACCTCAAAAAAATCAAGATCTGATTGTATAGTCAGGTGCTTGTAGAGTACACAGCAGGTCTTAGGACAAGTCAGGTGAGCTTTATAGAGCACCTGAGGAAATAAAATAACACATTATTCTCAGTGAAATTTCAGATTCTACTGCCAGAAATTGATGAGCTATAGCAGAACCTTAGCTCCTGAAAACCCACAGACACTGGAGACGAAGTTTATTTTCTCTCACTTTGTTATAAAACTGATTCCCGAAACACTTAAAACAGAGGACTTATGGGTGAAATAATATGATTTCTTTTTTAAATGTATTTCCATTTCCAAGGACAGCTGCAGCAAAATCAACAAAGATAAAGTGCACGGCAGCAAGGACAAGCTTGGAAAAGATTAAATTCAGCAGACTGGGACCATTTCTTATAGAAATTAACAAAACGGTAACATAAGAGGCACATAAAGCAATGGACAGTACAACTGGGGGAAATCAGGTAGAAACTTTTTTCTCTTAATAGCTGAAAAAGTGGGCATTTCTCTTTAACCTTCAGCAGGTTAAACAGATCTTTTAAATGCAGAATGAATAACTCACCAGTGAGACTCACTATCACTGCCACTCACTGAGGCCCAAATGAAAGTGAGAAAGGGGCTGGAGAGAGCTGAAGAATAAGTTTCTCAGAATACCAGCATACAGAATCATCATCGCAAAACTCTTGGGGATGGGGAGCCGGTGGAAATCTTTAATGAATACATTACAGTCCAACTCCTTGGCTGCACGATCTCATCTACCATTGCATTTGGGTAACCCCACAGCCTTTTCATGAGGCTCCTTGTATGTTCAGAGAGAAGGGAAAGGCATGTGAGAGAAAGTGCCTTGCCCCTCACGCAGATCAAATTTTCATCTTTCTAGGGTCAATTTCAAGCAAGTTAAAGGTGACATATAAGCTATGAATCTTCATGTTCATTTTGCTACACATTGAATACTGATTATCAACATTCATGAGCAGTCTAATTATTATACATAACTTCTGCCAGATGAATAAATCATAATGAAGTGTTATCATAAGAAATACTGTTTAGAGAAGGTGACAAAACATGTTAAGTGCTATGTTCAGCACCGCTACTACTCTCCAGCTTCAAAGGTGTTTACTGGCTCCCTCTGGTGATCTTGCAGCAACAGATTCTTAGAAAAGATTTTTTGTAAGGCTGAGGTATTCTGCCTCCCCTTCACCTCTTCGTAAGCTAGAAATGTTTAATAACCGCTAGGTTTTTCAACAAGTTAAGTTTCACTCCCATTTTATATTGCTACCAGAACTTCAGAAAAGAATGCAGAAAAAGCATACAAAGCAGTCAGCCTTTTCATTTCCAAGCTACACAATCATCAAAAACATTTCCCCTCCATTCCTCAGCTATTTTTTACCTTAAATGTACTGAAAAAGTGAGCTGCTTTGGTTTTCAGAGGCCCAAGGTACCAGTACCTGAAAAATGAACAGAAAGAACTCTTAAGATATCCAGGAGATGATACTGGAAGAAGGAGAAATCTCGTATGAAGTTAGGGCACATAGATTTGTCTGCCAAGTTAGTGCTCTCCTACAGTCTTTAGCTTTGTGATACCACAAGTTTCTACACCCCAGCAGCTTAGCAGTGACATTCCGTTCTTGAGTTACAGATCACCAACACGCAGTATACAATCTTCCCTACAGGCAGCCTGACATCTGAGTAGCAGAATTTTACCTAGTTAGGCAACACAACTGGGACTAATTTAAAGGTTTGTGGTCTACCAGTTGGTGGGATGCATCTCTACAATATGCAATGAAGAATTAAGTTGGAGGAAACAAGCAAATAAAAAAAATCAGCAGCAAGAGATCAGAACAGGAAAAGCATTCATTTGCCCCAAAGTATTCTCAAACCAAAATCAACATTTTGCAAAATAAAAATCCTGTTGGTCATGAAATACAGTACAGAATCTAAAGACATGACTATACTTGGGTAGGCTTGGTACACACTTTGATCACCGTCTTCCACAAAAGGTCAACAACAGACATTAAGCACCATCAGCTCAACAACACTGAAGATGTAAGGCTATCATTAACTACTAAGGCGTGCAGCAGTCACACCACTTCCATCAAGCCATGAAATTGTCTGTAAAACAATGAATCCTCAAAAATGTAAAACTCAGCACTACGTATCCACTAGGACAGTGCTTAGCTTAGGGATAACCAGGCAGATTTCTGGAACTATGGCTTACAGCTCAGCTCTCTTTGTAGAAGGTGCCTTCTTTTCAGCTTTACTGGAACACTAGAAGTTCACTTAGCCCAGTATTCCATCTTTGTCAGGGATCAAATGTGTACATTTAGAGAGAAGTATAAAAAGAGGACAAGGACACAGGGTCCTTAACCCAAGCTTGCTGAGCCTCCATTCAATTGTGGCTGAAGTGCTTCTCAAGCTGGGCATGTTTTCTGGGCATTCAAAAACATTCACGAAAAAATGAGGTTTGTAGTCATTCACACTGCCCCAAGTAAAAAGGTGCTGTCAAGTCTCCAGCATGGCGTTCATGACTCCTATGAAAGGCAGCTGCTGCAGGAAAAGATGCAAAGGCGGCTGACACTAGGTATAAAATAGGGCATAGGCAGGAAGCCTAGTAAGAACAGAGAGAAGTGTACTTCCTTAATCTTGGGGCTGCAATTAGCAGGAAAGCCTGCAGTATAGCCAAGTTAGCACCCACACAAGCAACCAGGCATATCCTATGCTTCTCCAGGACAAGCACTCAGGCTGTTTACTACATCTCTCCTATCCCACATCACCTCTCAACCTACTTAATTACATGCCAGATGCCAGAGGTAAGCTACCTCCTGCTTCCCGGCAGACAGCTCATTCACAAAACATAACATATTTACTTAGTAGTCAGCAGCACCCTGTCCTGCAATTCCTCTATGGCAGTCTGAGGAGTGAGCTGATTTGGCCCTGCTGCTCCTTCACCAGATAATGCCAGTAATTTGACACACGCAGACAGTGGCATGTTAAATATCCACTTGGAGAAAACCCAACAATTATTAGCTTAGCATTCAGAAAACCGTCACCAGACAGTGTGGTCCATGTCATTTCTGGCAGGAGCTGAAGGGCATTTCTACTGCATCTGATGTCCCTTGTTGGAATTGAGTTACAGAATCTCCATCTTTTCATTGGCAATTGATGAAAAACAACAGTCCATCACTTTACTTAGACTTTACTCAAGGGAGAGTTTTCTCCACCGATGCAATCTGAACAAAGGTCCAGAAATGGGCACCAAAAGGCAAGAGGAAAGCAATTACCTTATGAAACAGTCAGCACTAAATACATGTTTATTTCAAGTGACAAAAACTCTGAAATGTTTTACACTCATGTGTAATGCTTAATCTAAAAAGAGTTGGTGCTTCTGCCTGTCAAATGTCTACATTCAAAAAAGACTTCTTTGCAACAGAGGGTTATTTTTCAGACAAGATGCTTGAAAAATGATGTTTTCTTACTTGCTAACTTTAACTCCCGCATCTCTGTAAGATCCCCATCTTAAACCGCTCAGTGCAAACACAGGCTGCTCCTTTTCTCCCTGTAAAGAAAATTAAAAAGTGCAAAATTGCATTCTCTTATCTTTTTTCCAACTTTGTTTTTTGAAAGCAGAGAAATTTCATTTCTATATAGAACCTGAATTCTGATTAATCCCAAAAGAGAAATTTCACAGAAAAGGCATGATAAATAGCTAACAGCCGTAAAGGTTAACCCGAATTTAAGTGTTACACATTCCATTTACTCCCAGCGAGAAATATAAAACATGAATTTTTTAAAGGGTTGACTGAGTTTGACTGCACACCCAGCAATAGCCATTTCATTCTGTGGATAGTGTCAGCCAAGAGCAAGGTGTTCTTATACAGCAACACTAAGTTCTTGCTGCAGAAATGTCTGTTCTACAACATAACAGAAAAATAATAGATACTAAAAAAAACCATACTGAGCACAGTCAAAGGTTTTCCCATTTCACATCTTTCAGTTTGAAAAAGAAAGTTATTAATTCTGCAATACACATGAATTTATTAAATCAGCTGAGACAGCTATTGTTATCTCTCACTACTTCTACAGAAATATTAGTTAAGTTCTGCATTCATCTAAACTCTCTTAACTCCTCCCAGAATATATTCAGCCATCCAAGTATTTTCTCCATTTTAGACTAGGTGATGTTGTAGCATACAGTGGAGAAATGACTGCCAACAGGACTGCTGATATGATAAGCCAAAATTCATAGCAGCACAACACAGAGGAAAAGTAGTCTATTTAAACAGAACATTGCAAGAATAGGAAAGTTTTAGGAATGTTGGGTGCCAAACAAGGAGATGTTTTTACCTTGATCTGCAACACATCAAGTGGAACTGTCTCTCCCTTCAAAATGGCCAACGTAGCATTAGTAATATGTCTGCAAAACAAACAGGAAAGAAGGAAAACAAACAGGAAGGCAGAAGGAATAAGCTTTAAAGTTATACTTCCCCCCTCTCCCCCCCCCCCAGCAGACTCCACTACCATCCTGGTGGGGCTTTTTCTTGTAGAAAAGACTATGCAGCTCCTAGAAAAGAATAATGACAAAGTGCTGCACCTCCTTGAAATAAGAAAGCAAACCAGGTGGGTGCAAGCCATGACAAAGCCTAACAAAGCCCAAAGGCATCCTAACAAACAGCAAAGACCAGAAAAGCAAAAGGAAGTTCCCAGCCTAAACTCTGCAGAGACACTTCTTCTTCAGCTAATCTACCAAATCATGCACCAACTCTGTTAGCTGCTGTTCTGGATACGTATTAAGGATCCAAACATAGTTTTATTTTATTGGTGGTGAGTGTAACAACCTAGGAGGGAAGGGGACAGCACGAGACCCACATGTCTGGGACTGCATTACCTTGGTATGCTAACACATTTTGAAGTTCTTAATCAATTTAAAGATACCTATTAGCAGTGGTCATTTTGGTTTGGCCTCCATTAAGTCATAGAATCATAAGGTTGGAAAGGACCTACAAGATCATCTAGCCCAACCGTCCTCCCATTACCGTTGCTACCACGAGCTACTAAACCATACCTTGTACCTCCTCATCCAGACGCCTCTTGAACACTGCCAGAGACAGTGACTCCACCACCTCCCTGGGCAGCCATTCCAGTGCCTGACCACTCTCTGAGAGAAAAAGTTCTTCCTCATGTCTAACCTAAACCTCCTCTGGTACAACTTGTGGCCATTTCCTCGGGTCCTGTTTGTTGCCTGGGAGAAGAGGTCAAACCCCTCCTCATCACAACCTCCCTTCAGGAAGTTGTAGAGTGCAATGAGGTCTCCCCTGAGCCTCCTCTTCTCCAGACTAAACAATCCCAGCTCCCTCAGCTGCTCCTCATGAGACTTATGCTCCAGACCCCTTACCAGTTTCGTTGCCCTTCTCTGGACACGTTCCAGAGGAACGTTGGGGACATTAACTAAGATACTGCCTCATTTCTTGTCATAAAAGGTAGCACTAATGACTCTGTAACCAAAGTACTCTTGCTCACAAAAGAAATCTCTACACTCAGGCTTTGAAGCGTGTATTTCATTGAAACCTCTTTTTTTCTGTAATTAAACAAAGTTGGGTAAAATCTAAATTCCACACTGTGCATAATTCCACTGTTTCAGCTGGAAAACAACCAAGCCAATCAGCTTTCAGATCCAACCCAATATCTATGCGAATCAACAAGTGAAACTGCCTTTGGCTTCATCAAGCTTAGGATACTGAGACAGAGAAGGAAGCTGTTTCTTTCTCAGCCTTTCTTTTCTCCTAGCTCCTGCATTTCTGCAATATCTCTGTAATTCCTACACTCCAAAGAATAGCTCTAACAGTGACAAAGGAACCAAAGCATTTCTTTTTAAAATATCACTTCCACACTCCTTAAGTCAGGTTCTGTTACATGTGTGGGTTGTTCAGCAACCTATTGACCAAATTCCTTTCAGCTTCACCAGTATGCTGCAGTATCACCTGCACAGTTCATTACCTGGGGACAAGAAGATCACTCATTTCAAACAGTTTTTTTAGAACTCAAATATAAATTATTATTTTAATCTTTGCTGCTGATTGCAGCCTTGTCCATCCTGCTGAGCTTCAAAGCACTCTGGTGGCTTTAATGAAGGATATTATGCCAGTTGGCTTGTGGATTTTGTGTGTGATGGATACCAGCAAGGGTCCCGTGAATAAGAATGCTAATTAGTCACTGGGAGAACCAGAGTGAACAGATTTCAGTACAAGGAGAAATATATTCATTAGCATGGAAGGAAAGGAAGGAAATACTGAAAGGGAATTAAGTGTGAGGAAAAGAAAGATTAATTGACTAGACTTTAGTTTAGAAGTGGACAAAACAATCTTGTATCAAACTGAATCATCAGGGTTTGCCCAGAGTCTGCCAATTTCTATGTAACAGAAGAAAAAGAAAGTATCAAACTACCAAGAAGCACTGCTCCTTGAAAACAAACAAAAGCTACGTTTCAGAAGCACATAATACTTACTGTACTTGGTTCACACTCTCAGGGTAGAGAGTGTGGCTCAAAGTGCAGGTCTTTCCAAGAGGTATGAATCCTATAGGAATCTTACTGAAAGCAGCCTGGACGCACAAGGGGAGTAAAAAAACATTTGCATCAGCTGAATGAAGCTTTCTGTGTGGAGATCACAGCTGTGTCTGATATCACCCCTCTGGCACTAAGCAGCCAGGCACTTCCTTAAATGAGGCAGTAATACATAATGACTCAGAACATGGCATCCAAATCTCTGAACCCACCACTGCCAACTGGGTGCAAAGGAGCTCTCTGTAATCATTACAAGTATTGTTACATGCAGGTTGGCACACACATCCTAACTAACACATGGATTCTGTCAGCAATCTGCCATCTTTCTTAATACTGATGGAGGCAGAGCAAGCTCTGAATCTCATCTACCACTGCAGAAATGACACTGGCAGAGTAACCTTGTATGGCAAAGAGATTTTCTCAGTTAAGAAAAGGAAATTAATTGATTCCTCTGGCATCCAAATCACCAAGCAGCAGAAGGTCTAATTTTTGAAACTCACTGACCATGTTATTTTTCAGTTCAGCAAAAGGGCTTGTTGGAGGAGCAAATTATTACACCGTACCTGAAAATAAACTGTGCTTCTTGGATCGTGTCAGCAAATCAGTGTAAACTACTGCATATCACAATGTACCATCTCCCTCCTGGGCGCTGCTACCAGCAAATCCATGCTGGCTAAACAACATCGCTCTCACTTCATGCCTACCTGCTCTCCCTTGTTATCTCTGTCTCACCTGCAAGTCTTAATACACTTCAAACATCCTTCGCTCATCTTCAGCACCGCTTTACAGCTTGCAGAAGACAGGCTGCTCACAGCAAATGCACTTATACTCTGTTCCCTTGGACACTGGAACCCATGTTTCTGGAACACCTTGCACAGGCTCTCCTTATCCAGCCAACAGTGGAAAGGGAAGCAAGAAAGGGAAGCAGAGCACGACCTGAGGGGACTGAGCTGTAGGTCTCTACTCCTAGGACAGAGTGACATGAAGGGCAAGGAGAATTTCCAGGCCAAAGACACGAAGTGACACAGTGGCAATATCACAAGGCAGTATTCCACCCAAAATAGTGCTGGTTGCAGAATTTTCTACGTTACCGCAGATCAACATGAGCTACGTCAAGATAAGATGAAAATACCAAAGAAATAACTAGCCAGTAAAGCCTCCAAAATGTTCCTTCCAGAATCCTTAGATTACAGAGGTCTCAGGAGTCAGCTATAACAACACTAAATTTAAGAACACCTGATGTCTCAGAATGGATATAGCTAGCACCTCATAAAAAAACACTGGCAGAGCTGCAGTTTCTCTTGTCACACTCAGACAAGGCAACTGCCTAAACAGATACAATTCTAGCTGCCAAGGATACCATCAGAATCTTCTCTGGATCATTTAGTTGAACTTTTGCAAGCTCCTGCCAGAAGGTTTTGGGAACAACGATCCCCTCCTTTCTTCAATAACACTGTCCTCCCTCTTTGAAAAGAAAAATCTCATTTCCATTTGGAGGCTTCTACCTTGAGAGGTTACAATTAGTTCTCTGTGGCTATCTGCACAGGGAGACTCACCGCTTGAAGAAGAGGCAAAACAATCATAAAACAACACGGGCATGGGCAAACCCAAATTCAGTTTCAAGTCTGTATGAATACAAGAAAAACTTGTATTTTTTGCCCAGTACTTGTGCCAAACATAGCATACACAGCTGTATATAGGTCTCTTGTGTGTTTGGCTTCTCAACAAATCCTGCTCTGTAGCTGGAAACTCCTCAAAGACACGGCTTGAGAGCCACTGTACTCCCCGAGAAAGGAAATGAAGAACAAGGGGAAGTACTGCAGGAAGCTAGCATGGCTGACTCCTTACGCAGCAAACTGGCTTGGTATTAGTAAGCAACATCTGCAGAAGCCAGGCTGGACCAAGAGATCACAGTGGATTCACAAGACACCTTTTCTAGGAAATAAACTTCCTCACCTCATCTGCTCTGCGGAGAAGACCAGTTATGACCTGGAAAACAAGAGAAAGGATCATCTTTGAGAATTCTGTTTGCAGTGACAGTGGAAACCTATGAAAAATTACACATATTTATCTTTTGCAAAGATTTAAGAAGCAGCTACTTTTTTTTACTGTTGCTTGCATGGGAAAGGACACACCTCCAGTGAGCAAACATGGTAGAAACAGCAGAGTTGAGTGCACATGAGTATGTGTTGACATCACAACTGATGCCAGCATAAATGTTTTAACATAGAATAGACCAAGACAGCCCTGCATAAATGCAAGAACAGCACGGCTCACTGTGCAATTAACAATAATTGATTTTAAGACAGGAGAAACATCTAGATGGATTCCAACCACTTTCTTTTAAAACCACTGCATTTCATTTAGCTATTGCCTGATGAAGTCAGTAGTTAGCATTCCAGGAAACGCTTTAGTAAAAAAAAAACCTCTCTTGAAAGAGAGTATTCCCCAGTTCTGTTGGCAATATGCTCTTGCCATTAATCATCTTGACAACAGACATTTATTAAATGCATACCATGCTTACTATCGCTCCCATATAGATTTTAAATTATTTGATTCCCATTCAGGAAAACTTACGTTCATCTTCAGAAGTACAGACAGGCTAGGAACGAGCTTTGAAAATTAAACCATTACAGTTACATTACACAGAAAGAAAAAGTTGGAATCAATTTTCCCCAAATAATTTTCTCACTGTAGGGTAAAATTCTGGAAGACAGTTATGCCGAACATTCTTGTTCCCATCATCACTTTTAGGCAAACAAAATCCAGTAGAGTTTTCTTATCCTTATAAGATTATAATAGTGACTTAATATACGGATGTGGAAATGGACAAATCTCCAGTGATGATTAATGTGATGTTGTTGCCATGTTATGTAGATTCAATCTTCTCACCCTCAGCCTTGCTACAATTCTCAGCAAACCAGGACAAAGCTGCAGCCGTACCTCTTGTACTGTGCCATCTCCTCCTGCAATAATGATCAGATCTGTGTTTTCCATCAGTTCCATCATTTTTTTTGCTTGTCCTTCATAATCAGTCTGAAGAAACAGAAATTCAAACATGAGAACTCAGGTGATTATTTCTAGGACATACATGTATTTTTAATATACAGAAGAGAATAAGAGTAATCTACCAATTTGTTTAGTAGTTCTTTTCACGTAAGTATGCAGTACTGTATGCTTCTTATATAACATTCTCTTAAATTTCTTCAACTTAAGAAACCAGTCCTCTGCCTAATGCAATGTAAAAGAAATACACACACACACACACACACACACAGCCTAATGAGGCTCTCATTTAGTAGATTTAGAATATCCAGCAATAATCAAATTTGCAGACAGTTTTACATTTAAATAAACCCACATCAAACCACTCTTGCAGAAAAAAGCCTCTTTAGAGGCCAAAGTGATTGAGTGCATCTTCTGAAGCACAGAATCAGCTGTATCAAGGGCTGCTGCCCAACAGCAGGCTAGGAAAGCTGCTAAAAACCAGTTTAGCATTAAGGAGTATGCTGGCTTTCTAAACTAGCAAACTGTTTTCTGCAAAATGAATGCTTTTTGCAAGGACATTTCAGTCCCAGTAGTGGCCTAGCTCTGTTTCACTCCCTTTCCAGATCTGAAGTTACAAAGCATTAGTTTTAATTTTTGCAGAACGTTTTTTTCTCTTAAGCTGGGACTATGTGTTTTCAGTGATCAAAGAGAGGCGTTAATAAAAACAGCATCTTAACACTAAACAGAAGCTTAAGAAAAACATTCCAAGACAGAAATATATATATTGCAGGACATAGTGAGTACTAAGCAATCCATAGATCACAGCCTCAAAAACATGCAAAGAGATGGGGATCCCTTCACGTTTTACTTTTTCTCTTTCCAAAGAAACCCTCTCAGCTAAGTCAAGCCATTCACAGCTCCGTGCTCTGCTTCCATGAATTATCTGGGGATACACTGAGAAATTTTTAGGGTAAAAACACGAAGTTATTTTTAATTAACTTGAAGAGTTCCGCTGCACATCAAAGTTCCTCACTTCTGCATTCTGCAAGCTGGAGCAGAACTGACAATTTCAGCAGTAACAGGCATGCACCACTAAGCAGCACTCAAGTATTGAGAGACTTTTCTCTCAAACATGAATTATAGAAGGGCTGCTTTAGACAGTCAGGCATGTACATGTACTGCTTTAGCTGAAAATTTACAACTCAGTACATAGTTTGTAAATTAACTGTGAATTAAAAGGATTAAATACCTTTTTAAAATCTCAGTAATTATTTCCTCCCAGCAGACGCCTACACGACAACTGAGAATTTCAAACACATCCAAAATTGGATTTCAATTTTTCATGAGAAGAAAGCAAAGCAGACACTATATTCCTACTCACAGAACCTATGGGTTCTCACCGTAACTATATTCACATCCAAGCCAGACAGGTGCAAAATGGGAGCAGCATTCTTCTCAAAAAGATTCCTGGCTTTGCTAGAAGAAAACAAAAAAGGAAAAACAGACATCAGTTGGGTGGCAAAAGAAAAAAACAAAAGAAAAGTAATAACTGAATAACGACAAGAAACGTAGTTAGAAACAGAGCATACAGTTTACGTTACCAGTCACCCAACCTGCTAGCCAAAGACGAAATGTCATTTGTTTCAAACGTATCGTATTTCATACTCCTATCTGAGATGTCAGCTTTTTGTTGCAGTTTTAATACATGCAGGAGGTTATCTGGCTTTCTCCAAAATTAGTTTTAGAAGTCAAAACAAGATCTCCAGAGAGAAAGTCACTAAAAAAAAAAACGTAATGACTTGCAGAGCAGCAGGCTTTAAGAGCACAAAAAAAGCCTGATTAAGTTTTTACAAAGATGTTTTTTTTTTTTTAAATAATATTTACTTTCCTATATTATTAAATAAATACAGAAGCAAAATTTTATCTGACCTTCTTCTGATACAGGATTTGTGCACGTTAATGCTTTTAACTCCACAGTAAAAGAATTATTTGTTAACTATAAATTACTTACAAGTAGAAATATGAGAGATTTAAATTTGAAGTTGGAAGCTTTAATTTATTAACACTAGGCATTTTTTAGTCATAGGTGTTTTGTGTAAAGGCACACAAGTCCAAGCACTTCTACATCAGATACATCATTCCTATGGTACCTGTACTGAACCCCGCAGAGATGCAGCTGAGAAGAAGCCGAGCTGATGAGCAGAAGCAGACACACATCATCTCTGAGATAACTGTTTCTTTTACTAATGAGTATGCAAAAGCAGCAGCTGACCTCTTCCAGGAGTTTTGTCCTGAACCCATATTTAGCCTCCCAGTTTGTGGGCACATCCCTTTCAAGGACGTGCTTCTACAGAAGTCGGATCACTGAGGCTAACCTCAACTCTAAAAGAAATCAAGGTCAACTTTCTATGGTTTTTGAGGTAAACGTGTCACATACAAAGGGATGTGGAGGAATGACAAAGACTCAAATGCAGGATAAAGTATTTGGAAATCGTTCTTTCAACTCGAGCATCTAATTCTATTTGCCATCCCATACATACTCTGGTGTAGTTACACAGCAGCAGCTTGGCATCAGAGGGGGACAAAAATGTGCTCAAAAATTGGCCAGCATCTATAGTGAGCGGCAATTAGATATACAGAAAGGAGAGTAGGAGAGGGGGAATTTTACCCCTTGCAAGCTGCTGGGTTGAGGAACACCGTTGCTTTCTTCAAAGGCATGTTGGAAGGAATCAACTCGTTGCCAAAAACCTAAGCAAGAGAAAAAGATCACAGCTCAGTTTAAGAACGTTGGTAAGAGAGTTCAAATTAATCCATCTCCACAAATATCAACGGGCTTTCAAGCCTCACAACATTCAAATGGCTTCCATCTTCAGTCACTGCACAGGTCTCCTGTTCAAACATCAGAACAGATAACGCCAGCATCACAGAAAATCTTTATCTGTTTTAAGATTCATCCACCATTTCCTTTTTGTCAGCTTCTAGCTTTCTGCCATGGGAGGAAGACCCATGATACTACCATCGCTCTGTAACAATCACTAAATTCCTCTTCAACTTTTCATCCAATTCTGAATAGGTGCCTTGATTTTAAACTCTTTGAGAGCTACTTCACACAGCCTCTTGTGCACTTCAGCCGTTTTTTCCATGGTTTTCCAGCAAGAGAGGCAAGAAAAGGCAAAGCCCCAACATTACTCCCCTCTCTGCAGAGCCCTCTCGGCTCACCTCAAGGCATCCCCACTACCACACAGATCAAACTGGCTGTGAGCCCGGTGGTGCTGACGTGTTCAGCAACACCAACCAGAAGCCTCAGAAGCAAAGCAGGAACAAAAGACTGCTGTGCTGAACACAAGAGTCAACTGTCCCTGCTTTCTTCTCCTTTAAAGGTTTATCCCCTGGCAGGAATTTTTATCTTGAAGAAGGTGGACGTGGTGCACAAAACACTGTAGATTTTAATGATCATCAGCTGCTTGAAGTCGAAAGGACTTTCCCTCACCAACTTTGTTCAGGAAGCCTCAGCTGGAAGGAGCTGGCCATGCCATGGAAACATTCAAACTTCTTCAAGGAAGTTGCTGTGAGCAAAGGAATGGTCAAAGAAATGGCAACAAACCAACAGTTCTGTAGTTTTACCCCTCAAAACAGGCAAAAAAATGATTCCCTATTTTACCGCTGTTGTTAGAGGGGCAGGATTGGGAAAGACATGACACATCACAGCTGTCAGAGAGGATTATTTACTTGGGAGAGCACAATGCGATACATTTGCTTGCTGTAAACAACCTAAACAGGGTCATAAAAATGTACGAGTATTGGCATGACTGTTTCTTTATGTAATAGATGCGGACATTTATGTTACATATGGGGGCATTTCCAAAGCAAATTCTGATTTTTAAGACAGGAAATAAAAAAATAATAACGCAACATTCTTTAAGGTTTGCGGTGTCAACTTAAGGCCGGACATTAAAAATGATTATTGAATAGATAAGAAGGTATAATTTCAGAAAGGCAATATCCTTTTCAGCTCCTTGTTAAATGCATAAATCCAGGCACTGCATTTCTGGACTTCTAGGATGAAACTCGCTACTTTGTGATTATGAAAAACCCATTCTATGAGGCTTAACAGTGCTTTATGAATGCAGAGATGTGATATGCCTTTACAAGAAACTATCCCCACTTGACAGACTAACCAGTTTGCCGCTTAAGCAGGATCTATTTAATACATGTCCAGAGCTCAGTAACATCAGCCAGAGCCCACATTTGTGAAGAAAGTCCATAGTTAGCTTTTACACTGGTTTATTCAAGAGAAGGAGGTGTAAAGGTTTTCAGTTTGGTAAATGGGCTCTTTATTGTGGAAGCCTTCTATCATCATCTGCTGCCCCAAGGCTGTCATCACAAACTCATCTTTAAATTCAGACGTGTGCGGTGGAGTTTTTGCAGGAAGTACTGCTGTAGGGGATGCTTTGGCAGGAAGGTGGGTTATCACCAATGTGGTACTGTACTAGGCTTAAGAACTCAAAACATATGTAAAAATAATAGGGAAAACTCCCTGCTTTACCCCGACTAGACCTACTATGGAGTGAGTCTGCCTCTATTTTGCCCAGCACTTATACAATGCTATAAAAGCAAACAGCATTTTTCAAACAATTACAGACCGCTGCTATTCCAAAGTACAAATGGACATTTAATGCCTTGCTGCTATATTGCTGTGTTTTCAAGCAGTATTTGGCACTGACACTTCGGTGAGAATGGAAATTACAGTGAGAATTGATTACTAAGCTTTCTGGTTCACTCCTTTCTAACGCAGCAGTCTTCCGCAGGATGTTTTCCCCAGCTTTGCCCTCTGCAGTTGTAGGAAGCTCTATTGACAGTGCTATGGCACTTTCATTTACAAGAATAAGCCGTAATGGAATAGATCCCATCGCTTAATGGCAGGAATTAACAAACAGTAAAGTAAGAATTTCCACAACAGAACTACCTTCTCGTGTCAGTCCTTCCTTAGCAGTTACGACAACACGCAAACTTAGGTCTTGAAATTTCTCCTTATACATCACTTCACCAGTACCTTTTTTTTTTTAACGCCAGGAATTGGTCAGCATGTGTCAAACACTGAGGCAAAAACTGCTATTTTTGGCAATATAAAAACAACTTCTGTCACCGTGAGATCTCTGCAGTGAAAATTAATATAGAAAACATAAAAATGAAGAACAGCAGATAGTCTGAGCTGAAATTGCATTTCACACTGAAGGTATGATTTATGGAAGTAATATTTTTTTGCTTTTTACTTATCATTATATTTTTCATTATACATTGTTATTTTTTTCCATTATTGTTCTGTAAGACTTGAGCTCCCTTACATCTGTTATGGCAAAAATGTTCCACAGTTCAGACCAGGTTGCTGTGAACATCTTTCCCTCAACATCTGGCAACCCCAAATTGGGATTATTCAGTGCACTGCAGCTATGAAGCAGGGTAACCTAAAGCAGAGCTCTTTAATGAGAAAAATAGTTTTTATCATTCTCCTTAGGCCCCAGTACATAGCAGTGATGGGAGCAGTATTGAACCCTAGCAGCTGGCACAGGGAAATGAGTTTGAAATGAACTCATAGTAGGTAGAAAGACTCCTAAAATCTACACCACACCACCAAGGCAATCAGAGCATCCCTGATACATGCATGGAGGAATTCAGTTTGCAGCAATGGAGGTGTGGGTAGCTGGAGCAGTGGCTGAAACCTCACACCCCAATAGGGCGCTGTGACAACCATCTCAACAGCAGAGCCAGGGCACGGCGGGTATGGAGCACCAGCTTTGGGCTGCAGGCCTGCCCATCCTTTGGCACTGGAGCAAGGGAACACAGATGGCAGCATTACAAGGCTTGTCACGTAGAGAGGGCCTGCTGGGAACATCTCAGGAGCCCTGCACAACCAAGATAAGAGGGGGATTTTAATCTAATTTTATCATTTTAAACGGTATTACCTGGGCTTCTAGGCACGCCGCTCTCCGTAGCAGGTTATCGCTATTAGATAAGACAGAACAGAGAGTGGACATTAGGTTGAGTAAGTTTAAAACAATTTGCTCTTTTTCAAGATAAAGGTGTGTACCCTTTTCACACACGCTCTGACAGCTCTAAAATAAAACATACTGTTTCTTTAAGGCCTGTTTAACACATGTTTAAGGACAAAACGCACCCTTTTAAGCACATTCTGCATGTGCACACAAACACCCTTTCTATAATAAAGAAAAACAGAGAACAAAGACCAGTGTGCTGAGATTACATAAGCCATGAGACACTGTACCACTGTGATTCATTTTTGAATTGGTACATAACTGCACTCCAGATCTAAGCTGCTTTTCCTTTAAAAGTTAATACTGCTTGTTATTTATACTGAAGGTACTTACCATTCTGGGACTGCAAGAGAAAGGATTTAGAGTTAACTTTAAGCATAACTTCTATAGACTTAAATCTTTGTGCATTACAGCTGTGAACTCTCCCTCTCCCAATCTGTAAGCTGACCGCATTAATGCAGGGCCTACCACCTAGCCAGGTCTGAGCACGGACTAAGTAAGGCCAGAGAGGTGAAACAACCCAATACACCTCAGTGAAACTTCAAAATAAAGAAGCAAATATCACTATTAGATATGCCACTGATAGTCATGTCAGAAAGAGACTCCAGATTCTAATCTGTATGCTTGCCATTGGTGACATGAGCAAAGTGGAAGACAGTATGCTGGTGACAAGCAAATTGGAAGTAGAGCTACTTAGTGTGCAGCACATTTCAGCTCTTCTCCAGACCAAAACAATGCCCCATTGGGCATCACAGACAGAAAAATGAGTCCTGTTCTGCAGCACCCAGCTTCATCTGTCCTCTGGCTACAAGCACCCCCCTCTCTGTGCTAAAACCAATTATCCATCAGCTCTCCCTCAGCAGTATCTGGCAAGACAGTATATTATTGTCTCAAAAATCACAAGCGCAAAAAAGAAATAATGTAAGTTACAGTCAGCATAATGCATGCTACACCCATTAAAAAGATCCAAGGCAAGCCATGAAAACCATTTGACTACGGAAGCAGCACATTCCTGCCACAAACTGTTGCTCATTGGGCCAAATGCTGCAGTGGAAATGGCAGAAGAGAAGGCAAAGCCTTGGTCAGAATGATGGACCACAGCAGGAGCATGATCTGTACAATGCCACAAGCTTATGCTAATTACCAAAGGAGCCAGGTAAGCTATTGGTATTGACAACACCTACAGGTGCTGCAGTGTCCTAAAGGGAGAAGGAGGGTGATTTAGGTGAGATACAAAGTTCTGAGAAAATAACTCCACAGAAAAAAGAAAAAAGAAAGAAAGACACAGATTTATTCTTAGTAATAATAAAAATACCACTGGAGAACTCATTCTGGAAAAAGAAAATATGTAAATAACAGCTCACCAAGGTAACATGTAACTGGAATGTCTAAAAAACTCCTCGGAGGCATAAGCATGTTTTTAACTGCCATAAAACCAAAGCAGTGAGCCATTTGTATTAAGTACCCAAAATATGACCTAGAGGAGCAGCACTTGTGTTTGACTGCAACAATATAAGGAAAGAGCATCAGTTAAAATAACCCTGCCTGGAAAGGTTTGCATACAGAACCAAACTAGAGTGCCATAGCTAATTCCTGTTCTATCAAGGCAGGCTACGCCCACACTGCCCTGTCTGGGACAGAGACCAGAAAAATTTACTGTTCAGTAACTCAGAGGTGATTTGATGTTCTTCTCCAGCAGAACAGCACACACAATCCCACGCCATCCCCACCACATTCACAGGTAGAACGTATATTTTAAAGCTATCCAAGTTCAGCCTAATGACGCCAGGCAACAGGAAGATGTTTATATCCTTAATATGTTGTGCCAGTGCTTTGCTATCTTCACCCCTAAGAGGAAAAAGAAGCGTAAGTACACACACACAGTTGCATCTGTGAGTACACAGGCCTCCTTTTGCATCACAGCCCTTGTCTTCACTAACCAATTAACCTGTACACAGGGACTCGTGGCCACCGATGTTGTCCTGAATGTCTCCTGCCAGAAGAGCAGAGATGTAGTCTGTCCGCTCCCTGGCTGAGGCTGCATCCCCTGGGCAAGTGCCCAGCTTTTGGCAGCTTCCAAAACAGGACCACAGCACCCTCTTTGCTTGATATCAGCATTTACTTTCACCTTGGCTTTTGAAAGATGGGAAAGACAAACCTAGGTTCGCATCAGCTTCAACCAGGACGTAGAATTTACACTCCATGTTTTTGATGAAGTTTTGATGAAATAAAGTCGTCCGCTCAGGAAGATACACAGAAAGGTGACAAAGTGAGTTATCAGCTGGCAACCACACAGGGACCAACATTCAAATTACAGATAACAACAGCACTCAGATGGCTGGCAAGCAGTCACAAGCAGGCCCAGATGCTTTGCCAGCATTTTCTATGGAGAATGTCAATACTTCAATGTATACAGAGTTAAGCAGAGCATCTGAGGAGTCCACCGCCATAGAGCAGTCCCAATCCTGACAAGGTGATGACCACTCACCCAGTGGAACCACTGCAACACTGCCCAAATTGCACAGTCAGATAAGCTGACATCCATCATGCAAGAGACAAAATTGCTGCTCCTGCCATCTCTGGTGGCTCATGCACCACTCGGGATGTGTGAAGGGCAGCAACAGCCCTGCTGAGGAGAGAAGATCCAGGACATGAAGTGGGAAGGTGAGAAGTGATTTGGTGAACATTTTAAAACAATCCTATGATATGCTGTCTTGCTGTTTTCTTCATCAGTAGGGAAACATTTCAAGAAATACAAGATGATGAGTACAATTTAAAGCAATTTGAATTTTATACTATGACTCCTTAAGCTAATGAAGTCAACAGGTATCAGTAGCTACTGCTCAGAAACAGCCAGAATTAAGCTGTGTACCCTTTTTCCATCCTGTTAAGTAAGGAAAGAGATTTTTAAAAGGCAAGTTGATTACTTCTCTGTAATCAGCCTTGTCTGGATACGTTAAACAGAAGTGTGGCACTGAATATGAGCATGTCTCTGACAACTCACATACCCTCCAAGGTTTGATCTAGTATATAAAATTCAGTGTCCCTCAGACCTGTAGTACAATATGCTATTGATTAAAATGATGATAATTCATGTAATCCAGTGATATTAAAGAGAGATAACCTCATATATGACAGCACTGAGTACTCTATTTATTTCTCCGATACTATAAGGGTATTTGCTATCCCAAATACAAGGCAACTGATTTTAGATGCTCTTTTGTTAGAAACAAAGGAATGTTAAGGTTCACTGAGGGTTTCCAAAAACAGCAACAGGGTTTTAGTTAACAGTAGTTCAACCAGCCACTATGCCTATCATTCCACACATGAAAAGCTTTTGCTACCTCCTGATCAATGTCTCTTTTGAAGAGGCACTGCCCATTATACTGCACATATAGATCATATGAATTACAAATGGTGGAGGGGGAATTGGCACAAGATTTCCTCTTTGCTCTTCTAGTTCATTCAAAAGCCCCTTCCTGTTAAACCAGTCAGTATTTGAACAAACACCTCCAAAGATGAAAGGCTAACACACTGATTCAGAAACTAAATGCTGCATGAAAAAAGTACCATGCAACACCAGGCTAAGAAATTCCTTGGCCTTTACAGGCCATCAACAACCTTCAGACTAAATCAGAGAAGAACCCCTTCACTTCAGTGTCCCTCTTTCCTGCACAGCCTATGAAACAACGGCATCCACATCAGACCCCCAACACAGCCCACAGTGTGCTGGAAGGGGACAAAATAGGGTCTGAGTTTTGGCTGGTCCTGTGTGGAGCCAGCAGTTGGACTCAATGATCCTTATGGGTCTTTCCCAATTTGGGGTATTCTAACTAGGTGCATCTCCCAGCAGGTAAGATGCACAGAGGACGAGTCTGGAGAAGATAACATTCTCCATGCCCCCATCTGTATATGCAGCATTGCCCAAAGTCTTAAGCAAGTGCTCCAGAGTTTTTCTGTCCCTATGCGCAGGCTGAGACTGACTACAGAAGAGTTGCCATTTATTTGCAGGGCAGATAGTAGCAGCTCCACTTAATGCAGGCATCATAGCCTCTGCATCCAAAAGAAGAATGAACCTTGAGAAGTCAGAATAGCAAATGAACTTCTCCTTGCAAGAGAAACATTTCAGAAATTCTATGAGGATGGAAAAGCCAAGAAGGATGCAGGAGGGGAGAAAAAACCTTCTTCAGCTGCAAATAAATGAGCAACACCTCAGACAGCTAATTCCACAAAGTCAGAGGCTAATCTGAACCAATGCTGTGCTAAAGCAAGCCCCTTCATCAGAAACTCCTGCAATGCCAGAAAATGAAGCACAAGACTTCACTAAACCTTTAGTCTGTTCTAAGAGGGCAAATATAAGTCCAGTAGTATGCCTAGTGCATAGTAATTTAGCCTCTGATGTTACTAACAGCAAGACACAGAGCCAACACAGTCCATGTATGGCTCTCTTCTTGATCTGTCCAAGTGTAACCGTTATAGAAACAAAAGAACTGGGGGTGACTGACTTATGAAAAGAAACGCAAAATCCACAGTCACATTTGGAAGCAAAACAGAAACTGCAAAGAGAGCTCCTAGCCTATCCCTGCTGATGGGCAGCCAGGAGAGAAGACCTTCCTTACTGATGGACAGTTGGCTGAATATGAGCCATCAGTGTGCCCAGGTGGCCAAGAAGGCCAGAGGCATACTGGCTTGTATCAGGAATGGTGTGGTGAGAAGGACTAGGGAAGTAGTCCTGTCCCTGTACTAGGCACTGGTGAGGCCTCACCTCGAGTACTGTGCTCAGTTTTGAGCACCTCTATACAGAAAGGACATGGAGGTGCTGGAGCAGGTCCAAAGAAGGGCAGCAAGGCTTGTGAAGGGCTTGGAGAGTATGCCCTACGAGGAGAGACTGAACGAACTGGGGCTGTTTAGTCTGGGGAAGAGGAGGCTGAGGGGAGACCTTATTGCTCTCTTCAAATACCCGAAAGGTATTTGAGTGGGTCTAGTCTCTTCTCACTGGTGACTGGTGACAGGACAAGGGGAAATGGCCTCAAGTTGCAACAGGGGAGGTTTAGGTTGATGATCTTGAAGGCCTTTTCCAACCTGAGCAATTCTATGATTCTATGATCCTATTCTGTGGGCACAGGGCAGCACAAAAGTGCATCTTAGACCACCTTGGAACTGCCACACTCTTGCCATCAGAGTCTTCAGTCTCTCCTCTTTCTGTCTGTTCCCGGGCTAACACAATCCTCCACAGAGACTAATAAATGGCTCAACGGTCGTCACTTTTCCCAAACTGTTTAGCTCTCTGAACAACCTGGTCTAGAGGGAGGTGCCCCTGCCTGTAGCAGAGGGGTTCGAACTGAATGATCTTAAAGGTCCCTTCCAACCCAAACCATTTCATGATGCTGAAAAGAGCACTTTGCAGCAGGGCTGCAGTCTGCATTAAAGTCACTCCGAGTTCTGACCAAGGCCCTCATGCTCATGGGCTCTTCTGTGTTGTGCATCCTATGAACAGTAAAGAGTGTTACCTCTTACAAAGAGAGAGAAAGACCGAAGAAAGGGATGTGTAAACACTTTTTCCCCACTGTCATGCAGGTGAAAGCGCAATCCCTACACATGGCGCAAACAATCCCTGAGCACCGAAATGTAGATACCAAAAGTTCTGCTACACACCCGGCCCGACAGCGAACAGGACACACCGCCGCCCACCCCTCAGCCCTCCGCCCCGGGCGGCACTTACCAGTGCTTCCCGTACAGCCAGTTCCCCCCCCAGCTCAGCAAGCACACACCGAACGTGGTTTTCTTCCAGTGGTTCCTCAGGGTGGCAAACACCTTCCCCGCCCCCGCCATGCCGCCGGGGGAAGCAGCGGCCCCGCTGCACGGACCCGGAGGGAAACGACGCGCGGCCCGCGGCCGCCGCCGCCCGGCTCGGCTGGAAACGGCAGCCATGGCCCTGCGTTCCGCGCTGCCAGCGCTAAGGTCACTTCTAAGCCGAAATGCCAAGGAAACATATTTTGCGGCCGTGCCTCTGTGCATGCAGACGCGGTACAGTCGCCTCCAGCCCGTGAAGTGGCCCACAGCGGGGAGGTGGTGGAGTCACCGTCCCTGGAGGTGGTCCAGAACCGTGTGACTGTGGCACTGAGGGACATGATCA
Organism: Pavo muticus; assembly: GCA_016647715.1. Taxonomy (NCBI): domain Eukaryota; kingdom Metazoa; phylum Chordata; class Aves; order Galliformes; family Phasianidae; genus Pavo; species Pavo muticus. The sequence goes on along the minus strand of JACDJE010000070.1, from coordinate 4,078,392 downwards.
GTGGGCATGGTGGGGATGGGCTGGTGGTTGGACTGCGTGCACTTTGTGGTCTTTTCTAACCTTAATGTTTCTGTGATTCTATCATTTGATGTCCAAGCCCCACTAAATAAGTGACCACCAGGAGAAATATCACCAACCATGGAGAAACATCTCCACACATGCCCTGCTCACAAGGATGTCCTGCAGCTGGTGAGGAGCCAACATCCCAACAGAGCAATGTGGAGATGTGACTGAGTGACCCAGCTTCACGATGGCACAAACCTTTGGGACAACCCAGAGACAACCCAGGGAGACCTGAGATCAGCCTCTCAATATCTAAAGGGGGGCTATAAAAAGGAGGTGACAGACTTAGTAGAGTCTGTTGTGATAGGACAGAGGGAAGTGATTTCAAACTAAAAGAAGAGAAATTTAGATTCATTACGAGAAAAAGAGTTTTGTTTTGTTTTTATGATAAGGGTAGTTATGCACTGGCACGGGGTACTCAGAGAGGTGGTGGATGCCTCGTCCCTGGAGACACTCAAGGTCAGACTGGAGGGGCTCTGAGCACCCTGATCTAGCTGTGGGTGTCCCTGTTCATTGCAGGGGAGTTGGACTAGATGGCCTTGAAAGGTTTTTCCAACTCAACTGATTCTATGATTCTCTGAACTTAGAGGTGAAAGCCTGGTGCAGCATTCATGCCTGGCTTCATTGGATGCTTGGCAGAGTGCAGATGGCTGCAGAGATATCAGGGGAATGGATTGATAACCAAATTAGAAAGGAATGCAAAGGGACAACCACTCAAAATGAACTGTTGGCTAAACAAGTGTTGCAAGGATGTGCTCTGCTTTTGGAGAACGCTGTCCTTCTGCCGAGGTGCTTATAGAGGATCTGTGTACTAATAAAAGTGGACTGATGGAGGCAAAATTTGGGACTAGAGGTATTTAAAAGCCTGTTCTGAAAGAGTCACGTTGATGCAGAAGAGAGTGCAGAAGCCACTCTATTGTTACTGATGAGAAAAGCAGATTAAAACCTACAGATTGGTTTCCCTACTGTTGGTTTTGATGACTGGTTCAGGCAGACCCTTGCCCAGTAGCCATCTCTTCCCACTTAAACATTCCGGCTTCATCTATCCAGTGCATCTCAGCGCACACAACGTGTGCTGATGAATGATCCAGCTGGTATAGTGTGATTAAATGTCCTACTTTTATTTATTTATTTATTTATTTATTTATTTATTTATTTACTTACTTACTTATTGGCGGTGTCCTACTTTTTGTGAGGATTCAAGTGGTGTGGCTAACTGGTAGTGATAGGAACAGATACTAGTGATCTCCTCCCTCTTTCCTTAGTTTATGATAAGATTGCTCACTGATATTTTCCAAATTCACAACTGTCATGAGTTGCCACAAGTGATTTACAAATATCTGTTATAGCTTCTTGTTTCACAACCAAATCTTTGGAATATTAATAATATTCATTAACAACGCTTCCAAAACAAGCTTGGATTTTTTAAAATAAACCTTTTTTAGTACGCCAGTGAAGTCAGAAGAATGCTGAAATATTAGAAGAGCCTGAATGATTCTAAGATGGCGGAATGGAAATTTTCCTGAGTTCATATGCATGAAAACACATTTGTGTTAGTATAACCAAGGCATTTTAGCTCAAATAATCGTTGTCTTTCTACATCACCAGGAAAGGGACTTGACCCTGCTCTAAACAGGCTGGAAGAGCTCCAGAGGTCCCTTCCCACCTCAGCCATTTTGGGATGTTATCTGGGAAATTGGTCTGGAAATTTGAGATGGTGCTTTTTGACAACTGCCCTTAGAAGAAACACTGCAGACAGCAACGACAGATTGTGTGCTTATCCCATTATCTGGCTTTACTTAGGATGCAGAGTCCGTTCTGCAATCCCTCCTGGCAAACATGCATGTCCTAGTTTTCGGCTGTGGCTGTCTGATTGCCCTCAAGGTATATCACACCTGCCGTGCTCTCACATGTACCAGGTACTTCCTTTTTAGCTCTCCTAGTTTTTGCATGTCAAATCGATAGAAGTAGGTATTAGAATAAGTGCAATGAAAAATGAGAGGATAGAGGGCTGATTTTGAGCATCCTCTACATTATACACTGTAGTCCTTTTTTTTAAGTCAAGTAAAATGACTGCTACCTTATTCAGAAAACTGCTTGGAGGAGGCTGACAATATGTGCTTAGGTTTGTTATGATTGCCAGATGATTTGCATAAAAAGGTCAGCATTCGAAAGGCTGCCCCACAACTGTAATACTTGACTTGGGATTTATCTCCTAAAATTACCACACAAATTAATTGCGAAGACAAGTGTGTGCCTCATCCCAGACCATGCTTCAGGGACATATTTGTAACGTTAGAAAAGTCACGTGCTTGACCGGATAAGTTCTCTTCTTAGCTAGAGTACATGGCAGAAACAGTAAAGGAGGGATGCTTTTCTACCACTTGGCAATGCCCTAGGATTGTACATACATAAGTATTGTGAAGAATAGAATGATTTATTCTCCTTTTCTGTTCGGCACAACTTGTCCTCAAGTCCTCACCTCAGCTAACTCATCTGTGTTGCTGTGTTTCTGCCATGATCGTTCCTCTGGGAACGGGATTGAAGTCACTGATTTCATCACATGGTATGTAGTTCTGAGTTGGACCTTCTGATACCTCCAGGGAAGTTGTGAACAGAGTCCCATTCCCAGCCACCAGCTGGTCTTCTATTCAAATTCATGGCCTGAAAGCTAATTCTAGCCACATGGTCTGCAAATAATCCTCATGTGGCTGAGCTGGGTGACCCCATCCTGCATCTCCAGTACATTCTGCATCAACACTCGGTGAAGGCGGGGTGGGGTGGGGGGTTCTTTACATGATGGTATCATGAAGGATAAGCTCCTTCTATCCCCCACACCTGCCTTTACACACCTTATTGATACTGCTGTGGCAAAAGTGGTGTGAGGGGAGTATCTTTTGGCACAGAAACCTTCAGCTTTTGTGCTGCTGATGAGAAAACCCCAGACGTGCAAATCTCTCCACACTTCTGGCCCCTCAAGGGAGATTAAAGCTCTGCTTTAATTCTGCAGCACCTGAGCACCAAGCATGATTTACGGTGGATAGAGCCCTTGTCCTCAGTCCCTTGGGGTGTCTCTCCAGATCAAACTGTGGGATGGGAGCTCCAGCCTTACTGGTTCCCACACCTCCAACTTTTCTCTCTCCACAAGCCTGTCTCTCCCACAGGACTGAGCTGCAGAAAGCACTGTTTCCTTGTCTAGGGGTTCCCATGCTAGCTGAAATCTCTGGTGGGTTTTCCAGTTGGTGTTTCTTTACTTGTGCTCTCCAGCTCATGGGCCCAGCATCTGCAGCCTTCCTTCCACTCCGTGTCTTAGGTCCCTCTCCATTCCACCCTGTGTAAGAATGGAGTGTATTGCAGCCAGTGAAGCTAACCAGAGAAATTTTGTATCTGTGATAGCAGAAAAAGTTCATGATGGATTCTTTTGCCCTCATTTTCAGCTCTGCCCAAAGGTGCAAGCCCCCGGGGCAGTCATGTCTGCAGTCAGTGCCTGCTCCACTGGTGTGGAGAAAGGTCTGAATTACACTGACAGAGTTTTTGGTTGGGTAATCCAGAGAAACTCTACGTGAGAATAATCCCTTCATTTCCTTCCCTCCACTTTTCCTTTTCTATTCAGTAAGCAGAACACAATATGAGCTTCACCCTCCCTAGATCAAAATTCAGGAGCGTGCCCAGCATATTTCTACAGCAAAAAAACACTGCTTTTGTGCCCTGCCCCCTCTTCCCGTGGCTGGACTATTACACAGAAATATTCCCCAATTCTCGGAGTTTATTAACCTTTTTTCCAAGGGAATGAATGGAGATATTCACAGCTTTTGAACAGTCGCAGAAACCCATTAAATTTCTCTGTGGCAATCTTGTCAGGAGGTTGTTCCTTTAGCAGAGACATTTCAGGAGGCTCTGCGCCTACTCCCAACCTATTTGGATTCAATAAATGTAGGTGCCACTGAGGCATTAGAGTGAGCAGTCCTGGCTCCAAGCTTTAAGAGTAGCCGGGCAACCAAAAAAAAAAAAATTCTATAGGATTGTGATCTTGAAGCTGGCCAGAGATACTGGCTCCCCATCCTGTCCCATCACCAGCACCAGCGGGGTTGGGTCTCCCTCAGGTCTGCTTTGAATGAGAGAACAAGGACAGAGCCCCAGGCTGGGATCAATCCCTTCACTCAGCAGCACAAAACCAAATGCATAAAAATCCATAGCAATTTCTGTGTTTGTTAAACTATTTGCTTTCATTGAAGATGTCAGTGAGGGCTACTCTGAGGACATCACTTTAATCACTGGTAGGCAATTCTGTTCTTATAAAGTCCTGCTGGTCCAGACTAAGGTCACTCATCCCGCATCTGTAGGCAGCACCCATTTGGATGGTGGAAGCTGGCATCCATCATGCTGGTAACACTGAGCCTCCGCAGGCAGGTGTTGCCACTGCCACCAATAGAACCTCAGAGTGGATGATTTACAGCCACCAGATTCTCACACAGGTAATTTGCTTCCAGCAGAGATTAATGCTCGTTGTTTAATGAAAGTAAATAAATAAATTTGTATTCTCTCCATTTGTTGTACAACTGGATGAGAGAGAGGGTAGGAAACCAAGGCTTTCATGCTGTTTCCCTATTGTTATGTACTACATACCTATGGTTACATTAAGATATCAGCTGCCTGAAAATCCTGATGCTGCTGTACACCATCCTGGTTGCATCCTATAGCCAGATGATATTATATGCAGAAAAACTCCAGAAAAGTACCAATACATCTGCAGCAATGATTCATTTTTTTACTGAGGCAATGACATCCTAATCTATGGACCAGATGGAATGGGCCTTGGGCAATTGTAATCAAAGAGCAACAGCCACATTTTGAAGGAAGAAGAGATTCCCAGTTGATTTCCTACTAAATGCTTCTATTTTCATTTTGTTTTGACTCAGTTGTGTGCATCATCATGGCCCACTGCACACATCTGGCTGACATCTTAAACCATATACCTGGAACATTGCTGTGTTTACTCAAAATTTCACTGCTTCCAAAGTCAGTACCACTGCCCTATGACAACATATTGTTTTATACTTGTCCTTAGGTGGAGTCGGGGGACTGCAGCATCGGTCACAGTCGAAGGCTGGATGAGAAAATCCATCACTGTAATGAAGAACCACTCCCATCCGTCTTCACTGAGCAGATAACTTTGCCACCACAGAAGCTAGACAATTAACTTGACTTGGATTTTGGAGCACAAAATATGGCCACTTAGGAAAAGTGTAATCCTGCCGAGTTACTACAGATTGGTGTAGTTCAGCTCCTGCCTTGAGACATATCCTGAATCTTATACCGACACTGAACTTTGCTTATAAATTATTGCTGGCCATTTCATCCATCTATGAAATAAAGTTAATGTTATCAGGTGTTGGTAGTGCATAACTGTATTTTGAGGTTTTTGTTTGTTTGTTTGTTTAGTTTAGTTTTGTTTTTCTTCCAATTAGTTCAATTAGAAGAAAATCTGATATCTTGCTTTTTAATTATCTCTTAGTTTCCAAATATCTCAAAGGCCATTGTTTTACTCTGCCCATCAGAAAATTTGCTGGAGTTACAGATCTGCCTAGCCTATCATATATACTGTTTCCTTAGGTTTTGTAAGACATCTGAGCTCATCCAAAGGGATTCTGTCTAAACTCTGTAGCATCTTCAGCAAGCGTATTTCAACAAGCTCTGTGGCTAGTTTGTGTTCTGCACAGTTTTACATTGCATTTTATGTTTCAGGAAGTAGCTAAGTGATACGTTTTAAAAACAGCTGTTATTATTCTCGTGTTGTTAATTTACGTGCTAATTATGACACAGGACACAGACACTGCTTTTGAATTCCATAGTTTCTTTCATTACATACAGGGTGGCAGGTTTTTTTAAATTCACATTACATCGTGGTCTGGTGTCATTTGAAAGGCTGACTTGGCTTTTCTTGTTCAAAGATCCTTTCCACTTAATATGCTGTTTTCAGAATCTATGGTTTGATGAAGTTGAAGGCAGTGTAAGACTCTGGGACTTGACAAGGCTGGATTAGAACAGTCTTATATTTTATATTAAATGCAAGCACCTTGAACCACATTGCTAGCCTTTCCAAATGCACAGGCATTGTTGACTCCATTTATATGATATCTTTGCTTGCTTTGATTTCTTGCTTTCCTGTTTTAAGAACAGATGGGGAAAGTAATTTAAGCACTGAATAACATAAGGTACCTGGAATAAAGTAAATTAAGGAAACACTACAAGAGAACAAATAAAGGAGTTAAACCACAAACAGAAGATTCACAATTAAGAATTAATGGAGAATATAAACTTAGCCAAGCAACAGAAATGACCTGGCTCAGAGGGAGTCCTACAGAGTGTAGACAGTGCACTGACACTGCAGATATGTGGAGAATCCAAAGCCAGAGAAGAGAGGAGACAGAATGTATGGAATTAAAAAAACTGCAGCAGGTAACACAAATTGTGATAATGTCCACTGTATGACCAAAAACACAAGGAGTACAGTGGGCTGCAATGCACAGAATCAGAACCACAGAATCATAGGTGTTCAATTCAATGTAATAGGTTTTAAGAGCACTTCTTGGTATATGGAACACAACCAAGAGAGGGACAGGGACACCTGACAGGCCACTAAGCAGGGACAGGCCAGGGCTAAGAGCTACCAGGAAACACCAGGAAAAGGACAAAGAGAAAGGGGTTGACAGGGAGGGGCAGTGCCTGGAAGTGGCACTGCGGTCAACCCAGAGGAATATATAGACACAAGAATGTGAACTGCAGTTCGAGTGGCTACAGTAGGGGCAGAAGGACCACGGTGACATCACTGAGCAACAGGCTGTGACGTCACCAAGAGACGCACTGTGACCCGCAGCGCCGTCACTGCTCAGCTTTGGGCGCGGGCAGAGCCTGGCCCAGTCAGTCTCGTGCCTGGACTCCTGCCGAGCGAGCGCCTGTGCGAGGTTGGAGGTGGAGCGAGCGTTTGTCTTGGGTGCCGGGCTGTGCTTTGGGCACTGCTGGCAGCGGCTCTCGCTGCCCGTCCCTACGGCCATCACCTGCGTTTCCCCGGCCTGCCTGGCTCAGGCAGCCGGGGCCCCACGGGGCGCACGTGCAGCAGCAGAGGTGAGCCGGGTGGGGATTGGGTAGAGGGTAGAGACTGGGGGAGCGCTGGGACCTGGGGAGCTGCCAGGGCCAGGGCTGCAGCCTGAGGGACCGCTGAGTGCATGGAGCACGGGGCGGCCCAGGTGTGGGGCCAGGAGGGCGTCCTGCTGACGGACCTGGGCTTTTCTTCTGTCTGTCCACGGGACGGAGAATGACCGCGGCCTCTCTCCCTCTTGCAGTGCGCGACATTCACCCCTGTGGCACCGGTGAAGAGGAGCAACACCTCATCCTCACTCCCCAGCGGGCCACAGCATAAGGACCATGGCAGCCGAGCAGGAATTGGTGTGTCCCATCTGCCATGATGCGCGCAAGGACATTGCCTACGCGGTGCCGTGCCATCATGAGTTCTGCCTCGGCTGCATCCTGGGCTGGGGCGAGCAGAAGAAGAGCTGCCCGCTCTGCCGGAGGGACATGGAAGTGGTCAAGGTCGCTGCGTGGGATGACGACGAGGACCTGAACTTCATCATCAGGCCTCCAGCACCACCAGTACCTGCCTGCTTCCAGGAAGGCGCTGCTCCAAGCTCCTGCAGCTCTAGCCCTTCGTCGTCCTCTTCGCTGTCTCCTCTGCCATTCTCAGATGAGGAAGAGGATGAGGAGGCAGTCGAGGAGGAAGGTGAGGAGGCAGATGAGGAGGAGGACGAGGATGCAGAGGAGCTGGAGGAAGAGGAGGCGGTGGAGGGTCCTTTGGTGGGCGGCCTCCGGGCTCAGGCCTGGGCACAGCTGATCAGGCAGCACCTGGAGATCCTGGACCCTGTGCTGCCCTGGCTGCGCCAAGGGCTGATGGCCGTCTTTGACAACGACTGCTGGCCAGCAGTGGCAGCAGAGAGCTTCATCCTGAACGCCCTGTGTGACATCGGGCCGAACAGCGAGGAGCTGATCGAGCAGATGTGGCCTGCGCTGGAGGGTGAAACTGAGACGTTCATCCAGAGTTTCATAGGCACCATCGTGCGCCAGTGCAGCGAAGAGGCCCACAGACTGCTGGCTCTGCAGGGCACCCACGCGTCCGGCGTGCAGGAGGAGGGCCCTGCAGCCAGGGGGCAGGAGGACAGCCGTGTGGCCGCCCCTGGCCCCGCGGCCTCCCCACAGGTGACCGTCACATCAAGGCCCGGACTCTTTGGCAGCACTGCGACATCCAGCAGGGAGGAACAGCCCAGCACAGCAGGGGCTGACGTCCGTGCGGGCCCCAGTCACGCCCCCGCTGCACGCACGGCGAGGGAAGCGGAGCGGCCCCACGAGGAGATGGAGCTGGCGGCAGCAGCAGGTCCCTCTGCCCAGGGCAGCAGCCCCTCCGCTCCTGGCCACTCGCCTGAGAGGGCTCGGCGGCCCCCAAAGAGGAGCGCCGACAGTGACCAGGACGCAGAGCCGCCCTGCAAGAGGCCGCCCCATCGGCGGGACTAGCAGGCTTACCCTTCTCTTTAATTAATAAATAATACAGAGATTTCTTAGAATCGCAGAATAGCAGTGGTTGGGAGGGAGCTCTGTTGATCATCTACTGCAGTGTATATTTTACTCATCTCTGAAGCCCAGGCCCAGGCAGATAACAAACAGGAGCTCTACATAAACAAAGATTATCGAATATACCACCCTAACAACAATTTCTTCAGCATTAACTTTGGGTATACACAGGATTGTTTCAAAAAAGAAATATATTGAAAATGTGTCTGTTTTCATAGCATCTTATCAATTTTGCATGCATTTTTACTTAAACTGATAGTGCTAGTTATTATGGCAATGCATTACAAATAAGTATCTCTGAAAATACGAAAATCTTTTTTTCTGTTATTTTCGTGAATGACTACATAAAATATGGAATATTATACAGTAGTATATATTTTGCAGTATACCCCATTGTTAAAGTGAACATGGTTCAAAAGATAAATCTTTTCTACCTTTAACCACTGTTCTTTCAGTTGATTTTCCAAAGATATCTAGAAGGCCTCTTCTTTCTCCTAAGTATGTGGTTTTTTGAGTGAAGCACCAGTTATATATCTAGAGAGTCCTCTGTAAAGTGGAGCAATATTGAGAGTTACACCTGGTTTTACACAAAGCCCATCACTTTGCATACCCATGCTGTATCTAAGGCTGGGAGCATTGCTTTAGAAAATCTGATTCTCAAGAGACGGAATATACAGGATGGATAAAAAAAAAGGACAGCACCGTTTTCTTAGAAGTACCATGCAGCAGTCAATGATCAAATAGCCTAACTGGAAGAAAATAGGAGACATAATCCTCTAGTAGTTATACAGAAGTGAACGCGTTGCCAGAAATAAACCTTATGTAGAAAACCTCGTTATTGGTTACAATCAAAATGGATGTGTGGAAGTCCTCCAGGGACTGATACGTCCCAACAGAAACCCAGGAGAATCTTCCACAAGCCCTTAAAAGTACTACTGCAGCTGCTGAGACTCACTGTGTGTACGTGGGTGATTTTGGCGCTCCATTTGGCTGGCAGAGGACATGCCCCAGAGCTGTGCATCTGTTTGTGTGGATGTACAGCGGTTGCCAGAGCTTTATGAGAGCAGTGGGACACCAGCAGCTGCGTATTCACTTGAGATTGCCACCTCTGGCACAAGGTGAGTTACGTGGTCTTCTCCAAATCCAGGAGAGCAGAGAGGAAGGGGAGGATGTGCCTCATGTGTCCCCAGGAGGGATGGGCATCCACTGAAGTCTGTGGGTTCAAGGCTATGTGGCCGCTTGTCCCCATTTGGAGCCACAGATCCATGCAGCAGCAGCAGGTTCCTTACTGTAATCCTGAAATGTCACTAAGGATTGATTTAGAAAGGAAGGTAGGGTCTTCAATCTCTGATTTTGTAGTGAGCATCCCTGTCACTGCTGTGCTGTCAGGCTTTTGTTGCTGGTCACTCACAGGTGACGGGAACTGGACAAGCAGAGCCTTTGGAAGCTGGCAGCCTTCTGGGTGTGCAGTTCAATCACTTGGGCTTGTCAAAACCTCACAGTTTATGCTGAAGCTGGCATTGTGGCTGAGCAAACATCAGGCCCCAGAATCACAGAATGTAGGGGTTGGATGGGACCTCTGGAGATCATCAAGTTCCTCTGAGCCTAGCTGAGTCCTGCCTCGCAGCAGATGGGCCAGCTTGGGCCAAGCATCAGTCACCATGTCGTTCACCACAATGAAACGTATTTCCTGCTAATTTGGGAATCATTGTATCTTAGGCTAATAAGCACTGTTATCTTCCTCCTCCACATTTATTTACTCTGTGACATAGTTACTGTGTCTTAATCAGAAATCACCCTCAAGATATCATCTAATTATCTTCTCATCGTTCTGAAAATCTGTTTGGTATTACCAGTAATCTCATTACTACAACTGCAACACTCATTAAACAAACAGACAATAAAAATATAGGCAATGTAGCAATCAAATTGCACTGGAATCTCACACTGAGTGATGGATAATTCTGAAGCAGATTGTTCTCATACATTATTTCCTGAGAAAGATTTAAATAGTTCAAGAAAACCTTGCTTCAAGTACAAGGTTCTCTTCTAGAGCCTGGCTATTTTACATGACTCCATCACCACCTAAAGGTGAGGCAAGGACCAGAAATGGTCAGATCCTTCCTGTGGGAGTGGGGAGACCTCTCAGCAGGGATGACATTGCTGGAATCTCATGGCACACACTGGTCCCTGTGCAGGCCCTGGGGGATACTGGAGACACAACAAAGTTGAGCTCTGTGACAGCGATCCAGCGTCTCCTGGGCTCATCCCCTGCTTCTGGGCGACATCCTGGATGGTCTTGCTTGGGATTGGGAAGCCGTCATTTTCTTCTTGACAGGCAGCGGCTCCTGGCGCTGCACTGAGAAAAGGAAAACCACAGAGGAGTTCTGAGCCATGCATGTTTAAGAGATGGGAGGCCTGATCCTCAGCTCCTGGAAGGAAATGGAAATACACTCATGAAGAGCAGACGGGCAGATTTTCAAGCTGTTTTTGCCTGTCATCTGTGCGCGGTTATACTTAGCTCTGTTACGCCTGCACAGTGGCACTTGAACATGTATCAAAACAATTCCTGTCTCTAGCTTTGATCCACATGGTCTGATCCAACAGTAGACCATCATTTGTCTAGCTGGTAAAATAAATGCTGACAAGTTTAAGGTACTTTCTTTTTTTTCTTCTGTAAATGTATGCACATAGATTTGGAACATTTTATGAGTACATTGCACACCTGATAGAACCACTCATGATGGCTTCCTCTCTGGGTGTATAAAAAACATCCATATCCATGTCGATCATTTTTATCAATTCCACTCCTATACTTAATGCTCATTTTGGCCAGGAAAATTTTTCCTGAATATCACAGATGAACCTGTGAACTCTTTGGCACTCTCAGCCAAATGGCTAAAACAGTAATCCACCTCTTGAAGTAAAGTCCCATTAAGTGAACAAGGGAGTAGTAAGTCATGTGCATGTGTGTACGTGCAAATTAATATGTGGGAGAGAGCCAAGACAGAGAGGTGCTGCATTTAGTATGAACTCGCGAGAGCTTACTAGTCATTGCCTTTTTGTGCTGGCCCAGCAACTTTCAGCTTTGTATTCATCCAAATAATTGAAATCCCTTTCTGTTTAAATATGCAAATTTGCATGTACTTCCATAATTCAGTATTACTGCTGCAAATATAATATAAATATATATGTGAGCAGTTACGTTCTTCAATAAAGTGGGCAAAGGGACAACATAGGAAGAGTCTTTAGAAACAAAGAACTCTCCCAAATCCATAAAGAAAGAATAAAATCGGAATTTGCACGATGGCATAAGTGCCTGTAAATCTCATCCCTTCCCCATTCAAGTTCCGTGACCCTCCTCTGGGCAAACTTGCTTTTGAACATTTTCTTATGGAGAAATGCACCACAGATTATATTTGCAGCCAGTTTTAGGAGAAACAATGGGGGAACTAGGCCATGAGGGCTCTTAGACAGCAGGGCAAGTCTTTCAGTGTGCAAGGAGCAATAAGACATCAGAGATTTCCCTATGAATCACATCTTGTGCTGCACATCTGCAGTGTTTGTTCTGCTGTGATGACTTGGCTCAGCCAGGACACACACAGACAAAAAAAAAATATGTATATATATGGCACAAGTGCCCCTGGTTTAGTGTTTGCTGCTTAGGTAGAATGATCTGCCAGCCTGGCTCTCCAGAAAGCAGTTTGCAGGAAGCCTTCTTTTAGCCCATCTTCCTCATAGATGCACAGGGAAACAGGGACAGAGGGACCTTGTGATCTCGGTATGGTTTGCAGCTTTAGAAATGATCCATGAGAAATAGGAAATTAGTGATGTGCTTCCTCCAGTCATCCTCTTGGTGGGGTGGAAGCTGAGCAGGCCTTGGGAACAGGGTTTGCCCTCAACCTCCTCTGAACCCTTTGAGCAAAAGGCAAGCATTTTCAGAGTTGGCAGGAGAGGATGTGACAGCAAAGGGGAAATGAGAGGAAGGAGAATAAAGGGCTGCACACAGAGGTGATACCCTTCAGGGTAAAGCTTGCTAGCTGAGGACTTCCCTTGTTTATGACTGGGTGTGGAGAGCAGCAAGGCAACAAAAAGCTTTTTATTTAAGGTGCTGGCACTTCAGGAGAAAATGAGAAGAAGAAATGTGCTAAAAGCAAAATACATGGCTTTTAATTTTTTTCTGTTTCCTTCCTGTTAAATTTTACAGCCTGAACTTGCTCAGTTTAAACTCCTGCCAGCACAGGTCTGACAAGAGAGTCACCAGCCAGCCCCAGGCAGGTTGGGAACCCCGAGGCCCAGCAGGGTGGACACACTGGGACTGCCTGGGGCAGCTCCCTGCACATCAGGCCTTGAGCCCACCTCAGGCCTCCTGCACTGCCCTCACCTGGACTGCAGGCCTCCAGGCTGCAGGGGTGCAGGGTGTTTGTGGTTGGTGAAAATTTATTTCTTGTTACTGGAAAAATGGTGAAAAGGTGCTGCAGTCATCCTCCCTGGCAGGCTCCAGGTCGGGACTTGGGCCCAAAGCAAAGGCCCATGGCCAGAGGCTGTGAGGGGACGAGGCGGCCTGATGGCTTTTGGCGAGGAGGGCAGTGGCAGAGGGCAGAGGTGCAGAGCTGCTGCCACCTGAGTCCACTGACCTCACTGGGCCTCCCAGGAGAGTGTGCATCTTTGTGGAAAAAAGCTGAGCTAAGAAACTGTATTTTTAGCCAGGTTTCCTAAGGAAATGAAGAGTCTGTCACTTCTCGTCTACCCATCTGTCCCCATCAACCTTTGAATCTGCTGGAGACTTGAAAGTGAGTTTGATGAAGCGTTGGAAGTCTGAATCAGATTTCTAATTGTGAAAATGGGGAGCTGAGAAGAGGAATGCACGGTGATGCACGAACACCCTCTGACAGAGGGACAGGAGGACTCAGCAGTGACCCCAGTTTGGAAGCCCCACATCAGCCTCTGCAAACAGTGTTTCTTTAGAGAACTCCCAGAGGGAATGAGCTCAGCTCATTTCTGCTGAAGCAGAAACCATGGCATAAAACTGAAATACATGGTTTTGTTCAGTGCGTGGAACGACTTGTTTCATCCTTAGCCTCCTTTTCTCTGACAAGCGTACAGGAATCTTGTAAGAAAACACGACAGAAAAGGTGGAAATCTGCCTTGCTGTGAAGATGGAAATGCTTTACTTACCATCCTTTTGTGCATGTATGCCTGCACATGTGCGTGTGTGAGCCCTCACTTGAAGCTTATTTAGCTATCAGAAAGCATTGATGTGCTTAGCAGCTTCTTGCACATAGTGGCTTCAAAAGCATACAGCCAACTCCATATGCCTACTGGTGTTTTGCTCGTGTGGTTTATTCCCTTTTCTCACCTTTCGACTGCTTTTCCAAATGGCATGCTCCTTATGGCAGGGTCTCTTTCTCCCTCTCTTTATGAAGTGTTCTTGGCATATATTTTGACTGCTGTGACCACTTACTAACAGCCAAAGCAAGAACTTTCATGCCTCCACTTCTCCCATTCACTGCCATTCACAGTTTGACTGAAATAGCTGTCGGTGGGGAGATGGGGGGACAGATGATGGCCCCAAGCTTAGCCACAGCGTGGGGTTTCTATCCAAGTGTTTCTGCTGGCTATACAGATGTCCTGCCGCTGGGCATGCCCAGGGCATCAGCTCATCTCTTGGCAATGAGCTGAGCTCTTCCAGACTTTACTGTCAGGGTGGCTGCTGCCTTCACTCTGCATACCCAGCTGCGGGTAGGATCTTTTGCCACAAGGGGCATGAACTTTGAATTGCAGGTCTGAGAAGACCAGGAGTTGGTCTGAGGATGGGAAGGAATATCAAAGAATCAAGCAATCTAGGGAAGAGTGTGGTTCTTATAGGGAAACAGCCTTTGCTAGTCCCCAGCAGACACAAGGCAGTGTTTGGTGTGGGCTAACAGGCTGACAGCATCACAGATGAGCTGCTGCAGCTCTTCCACTTCCACTCAGTGCAAATGAACACAATCGTGCTTCCCCTGGGCAGGGAGGGAGTGAGAATTTTAGTAAATGTGGCTTGTTAGGTGGTCTGGGTTTGGTCTCTGCAGGAAAAGAACTCAGCCTTGACTCTTTAGAAGGCTCTTGGGGAAGAGCATGGTATTGTAAAAGGATAATGAGTGTTGAACTATGAAAGTATTTCATTACCAGCATCCTCTCCCCATGCAGCCCCAACCTGCTGCAACTATCGTGCGCTCCTGACAAGAAAGGTCATCATGGGATCATCCTGCCTGTGAAAGAGAGTGGTTGGTTGCGTTTCTGCTGGAGACTCCTTGCCCATGCCTGGACACAAGGCATTAGCTTTTCCCCCTAAGCCAGTGGTGACTTCCAGCGATGGAAGGTGATGGAGGAGATGGCACTGATTCAGAGGCAGAGTTGAATCATGAGGGATGAGAGCTGCAGCTCCACATCTCACGTCATGGGCTGGGGAGTGCAGGTGCCTGTGCAGCCAGGAGGCAGCATCCATGAGTGGCAGCCTCAGCCCTTGAGCTCCCAACAAAGCCAGCTTACCAAGGGCACAGCAAGCCTCCACGGGTAGTTTGTGTGATGTTGAAAGAGAGATTTAATTCTCTCCCTGCACCCTTGCCTCAGCAGTGTGGCTAATGAGTCTTCCCTTCTCTTTGTCTGTTTGCTTTGCATACAAGCCTTGCAGGCTCTGGCACATCCCAGACACTACAGGGATCCACAGTGCACTGGGGGCTAAAATTCAACCTTTGCACGGCTACTGCAAATCTGTTGTCTTATGAATTTTCCCAGAAGTCAGGCCTTTGAACAACAGCGTCTCCAGCTCACCCTTCAAGGAGCAGCTGGCTCCTTCCTCTCACATTCTTCCTTCCCCCTCCTCCAAAAGCACTGAGCAGCTGAGCTCCATGCCCCTGTGGCTGCACTGCCGGAGCTTTCCCTGCTGCTAGGGAAGAGGGCACCTGCTTTCCCCTTGGCTGAAAAGACAGCTTTGCAGGCTTCCATTTTTAGCACCAATGAATCACATTGCCTCTGCTGATGGCAGAGAAGGAAGACCTGAGCAGCTCTTATCACTGCTGTTTGCTTCTGACCGGAGAGGTTTCATTAAGTCGCGCTCAGACTGCATCCGTGCCTGGGGTTTAATCCTGCACAGTGCTGACCAAGCTGCTGCACAGCCTTAGCTCACTTTATTTGCCCCGAGGGTGTGCCAGTTTCAAACCCACTGGTGAGCTCTTTCCCCACGCCTCTCTGTTCAGCCCCACAGGATTTACTCACAGGAGCAGGCAGGTGGCAAGTGCTGTCTCCTTCATTCATGCTCCATTCTGTTCTTTGTTGCAGTTGATATCTGAGACAGGACCTCCTTGGTGGCGAGAAGGATTCCATCCTACGAAATGCAAAACCCGTTCACCTCAGGAAGAGCTATCAGCTAGAAAATTGTGGGCCCTCTTTTCCCTCCATCCTTCAGCTGGGGCAGTGAGGTGTGAGTTGCCTGTCCCCACTCCTGACACAAGCAGACAGTCTCTTAAAACACACAACATGAGTTCTTTATTTGTTTAATCAGTTTACATTCCACAATTGACAGTTTACTTATTTATGTCTTAGTTTTCCATGAACAGGTTGTTTAGTTAGTTACCAGACAGGACTGTAATTGATGGAAATACAGTGTTATTTACCAATTTGGATAGAAACAAAACCAACCAAAAAAAATCAAAAGGAAAACTGTTAGATGTAGCCAGTTTTTTGATCAAGTCCTGTGATGTTTTCTGCAACTTTTGCCATTTTAAAGTCACAGAGGTTTCTCAATTCCCCATGTTAGTTCCCTGATCTCAACCCTGCCATGAATATTATCCTTCAGGGCCATGGTCCTGCAAACACGAATGCACGTACCCAAATGCCCGTGTATCTGCAGATTAGCACCTTGGATTATAACGGAGCAAGAAGTTTGGGTTTGTGTTGTATTTAAACAACTTCTGTTCACCTCTTCTGCAGTAATTTACAGGAAGCAATGGAAAGTACAAAACATTTGATATGACGGAGCATCACTTGTGAAATTAGCCAATACATTCATGCCGTCCTAGAATGACCTAAGGCAGTAGTCATTCATGGTTATTTTTTGTTAGCACCAATGGCTACAGGAGCCACTTTGCTTCTTGCAGCAGTGCAGAAGTAAAACCCTTGCAGTACATCCCACCCTCGATTACTCCTGTCCTCGATTACTAACTGGATGTTAACATCCCAAACTCATTAAACTCTTTCTTTATTGGCTAAAAAGTGCTCCTCTTGGCTGAGCTGCTTCATTCATACTTCAGATGTCCTTGACAATGCCTGAAGCATAATCAGAAATGAACACATTTCTGGATTTTCAAAATACCCTAAAGTTTAGTATATTTTAATATAATTCCCAGTCTAGCAAAGCAATTAGGCATGTGCCTAGCTTTAAGCATGATGATAACATCGTTAATGGGACATTCATGCTTGAAATTAGGCAAGTGCTTACGTGCTTTGTGGGATCAAAGCTTTGTAGCAGTGTTCTGATGAAGGCAGGATCTCCTGAGTGTCCTCATCCTGGCTTTCACCTTAACAGCCACTGCAGATTTGGACAAACCAGCTGCAGTCTGGGTGTTCGAAAGTGCTGAAAACAGGAAGCTCTACTTGCAGCTAGTGGAAGTTGTGAAGGGCACCAAACTGCTAAACATCACATCTCTTCCCAGGCTTTTGGTTTCCTGTTTCTAAAATGGCTCTAATACCGACCTGCCTCTAACAGGTCTGATGTGACTCACATGTACAGAATTTTCTGAAGAGAAAACATGCTAGGAAAATGAAACACATCGATGCAATTCTCTGAATATGCCTGAGTTGTGTGGCATTAGAAAAGACCTAGTCTTTTCTAATCTAGCTTTGATATGCGTGTGCTGCACTTAGAAGAAACATAAACATCTGGCCAAGATGCATTCGCATGACAAATGCCTTGTACCAGTCCTATCGTTGTACTTGGAAATACCCTAGAGAAGTGGAAGGCATTTAAGGGAATTACTGTGCTAAGCCTTCCAAACTGTCAGTTAGAGAAAGCGTGACTGCAACTTTTGTCATCACTGAATGATGGAGATGTTATGGGATTTGTTTCATTTCCTTTCAGCAAAAAGATGCTTTTCCTTAAGGAACAGAGAACTGACAAGGGAATTATGGAAGGGGAACCCTCCAAAAATGTTTGCCTAGTGTGGTAAATCATGGCTAGGGCAACTATTACTTGTGGCAGAAGAAATTCTACGTCTGCACGAGGTGCACCAGCTGTGGATGAGAGAGTACAATGAGTCTGGTTTCTCACTGATCCCTGCCTCCACGGCTGTACATATTTGCTGTAGGATTGCACGATGCCGCAAGTGTGAGACTGGGAGAAGTCAGACCCAACAGGCCTAAAATGGCAGCATGGTCTATGAGGGACACGGTGGGTGCCCACAAGATGACACGTCAGCCTTCCCAAGTGAGACGGCCACACATGCTGCGCCCATTCTTCCACCTGCCTCTGGGGTCAGTTTGGTGCCGAGGCCTAGCTGCTGTCCCACAGGAGGCTGTACACTCACTCCCCGCTGCAGAGTCACAGGAGCAATTATGGCTTTCATTAGGAGGTGAGACGGCTTTTTTAAGAGAAAGTGGAACATTCTCCAGGAAGATAATCCAAATGTGGCACGGAGAATGCAACAGGGAGGACAGTGCTCATGTCTGGATGCACCACGGCTGTTGTAAAGAACTGGGGCAGGATCACTCCACAAAGCCTCCCTCCCATGTGACGTTGCACAGAGACTTTATCACCTTTTAACAAGAGGTTGCCCTTGACAGTAAACCTCTGAGAAATCTGCAAAACCATTGTGGGGCACAGTGAGCAACATTTACATCCACAGCAACAACTGGGTCTCATATCCCAGGACCATCCCCATTCCTCTCACAGAGGGGGAATGGGAGAGGGCAAAGACATTTTAGGACCGTACTCAAAAGTCGTGCAGCAAATGATGCTGAATCCTTAAGTTTGATTTATTTGCAAGCTCCTCCTCATTTCCAGAGTTCGCTCTTATAGCCTTTATTTCTTTTTCACAGACATCTCAAATAACAAAACAGTCACATATGCAAGAGTCAGTTCGGAATGGGATCTAAAGATAAACATCTTTACAGGAAGCATCTCTATATTCTCACACAGAGAGAGGAAAAGGGAGATATACACATCTGAGTCCTTAAAAGAAGGGGAGATGACAGGAGAGGAACATCAGAATGAAACAGTACAGACTGGACAAGAAGATACTGTGCTGGAAAACAACTTCTGATCCCTTGAACTCAGTTTTCCCTTCCATTTTCTCGCCAGTCTTTCCCTAAGTATCGACACACAGCATTAAATATTTACTGTATAGGTTCCTACAGGCCATCTGAAGTCCTTCTTGCCATAACCTGAACAGTATTTTTAAAAATAAAGTTGTTCTGAGAGATGGGCAAGCACTGACGAGTACCTGACTTAAATCTAGCTGTGAAATAAATAGTAGCGACCATCTGTTGCCACCACAGCCAAAGCTCACTTAGCCCTGGAGTTTTCAGGAATTGGTTTAATTCCTCCACTCCTTAGTCTGTGTTTGCTTTGGTCAGGTAAAATATGGGAATATATAAGTGCTTCAGAGCCCTTATACTTGATTAATTTCCTGGTCCTCCCAGACCAGTTTGGTCTCAATACCTGATTTCAGCTCTGAGAGACTCTCACCATGAGATGGAGACATGTGTTCAGCCTTGCCAGAGCAGCTTTCTCAATAGTACAGTCACAGTTCATTCTCCTATTGAGTCCCTGGTTCAGTTTTTCTGAGGACAATGATAATCCCAACAATAAGGGATGAAATTGCAATCTCTTTAATCTCCATGTAAGCTGTTTGTAAAGCAGTTATTAACATTGAAAAAAAAACAAATAGGAAATTACCCAAACTGTACCTTGGAGCGGAATTTTTTGATTCTTACTAGCAGCTAGACGACATTTTCCAGGCCAGTACGGAGATAAAGAGCAAGAGAGTAACCTCAGAACAGTTTAGCAATTTAAACTGTTAGAATGTCAGTTCACTCACTGGACTGCTTCAGCAATGCTCAGGACTGGCAGAGAATGGTGAAGAGTTCAGACCAAAGATCTCTGACATTCAGCACTGGCACCATCCAGTGATCTATGACTGGAGACCACCATCAAGAACTCACCTCAAATGCAATTTTGCAGGAACTGGGGCAATCCCTATGCTTTGCAGTTGTGTTGCAATTTGGGGAGGGGAAGACTGCTGTGAGCCTCTTGTTTTGCTCCAGCAGTCTTCCACGTTTAACACCTGCATGCTGTGTGGTGGGTACAGGGCCACAACAGATCTCTGCATGGATACTCTTCTGCACAAGGTGCCTGAGTCTTCCCACTAGGATTTGAGATCTTTTAGGATCTCAGAACCATCCAAGACAGGGGAGTGGTCACTCCGTGGAGGGAGGAGCTACTAAAGCTGAGTTAGAGCTCAGCTTTGCTGAGTCATCACTGAGAAGCAAATGTCTCTCTTTATTAACTATACAAGAAACCAAGGCAGATGAGCCTGTTAACACCAGCAGCTCAGTGAAGTGCCCAAGGTTAATGGGGATGAATTCAGATCAGAAAATCCAGGCCTTTGTGTAGCTGTGTAGCTTGACTTCACCCACAGAGAAACCCCTCACAGACATACACTTAGTGCAGAAAAGCATCTGTACAAAGGGCTTCTTGATAAAGGATAAGTGCGCCTATTTAGAGAGCTAAGATGGAACTGAGATTCTATCATGGCTTTTCCAGTCCATTTCTCTTTCTTAGAGAAGCCCTTGAGATCTAGTCCTGTGACTGGATGTACGGGTGTGGGTGTGTGTGCTGCTGACTGGTGCAATGGCCTAATAGGGATTTTCCTGGGAAATAATACTGTTTAATTTGCTTTAATTTAAATCTGAGATACATGGGGATTGTGGAAAAGAAACAGTCCTTTGCCTGAAATTCTGTACATCGGCCTCAGCTTATTTCAGGCAATCATGACTCTATGGACATTTTTCATAAATTTACAAATATATATACATATATATACATATATACATGCATATGTGTATCAGCCTATGGGCTACCTTTACCACTGCATTATTCCAGCCACACACAAGTATAATGGTTGGTTATTTTTACAAAAAAAAAAAAAAAAAAAATTGAAATAAATTTGAAGTGACTTAGTGGTGGCTGCCACCATTATCTATGCAAAAGCTCCTGAAGTGGGCTGACATATAAATACAGCCCGCCTTGCTGAAGTTCCCCCACCACATACACATGCAAATAGAGTCATAGAACTGTTAAGGTTGGAAAAGACCACTAAGATCATCCAGTCCGACCATCAGCCCATCCTCAGCATGCCCATTGACCATGTCCCTCAGTGCCACATCTGCCCTCTTCCTGAACACCTCCAATGACAATGACTGAATGGGAGGTGTCTAAAGAGGACCCTGTTTTACAGTTTTAATGAAGTAAACTTCCCATTGACCCTACTGACCTGTAATCAAGGGGAATTTCACTTCAAAAGAAACTGAAAGTTCAAGCCTGTTTTAGGTATGGTTTACAGCTTTGAAAGTTGTAACCTCTGCCACAGTAGATCTCAAAATGCTTTAAAGTAATTTAAGTTACTGAAGAAAAGTATCTTCAAAAGTCCTCAAATATGCTTTTTTGTGTGTGTTAAGTAGGGGGAATTTTGTCCCGCAGAAGATCAAACACAAATACATGAACATAAACATATTAACTGGTGGAAATTGCCGAGTAAAAATAGTAACAGTTTAAATTAGATGTCTGTGATTGTTATTGGTGCCCAAGAGTTATAAATAATTCAATACCTCCTTGCTGAATAGTCTGAGGCTGCACTTCTATTTTGTTGTTATGATTACCTGAATTTTTTTTCTTATGATCTATATTGTTCAAGAAAAACCCTTCATAAAAATGTAGTCTTATGCTCTGCAGCCAGATGAAAACTATTCTTCAGACACAACTTCACAAGAGCTTAAGCAAATTAGGAGCGTGCATGGTTTTTAAAAATGATGCTGGCACCAAGAACATTCAGTGTTTTACTCCTATTCGCTGTCTGAACAGGGACTGGAAGCTGTGGTTCTTCTGTGCAATTGGCCCCAGGAGGCTGAGCCACATCTGACTGACACTCCTTGGTGTCTACACCCCCTTGAAACCAGAGCTAAACCTGCAGGTCACACTGCTTTTTGAAGACTTGACTCTGTCAGAATCACTGTTGCTTTTTGGGAAGTTCTGACCAGTTGGCAAAATAACAAGGCCGCTTTAAAGGAATTGCTTTTGCAGCACTATTCCCATGCCACGCCACCACAGGCACAGAGCCACAGGGATGTGAAGCTCCCTGCAGTGCTGAGCCCCATTACGTGCAGCGATGGCAACACCAGGAGCCAACCATAGCTCTCAGCAGAGGACAGAAATAAGACTCAGTCAGTACAGCGCTGCCCCTCATCTAGCAGCATTCCTACATAAGGGGATTGTAAACTTTTCTGAGTTGGAGGTGATATGGTGCCATTTTTTCTCTTGTGACAAATATGAAAACTGGCCATCTGTTTTACAGAAACACCTTGTAAGTGCAGGTTGCAAGAAGCAATTTGCGAACACCAAGGATCTCCTGATGGGATTTCAGTTTTTTTTCCTTTAGCCTTACTCGCTCAAAAAGAACATCCCATTTGTACCAGACAAGTGGTTACTACTGGGATCTGTAGCATTAGAAATTAGTGAGGATTTGTGGGCACAACTGTTTTCCGAGGTAGAATTGCCAGCTCAAGACTGGCTGGATGCAGAAGTAGGTCTGCAGAAATCCCATATTTAAGAGCACCGATAGTCAGGTCTGGAGTCTTGCAGTGGTGTTTCAGGATGTTACAGCTCTGAGCTGCTGCCTGCCCCCCATTTTGCTGGATATATCCTGCCCAAAGGCAGAGCAGGCAGAAAGAAATATATCTGTGTCTCAGCTGCTTCCTTTCCCTACACCTCTGGGATTAGAACAACACTGGCAGCTCTTCTCTTAGTATTCACATACTTTCTAGTGGCAAGTATCCAATTCACACCAGCTCTGTTGTGCCTCCTCACTTCTCTTCAGCAGAGATTTTATGTGTGATCTGCATACACAACCTAACACAGATGCAGGTGACACCTGAATGGCACTGCAACTCCTGAGCTAAGTACATAAGAATAGAAAACAAACTACTGTGTTGCATGTTGCTATGTACTTCCTCTGCACATAATACACATATTTCCAGGTTACCCACATCAACTGGGGTATGAATGTGTCTGGCTAAGGAAGGAGGGGAGTGAGGGTGTCCACATATATACACTCTAGTCTAGAAAACTTTTGAGGGTGTTTTCTGCCACTGTGCAGGAGAGTTAATCAGTAAAAGAAGGACAAAAAAGTATAGTCTGGGCAGGGATTGACAGCTCAGGCTCCTGATGCTGTGAGCATCATTGGATTGTCCTCACGTAACTCAACCAAACACCCATCAAGTCTGACCTAAAGCAACTGCTGCTTGGTTTCCTTTTTTTTTTTTCACTCCCCACCTCCCTCTGAGGATAACCTATCTAAGCCTCAGTTATTTTCATTCCCAGTCTCTCCTTAGCAAGAAAGGGCAATTGATCTGTGACTCTGGAGTGCTTTACTAAAGGTGACCAGCATTTCATTTCCCTCTTGTGGCCTATACTGAGGCAGTTGTCCAGGTTTTTTCTGCAAGTAAAATCCTAAACATGTGCATAGCATACTACACTTAAGCTAGCAGCATTCTGTCAGGCTCCAGTTCTCCCACCAGTGTCAATAGCAAGCCTGTCAGAGCCCACTGGCACCAGCAGTTGGTCCTTTGTTTTAAAAAGCATTGCGATCTCTAGTTATGGCTCTGAGGAAAGCTACAGGATTGGGGTATTAATGATCTGGGGAGGAAGATAGAATGGTAAACATATATCAGGGGAAAAAAGATGATAACTGATTTATTTATAAAGCCAATCATTAGATAAATGTATATATAAGCACGCATTTCATTTTCAGCACTAACCAGGACAGCACTGAAATATTTTTTGAGGCACCTCATCCAAAACTCACTGGAGCCAAGGTGAAGCTTTCTATGGACTTCAGTGTATGCAATATGGAGCACATGCATTATACTGCTGGCTGTTACTGGAAACTGTGGGGGCACTGAGTGTTGAGTTAAGCCCTGTTTTTATGAGCTTTTCAGCTCAGACTGGCAGAATCAAGATCTTATGGGGAGTCTGGAGTTGTATTATTTGAAACTCAGCTCCTGGCCTTGGATATTCACCCATCACTAACCTTTGCATGCTTAATGTGCTTCGTGCAGGCTTTTTACTCCTCGTCTCTCAGTGGTGCCTGGCAATCATTCAGAAATGTCTCAGTTTTTCACCTTGAACCTTTCCTTGCTGACTGGATGAGTGCCACAGGAAGGGCTGTGAAAGAGTGCAGAACCTGGGGGCAAGGAAATGTGGTGCTGATACACAGGGATGATTTGTGTGAATGCACCCGAGCAGCCCTATAGCCCTTTTAGGCCTATGTAGAGACACAAAGAAGAAAGAGCCCGAATAATATATGTCTTTATTTAAGCTATACTTGGTAACATATTATTTCCTCTCCATTTTGCTCCTGGGAGTTAGCTTGGCACTCAAGAATTAAGACAGATTACAGTGATTTTCTTCTGAGCTCTGCTTATCAGTGGGGCTCCAGGGATGAGCCTGGTTTGGAGGTGCTGCATAGTGTGTAAATGGACAGCCATGGAGACACAGTATTCCAGGAATGCTTGGGAATCTGAGATATCCCCTGCATAGCAATCCTCTCCCTTCCCAATGCTGTTTTGCTCATCATCTGATGAAGTGCACAGCTAGCATGCCACGGCTAAAAGTGCTCCCAAATGACTTGTGACTACAGGAAAGCAGAATACCTGCACTCTCATGGGTCTCTCCTGGGAGGACAGGATCCTCTGGTTTAGAGGAGTGGACTCCGAGGGTTATTTTTTTTATTTACTTATTTTGGTTTTTTTTTCTTCTTTTCATTTCTTACTGTAGCTGAAATAACATTTTCTAAAGTAGTGACAGTTTTTTAAAAGCAGTATTTCAAAGAAATTGCCCTGGTCACTGGTGGCTTCTGATCCACTTGTGACTGCCCCTGGGGTAGAGCGAAAGAAATAAAAGCCCAACTAGAAATATGACTTGAGGGACTGTACTGTTTAGATCAGGGAAGATCTGTGTTTGCAGAGAGGGAGAAAGGAGAGATGATATATACAGGTGGCCACTATGAGTCAGGAGTTTTAACATGCGAACAGCTTTAGCTTGAAGATGGTGTCCTAAGAGTCCATAAGATACATAGCACATAGATTCCTGCAATATATCCCCCATGCAGGGCTCCTACACAGTGCCCTGGCAGGGATAGAAGTAGAAGCCACTGCAATTAACTCACTGCCATCACAGAACAACCTCACTGTACAAGAACTAGAGGCTCACTGTAAAAAAAGCCTCAGCCTACACACCACAGAGCATTGGGGCAATTCACCCCACTTCCCTGGGAACAGCTTCCTGTAAAAGGGAGGGAGCACAAGCACCTGCATCAGGCTAGGACAAGGGTGTCACATTACCTACAAAGACAGGATAGGAAAAGAAGAACAGGGGCTAGACTCTGAAGGAAACTGTACATCACCCAGAAAACCACATTCCTAACTTTAAGCATGTGAATAGTCTACCAAAGGCAATGGAATCAGTCACATGTTTGAAGTAAAGTATGTGCTTGAACACTTCCCTGAAGCAGACTGAGAGACAGGGCCAAGACCCTTAATGCGGGGAGCACATCAGACTAGTAAACCAGACAGTAGTCGGAAAGCTTGAATCTCAGGTCAGAAAGATATTTCAAAGCCTCCCAAAAATGCAGAAGCTCAGACCAGATGGGAGTGTGCTTTGGCTCTGGATGTACATAGTCGCTAACCATCACAGATCTGGCTCTGGATGTATCTTGGGTCAGCCCTGCTCTAGAGATGAATGCAAGCCAACAGGTAAGGCTCTCGGCCCACCTCACACTGCTCACGGCCCCCTCGGGCTCCTCCTGAGGCTGTGAGCAGCACAGAGAGAAATTCAAAAAATCCCAAGAGCTTTTGCCCCTGTTTCAGGCAAAGATGTGCACCAAAACTGCTGCCTGGACAAGTGGTCCCTTTAGGAATCCAGTCTGACATTAAAGCTCTGTATTTACCTGCTGCTTCAGGCACTTACACCCACACTTTTAACACACTTCATACTCACATAGGCCTGAGAGGCTGTGCTATAATGAGTGGAAAATCACAAATCGGGCCTAAAGATCCAGGGTTAATGCTTCTCTGCTATAAAGAAAAATGAGCATAACCCTCTCCTACAATCACTAAACACAGGCCAGTGCTCAGCTTGTACACAGCTTGTAAACCAACCAACACCTTCAGAGAGTACTTCATCAAGTCAGAACTATTTTCACGCCAGCTGCAGAGAGAAGAATCAAGAGTCCATGAAACGGTAAAATGACTTCAATTTCTTTCAGTCTTACTCCTATAGCTCCTTCAAAACTCCAGCTGAAAAGAATACACTTCATGAATTGTCATGGCTCACACAAGGCTGTATACCACCACAGGAGCTGTCATACTGCTTTCCATGCCACAGGACCCAATGGCGGACGCCACCTAGAAACCCCTCTGCCTTTTGGTCTAGTGAGGTCACTCCAGATATCTCTATTCACATGAAAGAGTTTCCCTATCACACTCAGAACTGCAGAGGAAGAAGAAAGTTTGAGTTCAAAGATGTTTTAATGAAACAAGTACCGGTTTCGTAAAGCATTAACACCTTTATGAGAAGTTGCTTTTTCTCAAAATCTTTCATAGTTTGAATTTTTCACGTTTTTAAAGGTCTCTTTTAGTTTTCAGTTATTGGTTTTATGCTTTCAGTTTCAATTTAGCTTTCCAAGAACTGTTTTTATTTTTAATTTCCTTCTGTCCAATGGTAACTCGTCAGCCTCCTCATCTAGTGAGCATTTGCATGTTCAAACAGTTTCAAAGCTTTTCAGAACACTCTGAAAACATTGCCAAAGAAAAAAAAAAATCCAATCTACTTCAAAAGCAAGTTTCTTCAAAAGGTTTCCATTTTCAACATGAATCAATAAATACTTACTTTCTCCAGTCAGATCTAATGGAGAATGAAATGACAAAACTTTACTTGCCAGGGATGACATTTCAGTGGCAACACATTGACTTGGCAGCTGACATTGGCATGTTTTGGGAATTTGTAAACCTAAGAACATAAATGCTAAGTAGTTGAGCAGGAGTGAAAGAAAACCAAATCTACCCTACTCCAAAATAGCCTTCAGAAACTTTATTTCTTTGGACACTGTTAACAAAAAGGAACATCATCACACAAGGTGTAACGGGGAGGGAAAGCAGATCTGGAAGGGGAATGGCTGGCTATGCAATTGCATTGCATAAAAGTTATTTCTTGGTTGGATTTTTTTTTAAATGAGTCAAAATGCTGTTTCCTGACAGCTGTGTAAATAGCATGATCTGGAGTTAATGTCTTTATTTCTGTGCAGGCATCATTTCAGCAGATTGCCTCCTTATCCTTGTGAGATTTCGTAGATTCAGGAGATCATAGAATCATAGAATGGCTTAGGTTGGAAGGGATCTTAAATCCCATCCAGTTCCAACCCTCTGCCGTGATCAGGGTTGTCAGCCAGAGCCCCTAACAAAACTGGCCTTAAATGCTTCATCCACAACCTCTCTGGGCAGCCTGTTCGAGCACCTCACCACCTCTGAGTAAAGAATTTCCCCCTAACATTTACCCTAAATCTCCCCTCTTTTAGTATAAAGCCATTCCCCCCTGTCCTATCACTATCAGACTGTGTAAAAACTCAGTCCTCCTCCTCTTTAAAAGCTCCCTTCAAGTACTGGAAGGCCGCAATGGGGTCTTCCCGGAGCTTTCTCTTCTCCAAGTGAAACAAGTCCAACTCCCTCAGTCTGTCTTCATAGGAGAAGAGCTCCATTCCTCTGATCATCTTTGTGGCCCTCCTCTGGACTTGCTCCAACAGCTCCATATTTTCTTGAGCTGTGAGCCCCAGGTCAGGTGCAATTAGATCATTTTTATCATCAAATGAGAACTGATGGCATGCAGATATCAGGTGTAATAAAAGACTGATGTAACTATCCCTGAATTGAGAGCATGTTGGATTGGCTTGTTTTGTGGGGGCCCTTTTTTTCTCTGCCCTGTCTCCCTTTGCCTGCTCATTTATTGGTGGTGCCATCACTTCCTGAACAGGGCCATTTGGCAGTTGCCTCTTCCAACTCCCTTTAGTTACAGCCTTGGCCTTTCATCTCACCTTCCCCTCAGCCACTGTTCCCCTGCAAGCAGCTGCTGTCTTCACAGCCAAAATGCTCTACTTCCTCCAAAGGTATACATCCCCATCTGCAAGCTTGGCTGTTCTGTTAGCTCTTCTGGGATCTATGACCTGAACAATGGGGAGAGAGGAGTGAAGGGGGAAGGGGATAACAGGAAAAGGAGTAGCAGGAAAAAGAGAAAGACCAAAAGAGAGAGAGAATCCCATTTGAAGATTCACAATTATATCATACAACGCTTGAGCTCATGGGAAATGGATCTCCATTCTCTGCATCTGACCCTTTCTTTTCCATCTGTA
This sequence comes from Pavo muticus, assembly GCA_016647715.1. Classification (NCBI taxonomy): domain Eukaryota; kingdom Metazoa; phylum Chordata; class Aves; order Galliformes; family Phasianidae; genus Pavo; species Pavo muticus. Next base: position 4,049,998 of record JACDJE010000070.1, on the reverse strand, counting down.
CACAGTTCTCCCAGATGGAGAGTGGAGATGTCCAGTGAGCTGGGGCAGGTTCCAAAGACAAGATGTGTGAAGTTCTTATTTGGCATACATGAACACAACAAGAGGCTTCTCTTACTTCTCTCTTACAAAAATTTTCTCCCTTTTTCTCCTCAGTAATGGCTTTTGCCCAGTTTTCTCAAACATCCGAAAACTCAATGAAATCCCAATCCAGTAAATACTCAGGAGGAACAACTGCCAGGGCTCCCCCCACCTCCCTTGTCCCTGGTCAGTCTTCCCTTGGATCCACCATTCTGAACTCTCGGATACTCCTTGAAAACCAAAACCATCCAGAAATCCACCAGAGGAGACACACTGTCTCAGACCTGACGGCTTTCTTCATGCTTCTGCAGTCGCCTCAGTCTTGGGCCACAAACACAGCATGGATGGTGTAGTGGACAATCACATTGCAATGTTTTACATTTTTCTTTTTCTTAAAAAAAAAAATAAGAAGAGGGAAGAAAATGTTATACACACAAGTATCACAGCATTTTCCAAAGGCCTTCTACTGCATTTGCATTAGCAGTTCAGCCTCGGTTGTAAGCCTGGATGTAAGGCAGCTGGAAGATTAAAACCATACTGTTGGAGAGTCTGCTGAGACATCCTCATGTTGGTTTTTGTTGTTGCTGTTGTTGTTTGTTTTCTGTTTTTATTTCGTAAGATCCTTATTTTAAATTGTTTTTGTCTGTTTGCTTCTTTCTAAAGTTTGGCAGGAAAGAGAAAATGCTTTTTTGCTTTTCCCCACGTCTTCTGTCCTTTTTGTTTTCTGCATTTTAAGAAGAAAAAGAGGAAAAGGAAAAGGAAAAGGAAAAGGAAAAGGAAAAG
>JACDJE010000070.1:4022384-4049087 GCA_016647715.1 Pavo muticus | reverse complement strand
AAAAGAAAAGAAAAGAAAAGAAAAGAAAAGAAAAGAAAAGAAAAGAAAAGAAAAGAAAAGAAAAGAAAAGAAAAGAAAAGAAAAGAAAAGAAAAGCCCAAACAATATATATATATATATTTAAAAAATAATAAGAAGAAATAAATGACAATAGGGTAGGCTTTTTTCATTTTGTTTCCAGAAAGAAAAGAAAGTGTGTGGGTTTCTGATAACGGCCTTGAGGAGGTACGTTGTAGAGGTGGCTCAATTGCTTGATTTGTTTATTTGCTTGCTGTTTGCATTTTCCTTTCTAACTGCAATGGACGGGCTTTTTGCCCCCGGTCCCCAGCCCTCCATGTCCTGTACAGACTGATTCCAGGTCCCCCACCAGGACCCCTCTCTCCCTTGCCAGGTGGCAGCTGGTAGGTGTGACAGCATGTTCATTCGACCTCTAAGATATGATGCTGAAGTTAAGAGTTGGATGGAAGAGCCATGTGAGAGAAAAGCTTTCCCATCTTGGTGAGAAAGAACGAAGCAACACAGAGTCCAGTGGAGATGTGAGTGCCATGTTGGACTCAGCTCTACCTTGGCACTGGCATTAATTTGAGATTATATATATATTTAATTATATATACATATATATGCATGTATAGGTATACATAGACATATATATATATATATACGTGTGTGTGTGTATTTGTTGTTGGCTATTTTTTTAGCACACTGTCCCATTCTCAGGTCTAGATTTGGGGCAGTTGGTCCTGGGGACAGGTTGGACAGAAGGGGCCAGAGTGCAGAAAAAGCCAGAGATAAGAGTGAGGCCCAGGCCCCCCCATGCACAGAACATGGACCAGCCATAGCCATGGCTGATGTCGTCGGGAAGTCCATACAGGTAGCGGGGGTAGCGGGAGAGCTCGAAGTTGATTCCAGCCACACACGTGCACAGTGAAATGATGCAGAAGGTTCCTGGAGGAGAGCGGGAAGGGGAGAAGGAGAGAGGAAAAAAATACAGAGAAGTTAGAAGAGTGAGAGACATATCACTTTCCTAGCTGCCAAGAGTTGGTGCAGTCAGTAAGGATACGCGTAAGGGAAGACGTTTGTATAGAAAGTGGCTTAGTCTAGCCATGGGAAATGAACTGAGTGCCACCAGAGCCTCAGCTATTGATCTGACGCTGAATGGAGTTGCATGGAGAAACTTCAGCTGGAACGGTTTTGTCATTATGAGCGCTCCCTGGTGAACCTGAATGCTCCAAGAGACCATTGATTTTGCAGGAATTTTGCTTTAGACAAATAAGGAGTGAATAGTCATGTTTCTGTACTTTTTAGAGGAAAAAGGCTGAGTTCTTGTTTAAATTCAGTTTTTCAATTACGAATTTTATAGAAGAAAATATTACAAAATACTTGACATTTTGGCTACGTTGAAACGTACATTAGAAATGCCCTGGGGAGTTTTTTTCCGATTCTTCTTACATCAAAATCTAAAATGGTCCACCATGCTTGCCCTTTTAAAATGCCACTTTTAAAATCTTAAAATCCCTCACAAAATTTGGATTCTATCCTCCGCATGACTCCAGTCCCATTCCAGATGCCCTCTGCAGTACTGGGGAGCTCTTCAGAATATCCTGTTCTTGTTTTCCATCTCTGCAGCAGTATTTCATTTCTTCCCGAGAGCGCTGCAAGGACAGCCTTCACAACTCTGTCAGGTGTTAAGTGTTTTGGAAAGCCACACACATCAGATGAGGCTGAACCTTAGCCCACCCAGATGAGTCTAACTGTGATCTTTGGCCTCCAGCTTCATCACAGTTAAACTCTGAGCTCCTGAAATGTCACCGTTACCACCCACACACCAAATAATGGATAGCTGCAGTCTCTGTGTGCCCATCTCAAGAGATAACACCCACTGTCTACACAAAGTTGGTAGTTTATTTTTCCTCTCTAATTCCTCCCTGTACAGTCCTCTCTGAATTGTCTGCAAGGGACCCAAAAGGTGATATGCAGTACATGTGATACAGCTACTCACATGGTTGGCCTGCTGCTCATGCACAGCCCTGTGGCATGCTGTGTGTGCTACCTGCAAAGCACGTCCTGTGTCAGATCTCTGTTCACCAGCAGGACTGCTGAGGGATCTACTATTCCTGCCCATAAGATAGCGAAATGCCTGAAAGCATTCACAGCTTGCCTGGTTTTAACATCAAGCTCTTTTCTTCTGGTACCTTTGCCTTCATCTGTCCCCTCCTTCCTCTGCTCCTGCCACTCTCCTGCAACTCTCCTTTTGTGTCTCCGCTGCTTTGCTCTTTTTAGTTGCAGTTACACTGAAGAAATGGATTTCCATTGAAAACACAGATTAGATTATGTGTTGAATTCCTCTGGAATTAGGCTCAGAACTGAGGACATTTGTAGGAACACATATACCATCAAAAATGTTTGGACTCCCCACCATACCCATCTCTCTAATTTAGCAGGCACATCCTAAAACTCTAGAATCTCCATGCAAAACTCCATCATGGATGAGCTGTGAACCCACTGTCACGTCACTCTGTTACCCCCCTCTGACCACTGCCTCCATCGTCTCTTTGGATGGTCATTTCTCTTCCTATGTGTTTGCTACTTGCCACTTGTGGATAATCGCCATTGTAAAGCACAGGGAATATTGGAACTATGGGTTCCTTTCCTGATGATATATATGGCTGCCAGATGGCCCAGTGAGTACTGCTCGTAAGTTCTCACATTATGATAATGCCACAGGGCACCCGTCTGTACCAGAGAGCTGCTGTGGTAGATACAATGCTGTTACGAAGGCTGCCTTCTTATCCCAGCCCAGCACCCAGTTAGTCTGCAATTAGCGCTGTGGACTTTTGCAAGAGCACTGTAAGTGCCCCAGCTCTGCTGTTGTTTTCAGAGATGCCCTGCACTACTTCAAAGCACAGAGCAGGAGGAATGGGTCTCTCTTCCAGAATCCTGTACTCAAAAATCATGTTGTTTGATCAGGGTAAAACTCTTTCTGTTCTTTACCGTGTCACTTAGGTTATCCTGGAACATGAAGCTGTCTGCCAAGAACACGGCTGTCCTTGTGTGACACATCAACATGACTAGTACATTGTGGAGAAAAAGGATCCCTCAGAGCTGCTGTGCTCGAAACCCAGCTCCACGGCTTGTTTCAGAGTTAGAAAATGACATGAAAGGCCTCTCTTTTCTAGCAAGAACATGATAATTTCAGTTCTCTCGAAATACAAGATTGTTAAGAGAGGTGGGTGGGAAAATCTGTGCGGCCAGACTGAAACTGCATTTGGAAAGTACAAAAGGGAAGAAAATAACTTCAGTTTTCAAATGCTCCCTGTGCTTTCACGCTTTGTCTTGGCTATTTTGATTACAAGCTCTTCAGTACAAGGAGTGTTTTGTACCCATTACATTTGTACAGTGCCCCAACCTATTGGCACTACACCTTGCTGGTGGTATTCTGCCCTATAACAAATGAACAACAAAATGGAACAAGTAACAGAGAACAAAGCTTATCACAGTCATGTGATTTCTTTTTTAAAAAAGGCTGCTCCTGTCCTGCCCCTGCACTGGGGAAAGTGCGAATCCCATGATAATAAATAGTGACCACCACACAGCGTCAGAGGATGCATAGTATGGCTCTCAGCCATTCACCCCTTGTGCTTCTGCAGGATGCTTTGTACAGCACTATGGACACAAGTTTATCAGCCTCTCTCACACTATTCATTGCAGACATTAAACTGCCATTTTATACTACCTTACGAACATTATATGAATCCTACGTGTTGTTTGTGTTCAGCCAACCAAGGAAGTTCCCACTTGTAGTTAATCTGGCTTCTCACCAGGAGGGTTACTGACGAAAACTGACTACTGTTACAACCTCATGACTGCTCATTGCCTTTTCCTCATGAACAGGCAACCATAACACAAAAGATCATCTTTCTAAATGTTACAGGTGTTGGCCATCATAGCAAAACAGTCATGGGTGAAAGGGATGATGAGGCCGAGTTTGCCCTTGGACAGCCTCTGCTAGTGCAGGTCCAACACCTAGCTTGGATGGCAGGAGGAGGAAGGCTGCCACTTTTTCCACAGCACTGCCTGCACTATGGATGTGGCACCAGGATTACAGCAACTCCTGAACATCCCCAACCCTGAGATTCTTTCTCTCCCCAGAAAATAAACAGAGCCCTTATTTGGTTTTCTGGTGGGTTCTTGCAGCCAGTGAGGTACTAACACGCCACATCCCCAGGCAGAAGCAGCAATGCAAACTTGTCTTTCTTTGTCAGAATCACTGCTCACAACTCTGGCCCAACCAGTCATGAAGGCTGGAGGGCCGAGGCTCAGCACTGGGGCTGTGGCATTGGCTTCTACAATGTGAATGACAGGCAGTAATAAGAGCTTACCAGGGATGTGCTGGTGAGTGAGCTGGGCTTGGAAGATAAAGCCCATCTCCTCCAGCAGCTGGGGAGAGCAGAGCACGCTCCGTTCTTTGTGACGGGATTTATGCGTTATCACCCTAAGTGAAGCGCTAATGAATGAGACAAGGCAACATGAGCATTTTTGACAAAGGAAATTCACGTGTCATTGCAAAATGCTACAGGCAGGTGAGGGATGCAATTCCATGTAAGGCCATGTCTGCACTACAGAAACTGCTGTTTGACATGCAGTCAAGCCTCCATCTTGACTCCTCATCAGACAGATACCCTCTACTCTGGTTTTGACGATGCTTGTCCTGCTAACAGAGCACCTGAGCTATTAAATACCACGTGGTTGGTGATCTTGTGCTGTTCCTTTTTCCTTATTATGGAGGAAGAATATAAAACATACTGAATGTCTCTTCCATTAAGACTGGATATTTGTGTTGGGCAGATATGATTTTTTTTTTTTTTTTGCAATGGACGTCTACAACATTAGGGTCCTTTAATCTCAGTCCTTTAGTTGCCACAACCTGACAAATGACAAATGTTAGTTGTATCACCCTGTTCTCTTGTGCAAGACCTCATGGCGGATGCGCAGGTTAGTGGCCACAGCTCAGCCTCCTGTCAGCTGAGCCCATGACTCTCAGCTGACTCTCCCACTCTGGGAGCCGCTCGGGGCAGAGGTAGGGTTCTGGCTCCCTGCCACTGGATGCGGCTGCTCATGGGACATTGCTTCTGCCATCTTCACTGCAGGGGCAGACATGGTCAGGAGAGTGATGGCTGGGAAAGGAAATATAATTACTGATCAAAACCTAATTTGGAGTGGATTGTGAGCAAGAGCCCTTTGCTGTAGCTGTTTTTAAGCATGATTTTAGCAAACAGAGCTGTGGGGCTCTGCAAGGAATTTTATTTTTATTTGGTAATCACTCCTTTTCTTTCTGACCATCCTGGTAGTGTGAGGAGCTGCACTGCTTCTGTTTGCAATTTTCAAACCTCACCTTCAGGGGAGAACAGAACTGCTTGTAAATTAATTGGCTATGCTGAAGTGATTTAAATACAAGCAGATTCAAACCATCTGTACCAAACATGTTTGAATTTTGCTTCTCACTAGTGTCCCCCAGACCATTTCAGAAACCATGTCCTTCAACCACAGACCACAGCTCTGCTTCCAGAGGAAGAGAGCTTGAGTGGCTTTGCAGGGTGTGTCTTTCATAGCTATTCTGCAAATGAAAGTGAGACTGCCAAAATACTGCTCTCCATACTAGTTGTGTCTCTGGGGGATGGGTTGTGCCATGGGACCTTGGCATGGCCCTGTCCCTTGGCCATAATTCCCTCATGGTGCTGGCACACAAACAACCCAATAGCAGGGGCTACATCTGAACACCCCTGCCCCAAGAACTGGGGATGAGATGTCTGACTATAGTCGTGTCCACTCCTTCAGCTGGCAGGTGTTCTGCAACACAACGGTGACCATAAGGGCACTCCTGATCTTTAAACCACCATCAGAGGCTGTTTCAGGTAACTGCTTCTCTTGGCTTGGTAACAGACTGGGTCATTTTAACGGTCCCTACTGTTTCATATCTGGAGGGTGAAGAACTTAAATCACCAGATCTTCTGGGGGGGAAGGGAAGGAAGGAAGGAAGGAAGGAAGGAAGGAAGGAAGGAAGGAAGGAAGGAAGGAAGGAAGGAAGGAAGGAAGGAAGGAAGGAAGGAAGGAAGGAAAAGGAAATTCTCTTTCCTATATCTCCTCACCTTCAGGATGCATCACCAACGTGAAGTCAAGGGAGATTCAAAAAGCCAGTAATGAAAATGCTTCCTCCCCCATGCCCACCTTTGAGACCCCCATCTCTGTGGCAGCACAAGTCATTTTTCTTATTAATGAGAAAACATTTCTTCCATGTCTGGCTGGGAGACACACATTCTCTCCCTTCTCCAACAGCAGGCAGAAATGACTCACCTCATGAGCTAACAGAGCTGTCTGATGTACAAAGTAAACAATCCAAAAAAAAAAACACCCCAAAACCGCCAACCCAAAACAGATTCCTTTCCCCTTCTGTTTTTTGCAGAGACAGAAATGTCAAGTCTTATTTATAAACACTAGCAGATATAAAGGGAAACACAAAGGTATGGATTTTAGGATGAAACCAAGTGATTCTCAAATACATGTGAGTCTCCTCCTTTTCTCTTGGCTGCTGTTGATGGCAATGTCTGGCTACTAATGTCTTTGGAAGGAGTGTTGTTTATTTAATTATCATCACTTTTTTATTGCAGGGTTATAGGAAAAAAAATCTCACAAGTGAAACAACACTATTTTCAATTTCTCTGTGCCCTGCTAGTTTTATTGTTTTCAAGGTACACGAAACAAACAAATAAAATGGGGTCTAATCCTAAAGTGGAGTGTGTACCATTAGCTATTTAAATTATATCACAATCAAATGAAATTATTAAAGAATAAACCGAATTCCCTCCCAGCACAGGGATGACAAAAGTCTTTTGGAGGGAGCAGCTTTGCAGTAAACTCCTTCTGTGCACGGATTAAACGCCTCAGCAGCACACAGCTCTTGAGAACACTTTATTGCTCTGCGCATACATGCATAGAATATAAATTATTGCTTAATTATGTACTGTTCCAGCAGAAGCAGCTTGCAGCATCACCAGTAGGTTGCAGAATAGCAAGGGGCTTACTGGGAAATTGCCCTTATAAAAAAGCTGAGATGGAAGCCAAATTCTGACTGGGTGATGGAGATTCAGTGCTGTGTCCTTATGAGACCATAAACCCACCTTGGTTGGCACCTAATACATTTTTATTTTATATTGAGAACCAGAGTAAAATGCAGGGTCTGTAGAAGGGCTGTGATATTGCATTATAGCCACTGTGAGAATTCTGTTTGCATTTGGCCTTTGGCTTCCTGCTTCGAAATGTACCCGTGGACCGTGCCCCACATGTGAGAGCTGAGTGCCTGCTGCCGGTGGGTTCAGCAGCAGCCCCTGTCTATTGGATTGATGCTGCACAAGCTGTAATGCATTCTGGCATCAGAGGACTATATATCCTCCATCAAGACTGCATACATTCAGCGGGCACGACCCTTAGGTTTGTTAAGTCGGAGTAGAATATGGCAAGACATTACAGCAGTTGAGGGCTGAGCTTCAGCTAACGGTTGCTCCAACAGTCAGTCTACATTTTGCATGCTACATACCCCTCAGATTTGCTCATGGAGACATTTCTGCTGCCATACCAAACAGCACATGACACTGAACCAGGAGTAGATGCCCATGCTGGGTGCCACTTCAGTCAGCAACAGCCAGGACAGACTAAGTACCCTCTGAAGTTCTGAGCCAGTATGTAAGGCAAAAGCAAGGCCATGTAGCTAACAGCACATTGTTCTGATAAAATGTACTAGGGGAAAAGAGGGGAGCTGATCAAAGCCTGAGCTGAACAACCCTCTAATTACTTCAGCCATGGCGATGCCTACGACCTGCCCAAGCTAACCTAGCAATAATAAAGTGACTTGAAAGTAGCCATTAAGCAAACATAATGGCTTGTGAACTTGCAGCCACAACAGAGAAGGCAGCAAAAACTGTGCCAGTTGTAGCAGTGGGATGTTATTCAGAGCAGTGGGATGTTATACAGTGATTTACTGGTGGCAGAAGAGAGAGAAAAGAAGAGGCTTTCTTAATGTCAAAATAATGAAACATCCTAACCAAAGGTTAGTGAAGTTATTTAATCCCTTTTCTAGCAAGCACCACACTTGGTGACAGGCAGAAGCTGCCAGTGGGTTTGTTGCATCCCCTGCAGTATGCACCTCCTGGGACTGCCCAGGAAGAGATGCTTTGTCATGCTTTGAGGCTAAAAGACCAAAGTCTGAGCCAATTCATGTGAATCCTCTGTACCTCAGATACGCCTGATGACAAGATGTGCAAGTTTAGTACTGAACTGTATGGCAGGGAGGTGCTTCCCAGCCTCAGCCTTTGCCAGAGCTGAAGAGAAACTTGTAAGGTCAGGGTTGGGCTTGCTTCATCACAGGGCATCTCCCATAGCACAAGGAATCCGTGCACCACTTTGCATCCGGTCTTTCAGCAACCAGGTCATCCTGCCTCTTTCCAAGGATGGTCTTTTTCCTCCAGCCAGAAAGAAATGAACATCTCTCAGAAGGCTTTGCTTGGCAAAACCTTTCTTCTGTGGGAAATTTTAAACAGCTTGAAAGTTTTCAGAATTATTCTTCACAGCCGAAGGACACAGCTACTGAGATATAATAGCCCCAAATCAAAATAAGATGTAATTGATTGGCCAGCCAAGAGCACCAGGCACAGGCCAGCCTTATGAAGCTCAGATAATTTACATTAGTGCTCTCAAACAACAAAACTACCCTGACCCCTCTGTGCTGCCTTGAAGGATCCCAGGGCATGGAAGATACTGAAATCTTCTTTCCTATTGCAGCCTCTGAAGCACACACAGATGGACAGAGGTGACTGCCCTCTGTTATCACTGAAAAGCCAGGGCAGTGCACATTGGCTGGAAAAGAAGAAGGCTCTGCTCATCAAGTTTCTTCCTGATCTGGCTGCTTCTCTGTGAAATTTCCAGCAGCCAGATGAACTTCTCTGTCCAGGCAGATTAGACCAAGTGAGCGTAGCAGTGATTTGTCCAAGGGGAGTGTTGTTTTTCCAAGCTGACAAACCAAGGAGCCAATGAGGTTTGCTACGCAAACAAATTCACTCACCTCTCTCTCTGCAAAGAATTCTTCCTGTCCAGCAAATCCTGCCAGCATTGCTCTTCCTTCTGTTGCCTATAGACTTCTCCTTTCCTCTTTGATGCCAGGCATGCAGAAAAACTCAGAAGATATTTTAAAAAGAAACAAAAAACAACCCCATGATAAATGCCAGTTTTGTTTTCACTGCCTTTCTTTGGCCTTGAAACATTATGCTGTTGGAATTCAGAAGCCAGCAGCAGATCAAAGACCTGGTGATGCTATTAAGGGGTAAAGAACAACCACAGAATTTTAAAACTACACATAACTTGTTTTCCAGGACTGGGTGGGTGGGAATGTCTTTTGTATTCCTATCGGTTCTGTCTTCCCTACTTTATTTCTGCTTTAATTCACCTTCTGTCAGCTTCCCCAGAGACCTCCTGGCATCCCTGAGAAGGAAACCAGATTGCAAGCCTTTAAAAACCATCCTAGGCTTTTTGTTCCCATAACTCTAGATGGTACCGACTCTTCTATCACTAGCTCCTGTCCACTGGTGAGTGAGAAATTATAAGTCAGCAGAGATGACTTTCAAAACAGTGAAAACAGGAATGGGAACCGTTCTTCTTGCTGAATAGCCCAAGTGAGCTGACTCCTCGCTTTACTGCCCGCCAGGTTCAGGGAGGCTGAACCATTTGAAGTAAGAGTGAAAAAACAATGAGTTTATAGGTGTGCACACACCGCTTGCCCTGCCTTCTGATCCACATTATCAGATCTCTGCTCCTCGTTACTACGCCTTTCCCCTTCTTCTCCTAAATGCCGATGTACTTCTGTACAAAGTTGCCAAAATTGCTTATGCTGCTATTTCCTTCCCACGGTATGATCCAGGAGAATCAGAAATGAGCCACAGGAAAAAATCCAGCGTACTCAAAGGCTGATTTTGAAGTCGGATGGTGATGTTTCCACAGAGATCAAATGCTATGGAGTTGACAATGAATTCTCTAGTTGTGCCATTCTTTCCAGGAAAAAAAAAACCAACACAACAGCACAACAAATCTCAACACCTCTGAGTGACTATTCCCTGCAGTACAGCTGTGTTATCGATTTGAAAAAACACACACACAAGAAAACCATTTCTATTTCCCACTCCACCTCCATTCTCTTATAGAGGCGTTAAGCCTTAGGTCCCTGTTTGCCAGATCTGTCGATATTGACTTAAAGAATCAGCTTAATTCCTCAGGTATTATGAAATATAACAACTAATGAAAATAGCATGCTTCTGCGAGAAGAAGGACATATCCCTGCTTTTGAACTTCTCTTGTAGGAGATGCAAAGATGTGTATAATCCCCCTTGAGGAGCATTACAACAAGAAATTACAAAAGAGCATTTCAGTGGAAGGTACGCAGTGGCATACAGAGAAGTGCAGACAGTGAAAGCAGACAATCTTTCATGTTCCTAGAGAGCTTCCTTTTTTAATTTTCAAAATAAATAATAATATAATATAATATATATAATAAATAAAATAAAAATGTGTTCTCAGTGCACCATAGAGAACTAGCAGAGATCTAACATGCTATCCTAACTCTTCTGTATATGATATATGAACCTTGTCCCATCTTCTCATGCAGTTAGCTGAGCAACTGTTTTCTATCTTGGAAACACTGAACATTGACCTCATGTTAAAATACCAAAACGTGGCAAGAGGGGCATATGTTTACATGGATTATTTCCTAAAAGTTTATTTTTGAACTGAAAATATGCAATTAAATTACATTCAAATAGGAAATGACGTTCATTTCTAAAAGGTGCTTACCAATGGTTAACCAGTAAAGACAAAAATGCACACTCAGTCCCACTCATGCAGGAGGTGTGGACACATATCCATATATATCCATATATATCCATATATCTGTGTATCAATATATATACAGATGTGCATCCATCAGTGCCCAGCTTTTAAAATACATAAGAAAAACATAACAAAAGAAGGGCAACTCTTTAGGCCCAAGAAACATGACCTAAGGTGGAACCAGAGACTATGACTAGCCATCCCATCCATGAGGGATACCATAAGCTGTGTAGAGGAGAGCTGCTTGAAGAGAGGGACTGACAAATCCCGAAAGTGAGGAGAAAAGGGCATTTTTAATAACAGACTAACTCTTATTATCTCACTGTGCAGATGCTCTGCATTGTTACATTACTACCTGAGGGGGCACTGAGGCACCAAGTCTGCATGGCTCCTGCAGGCTCTGGGTCTCATCACAGGTCCACAAAGACCTCCACTGTCTCTTTCTCTGCCTTCCCCAGTGCCCTGCTAATGTGTTTGACAGTTCTAAAAAAATCAAGAGCCTTAGAGGAGTTTAAACATTTAAAACATATTAATGGTGCACATTAACACAAGTCCATTCCAGTTCAAGACATTAAAACCCTTTAAACATAGTGCACAATTTAACCAAAAGCACAGGTAGGAGCAGAAGTGTGTGTTTGGTGTGGGAGGCATGGCAGAGGGACACTGACCATGTCTCCCTGAGGCTTGGTTCAAAGGTTCACGTACAGTTTATGGCCTCTCCTGATACACATCAGCCTTTGTCTCCATCTGGAGGTTGATCCACATAAGTAAGTTCATAGGCCACTCTGAAAGGAGTTTTGCTGAATTCTTAAGTTTCTCTGCAGTCATCATTAATTTAGTGTCTCCCACAGGATTAGAATGTGATTGGCATCTCACTTTTTCCAGCGTTCCAACTTCTTTTGAATTATAAATACTTTTTCAGTTGGCAAAAGCTGTTACGCCTCAGTGAAGACAATATTTACGCTAATCTTCACCGCTCAGACTCCAGCCACTTTTTGTATACCTCTGTTTTAGTAAAGATCACATGATGTTGCTTAAGCTCTACATGCAAACAGATGTTCACACATGTATGCATTTGCACTTGTATTTCCACGAGGGAAAAAAAAGGATTTTATGTAAATTTTATAAGGCTACTGCTTTGGGGGAGGAAGCAAAATTTTCAGTGATAAAATGGTGTGGAAAAGAAAAAAAAAATAGATCACAGGTTGCCCAAGGAGGCTGTGGATGCCCCATCCCTGGAGGCATTCAAGGCCAGGCCGGATGTGGCTCTGAGCAGCCTGGTCTAGTGGTTGGCGACCCTGCACATAGCAGGGGGGTTGAAACTTGATGATCATTGTGGTCCTTTTCAACCCAGGCTGTTCTATGATTCTACGATCACAAAAAAAGTCTTCAATCTACAGTGTTGTGGATTGATCACGTCACAACATGCGCTCACCCTGAAGAATGTGAAGAGACCATGATCATCAGTGGGAAACAGACACCCCAGGCTCCCTGCTGGACCCACCGTCTCTCCAGATCGAGTCCAAAGAACGCCTTTGGATTTCTCTTTCTGTTCGTCTCCCTCCCTGCCTCCTCTTGGCAGCTGCTCTGAAGGTAACTGCCTAGGAGACGTCAATCACAGAGCTTTGCCTCATGCTTGCTGTATTAAATAGTTACATTTTTGTTTCTTAAATTATTCAGCAGCGGAATGATTATTTTCAGATGGCAGGACCACAGTTATGTAGAATAAACACTCTTATTTTCTGCCACTCTGTGCTATTTTCAAAGTACAGTGAGTTAAATTTGGGACGCAAATGACTCAACAGCTGGTAGCGATCCATTGCTGCAAACACACAGATGCCTCTGTTGTCATCTCCTAACACATGCAGAGTGAGACAGAGGAAGCACAGTGGGATTTTAAAGACAGAGCCCTGCACAAAGACAGGGAGCAAAAGGGTGCAGATGTATGCAGCACATCTGCATTGACAAGTGTGGGTACAGGGCTGACCAAGCACTTTGTAGGCAGGACTTCTGCCCTGCACAGAGGGTTTGTAGGCAGGACTTATGCCTGCTCTGAGGGAAGGACTATTTGGGGAACGTTTCTGAGGAGAGATGAGGATGACGATTTGGAAAAGGTTGTTTCTCCCTGGATTAGTATCTAAAAGCTTGCTGGGAAAAATGCGCTCATGCATTTGTAAGTGGGTTGTTCATTTCTTTAATAAACATCTTTTCTTGCATGTCTGAAATATAGCATTAAATTGTGCCAGCACACCTGCATAACTTTATTTCTTCTTCCTTCTCACACATCTTCCCTGCCTGCTTATCTCTGCCACAGAAGCCAGCACTGAAAAGAATATGTTTTCACCTCTGCTGTGAGGAAAGGTTGAAAGCTGTTACAATCCTGACCTATGACTCATGAGGAGGAACTGCTGCAAAGGGCAGAAGCCTTGGGCAGGTCAGAAGGAACCCAGATAAGCAGCAGCAATGGAGCTGGCAAACAGAGCTAGAATCCCCCAGATGGGCATGTTTCCCTGGTGGGGCAGAGGACACAAGGCCTTCCTGGCAGCAAGTGCTTAGATGGAAAATCAGAGAGGAAAAACTCCATGGTGCTGCTTTATACAACAGGACAGAACAGGAAGGCCGTCAGGCCTTTAAGTGCCAGTAAAAAAGGGGATTGCAGGCTCCCAGGCAGTGCCCCAAGACCAACGACTCACTCAAAGGTGTCGCTAGGCAAAGGTGAGATATGAGATACAGAGTGAGGCTACAGATCATTTTATCACAGATCTGCATGGTGAAGCTATATCACATGAATAAGGGCATTTAGCAGCTGGAATAATTTCCAAAAAGACTAATTAGAGTCTGAATTATTAATGGTAAAATTTATAATTGGCTCAAAGCAAGGTTACAGCAAGAAACATACTTGACTTTGCAAAGAATAATGAAAATTTGCAAGGGTGGTAAAATGATATGCTTCTCTAAGGGAACTGTTAGCAAGAGGGGAGAAACCCTAAAATGATCATAAAGTGCATGTCACAAGACAAAACAGGCAGAGAGCAGCTGAAGGAGTAAAGGGAATGGGTAGAACAGTAAACAAGTGCAGAGATGATTTATTGCATTTATTTGCAGTAAATTTGGAACAAAATAAGACAACTCAGAAATCTTTCCCTGAAGGGCTGCCTTGTTAGGCATGCAGTAAAAATCCTAACAGTTTCACTGGAATGCGTTCTCAATACAAATTACAGACTTACAAAAGGAAAACACATGAATGTGCAGCTGAAGGACAGAGCTCTGATAAGGCTGATAAGACGTCATTCTTTGTGGATCTTTAATACATTTACAAAGGCAAGTGATGCAGCTCTTGCCAGGGATATAATTTGGTCAGGGATAATTTTATGCTGAAGCAAGTACTGGAAAAAGATATTAGAAGTGCCATTTTTTATTTCCAGCTGGGACCAGGGACAGCAGCTCATCAGGGAGGTGCACCAGATTGAGCAGGGGAGGGTGCAGCCCCTCCGAGATGCTGGAGTGTGCCCCCATGGGGCTGCCCTGCCACCCCACTTCCCCTGTGGCAGGCACTGGGGAGGAGGAAAAGGGTCCTGGAACATTTGGGTATGAAATCAGCCCTGGTCTCAAAACTAGAAATAAAGAAACTCACATGCTAATGCAAAACAGCTGGCTAAAATGAAATGGACTGGGAAAACAGACACTGAAACAAAAAGGATGGATGGGGGAAAGGCCTGTAACTAGCTAGCCATATAGCCCGTGTGCCTAACACGATACAGGAAATATTCTTTAATAACTTGATGAAGTACTGGAAGGAGGGATGCACTGAAGATGCAGAAATTTGCCTCGATAGGGTTACCAGTGGGCCAGTTCACAGCATCTCAACTCTTTTGGGCTGGAAGAGAAACAGAAATTTGACCTTGACTTGGCAACAATGTTGGCTTCTACTGGGGGAGGAAAGACGCCAACCAAATGAAGTGACAGGTTTGCCACGGTAAGCAAAGAAGACAAGAATTTGGATACATTCAGAAGAACTTTTCCAAGTCTGAAACTGTGAGGACTGCTTCCTGGGAATTGATGAAGAAGTCACACTCAGGCTTCAAAAAGCAAAGGCATGGTTTTGGTGCAGCTAAACATGCTTTGGTCAAAGCAGAATATATAAAATGCCCCAAATACGTGCATTTCTTTCGGTAGATGTTTAACTGAACTCCTTTTAGACTATCACTAAGTACTTGATATTCATGAAGGCATCAAGTTTGCCACAGGACCATGACATTTCAAAGCAGTGTTACAGATGCCTCTAAGGTTTCAGTGACTATTATAAAATTGGAAAATTACTGGAGGATGTGCCCAGCAGAGAGCTTTTACTGGTGCACAGATTTTCAATAATTTGCATGTAGAGAACAAGCAAGAAGCTGCAAGAGGATATGCTTGGAGTGATATATAATTTGAGTGTGACCCACTTCTGTAATAGAATTAATCAGTGTCAAGTAGGATGCGTAAAATGAACAAATCTTAGTGAAACTGAGGAGCATGGTTCCAAATGGAGAAACTCCAGAAGAGAAACTTTTGCAGGATAAAATCATACCAACGATACTGAAATGAAGCTACAGTCCAGGGTACAGGACACTTTGCAGTAGTATCGTCATGCAAAACGAGGTCAGAAATACTCTATATAACCTGCAGTGTCCATCTGGCTTTGTGCAAGATGAGGGCTAAAGAAAAAATATACTGTGGTCAGGTGAATGTCGTCATTCAAGATAAGAAATCCAAGTGCAAATCCTATGATGAATGCAGAAAATTATGCAAAAGAACTTCAGAAGCCGTAAGAGATGTGTGTTGTTGATACAGACACATTTGGACTAAAAAGGGAAGATGAATTATTAATAATTTAAACTTGTTACAAAACATGCTGAATAACAGTGTAAAATACGCTCTAAATCACAGTTCGCATGTCCTGGATTCCAGATGAGCTAATACCAGATAACAGCCTTGCATTTCACAAATGACTTATTCCAGCAATTTGCTTGAGAAATTACTTCAAGCACTGTAAAGCAAGTCCTTATTAAGCACTGCCACATGGGCTAGCAAGAAGACCATTCAGTAAATATATTAAAGAACCAGAGGTCCAGGGAAACCATGGCTGGTCTTGTAAGATTACCACAGCACATTTCTCAGTGCTCCATTGAGATTTCCTGTTCAAAACCCATAGACAACTTAAGCAAGCAATGTTTAAACCTGAAATGGTTACAGAAGAGCTGTTTATCTACAAATTAATGCAAAACAAATGCTACAAACACAGCCTAAACAAGCAGCATTGCAAATGGAAGGGAAAGTCAGATTTTGGACTGGTTATAAATCTACCAACGTAACACAGGATCCTATTATTTGCAATGAGGTTGGACACTATAAGCCTCCCAAGGCATTGCCCCCCCTTTTGAACCAGAAGAAAACTAACCAGAACTAAGAGGCATTTTGAAGACTGATAGGGTGACATCTTGACAGCATTTATGTCAAGACAGAAGTAACAGCTTCATCTTCAAACAGTGTCGGGCAACAAAAGGTTCAAACTAGATTCACTGGCTGTAGGAAGAATGCCTACGTAACTCGTGACACAGCAGGAAAACACTGATAGCTACTGACTAACAGATTAGTTGGTTTAATTATGTATGCTATTAACTGACTGCTTCATTTTGTAGATGTTACTTCATGCACATTTGCTGTTAAAAGAAATCAGGAAAGGGGCAGCAGTTGGCATGGACTTGAGCAAGAAAGAGAATAATAACCCTTTGAAACTTTGATTCACGTGCCTATGCTGGAGCAGAAAATATGTTTGATCTCCTCCCAGCACATCTTTATTAAAAATATCACACATCTTGACAGAATTTGGCAGATAAAATAATCTGGTGCCTCTCGTTTCAATTAGTTTCAGCTTCCAACTGCTGGATCTTGTTATTATTTTGTCTACTCAGTCAAAGAGCATGCTACTATCAGATGGTTTCTCCTTGCACAGGTACTTCCACACTGTGTTCAAGTCAATTATAAACCTTCTGTTAAGCACTTTCAAGCAATTGGCTTTTGTGGCACACAGTGTTTTTCATGTTTTCCAAACCGGCAGTCATTCCTATAGTTCTTCTGCAAATCTCTTCCATCTTTTCCACATCCTTTTTATTAAGGATACCGGGTTAGGATATCCAGAAATAGTTTTGCTTTCCCCAGAGATAATCCTATTTTACGCTCTTATTGCATATTGCCATCAAAACAATTACGGGATGAACTGGCACAGGTAGCAGCTGCATTGCACTGAGAGCTCCCGTGCAGCTGGATGATCCCAGCAACCGTGATCCCAGAGACCTTCTCAGAGCTGTCACTTTCCGAGAGGCAGCCTTGTGTTCTGCGAAGCTGACTGACACTTTTGTTCCCAGTTGCATGACCTTGAATCTGTCTCCACTGAAACGTGTATAGTTTGAGCATACCAAACAACTGTTATTTTTGTAAGCTGTGAGTGACCCATCTCATTATGTGTGGTTACACTCAGTCTTGTTTCACCTGAAAGCTTTCATCAGCTTTCAAAAGAAACTTTTTTTGCTGGAAATTCCCCACATTTATTGATAATTTTCTATTACTAAATTAGACTTAGCTAGTTTCTAAAAAAAAATTGCTTGTTGTATTTATTTACTATATTCCAAACACTTTAATCTGATGCCATGTTGTAGTAAGTTAAATATCACACAGATATCTGAGCATAATATAGCAACATAGCCCCCATGCAAATTAAGCTTTTAATTACATAAGAAATACTGAGCTAATTTGGCAGACCCATTGCCCATAACGTGCTGAACACCCACGACAAACCATTTACTGGCATCCACATATAGACCAGTGTGTGTTTGCAAAGGGTACTAGCAGACTTCAAATGTGTTTGTGGGCACTGAGACAGCTAGCATCTATCTCACCAATAGCGCCGGAACATAAATGCTTGTTATCTGAGCACTTAGCTCCTCTTCTGGGACTACCCATACTTTCCTGTATTTCACACTCTTAGCTGCACCACACTGCAGTGAGGGTGAACAAGTGGTCAAATGCATTGAAATGCTGATCTGCTCGGTGGGCAAGGACCCAGACAAGCAAAAACCACTAGCAGAAAAAAGAATGGAGAACAGAAGTAATGCTGTTCAGTTGTAGATGTTCAGCCAGAACTGTGGTTGGGACTTAACTCTCACATCCTTCATTTAAAGTAATTGTGTGCTGTGAAGCCTGCTGGTGGCAGAAAGTTGGATGGCATCTGTAGTAAGGAAGACTGGAATATTACACAGGAAATACTGGGTAACCTTGAGGGCTACTGTAGTTGAAATGGGAAGAAGTGCAAAAGCACAGAGTGCCAGGGCATATATCTAGGGACTAATAAACAGAAACTCTGCTGTAAACTGGGAGCTCATCAGTAGAAAATTACAAAGGAGGAGAAAGGCCTGGATGTATTATCTAACTGAAGGATGGCTGTGGGTCTCTCGTGTGACACAGCATGAAAAAGACAAATACAATTATAAAGTACTTCAGGCAATGGATTTCCAGCAGGGCATTGGAACCTTCACATCACTATACTAGGCACTGATCAGACCTTGTTTGGGAATGACCCCTCTCATCTATATTTGAGAGAGGCATGTGCAAACAAGAACTGGTGGCAGAAAAGGCTGCTGGATTGATAACTGGTCTTACAGAGGGATGTCTGCAGGAGTAGGAAACTTATATTTAGAGAAGGAAAGGTGAGAAGATACCATTGCTCTTTGTAATTAGCAGAGAACTTAAACCAAAGATTGCATTTGACTCAAAGAACAACTGACCAGGAATAAACACAGGTTAAAACCTTGAGCACACATTCCAGCTATCAAAGCAAAGTCTCCCACAGTGAAATAGAATAGTAGTGGAAATAACATGTGCCTCATCTTCAGAGTTTTATTATTAAATTTATTAATCTTAGAGAGCTGAAGGGATAGGAGATTCTGTGACAGTGTTACTTGTATCAATAGTGGTCTGGTCTAAGCAATCCAGAAAGGCCCTTCCCAGTTTGACTTATGGAATATGCAACCATAGTTGGGCTATTCATAACATACAACAGAAGGAACTCAGAATGAAACCAAGTCCAGATCACTTAAAACAATTCTGAAAACATGTTTTTAGTGACAGAGAAAAGGGGGAACATATAAAAGCAACATTTGTCTTCTCAGACACCAAAATCCTTACCTCCCATGAGGAAGAGAAGCCCCGCCACATATTGCATAAGGCCTCGATCCCAACAGCACCCCAGCACCCCGATAATCCATCCGAAGAGGATGATGGCCACAGCCATGCCCATGAAGCCAGCTGTCATCCTGCGCAGATCTGCAGTGGGGAAGACAGAAAAACAGCATGCCTGAGAACGGAGCTTCATAATGGTCTTAATCCAAAATGCTACTAAAATGCTGGGTGTTCAGTGTGTGTTGGCACAGGAGAGTTTGCGTAAAGAAGGTCCAGAGGGAGGACAGCCCATAGATTAAGCCACTAGCTTGGGCTGGGGAGAGGGAGCAGGTGACCACACAGACAAAACTAGGGATTCACCTAAGTTCTGATTCCCTGTGTGATTTTGGGATAGACACTGAGCCCCTCTGGGATGCAGTTCCCCATGTGTAGGATGGGGCTTAGCTCCCTGCTGCCCAGCAGTGCTATCTGTGAATCTCGGGACCTTCAAGATGGTGAGAGACACAATGCTCTGCTGTCAGAGACAAGAAATTCTATGCAGACACACGGCTGGGCACAGGGCACTTTACTGCCCTCTCTTGTATCTAGATGGTGACCCTGTCAGATGATTTTTGGTGAGGACGTTTTTGAGTGCTGCAGGAGCACAGTGAGTAGGAAGAGGGCAGGAGACCAAAATGGAGCATTTTGTGCTCTGAAAGTGGGGACGGAGTACCACATAAGATATGACTGCATGGGGTTAACCTGTATTTATTTCAGAAGTAAAGGAAAAAGGTCTTCAAGATCTAATGCAAGAAATCCTTAAATTAAGCCCTTGCTGCATCCTATATTTGCCTTCTGCAAAAAACGATGGGACTAGAGGGATCCCTTGTTCTACATGTGCTGGGAAAGAAATCTTCACAGCTGCTTGTGATGTGAAATCTGAGCAGGGAGACCACCTGGCAAAAATAGAATGGCCTATGAGAGCTGACAAGCATCTTTACATTCTCAAATAATGGAACAGATGGGAACACCTTCACCAACATTTGTCTGTTCCCTGTCCTTCCTCATGCATGCATACAAAGTTTAAGCACTGATACATCAAGAGTGTATGTGCAGGGAAAATTCCAGCCAAGTCAGCTCTCCAAACATTTGTTTCCTTCTTAAAGCAAATTTTATTTGGATAGCAATGATCTCACTTGCTTTCAAGAAACAGAATGCTTATGACAGAGGGAGGTGGGATTGAAAACCATGAATCAGCCACTAGTCTCTATGGCAGCCTCTCTCCTTGGCTGGTATTTCCCTGTTTCTCAGTTTCTGTTATCTTTTGCCCTTTTTCTGCAGTGGATCAAAAGGACCACAAATATCAGCAGTGCAGGGTCAGTGAAATTTATGAACTGCAACAAATTATCATCATCAGAGATTAAAAACAAACTCCTAATCCAAATTTCAGAGACTCTGCAAGGTCTGTAGGTGTGTTGAGACAGAATGATGTGATTCAGTGAAAAACAGTTTACTCAGGGCTGCGTTCATTGTAGTGATTCTTACAGAAGATGGAGTAGCAGAACACAACCCTTCCCTTGAAATTATAATGAGTTCTTGTAGATCGTCACTGATTTCTCCAAGGACTCTCTCTGACAACACAAAGATTACCAGGCCTTCAGCCCAGAAGTTTCCAGTGCCCTTAAATATATATCTTAAAGTCATCCTTTTATCTCAGGTTTTGTGACCGTCTCACCAAAATCAAACAAAAACTTGTCACAAAACATTTGAATATATTCTGGGTGGTCTGACACAGAAAAAAACCCACAACCATTTCCTGCAGAAACTCCTACTTCCCACAGGCAGTGCTGGTCCCTTTTCCTCGGGAATTTCTCTGAGGGCTTCCTAAGGCAAGAAGTAAATGTTAGTAAGCATTTCTGTCGGCAGAGCATCTTCATGCTCTGTAGTCTGTGAAAGTCTGGTCCCAATTTGAAAGACAGACAAAAACTTAAAATGTTTACTGTTTCTATGTCATCTTCAGTAACAGCAAAACACGTCTCAGAGCTGCTGCGCAGCTGTCCATGTCAGCTCAGCAAAGCCCATCCATTTTAACTTGTGACTGCTGACTCTGGGTAATGGCACTTGCTCGTCCAAATACCCTAACAATCTGCTTTTAATTTAAATAGTCTTATTCAGCCATGAGATGTCACTAACTCCTCAGACCTATCCCAATGACTGACTGATGGAGCCATTCCCAGAGAGGATCACAAGTATCTCCACAAACTATCCAGCAAACTAAAGGATGGTTTCCACCCCAGTCGAATGAGCATGAGTTTTACCATTGGAAAGAACAGTTCAAATAGCAGGTCCAAGATTTGAAGACCCAATTTTTGAGGTTTGTTTTACTAGGCCTTTTTTCCTGTTGGATACTGAAACGCAGCAATGTCCATCAGCATCTTAATTCTGGGCTCACATTCTCTTTTGAAAAACCAGAAAGCTAACCTCTTTGACTGACACCTAATATCACACATGAGGAAAAAAAAAGTCACAGTTCTTTCAGAAATTCTAGTTTTCACTAGGTTCAGTGGGCTCAGCTTATGATTGTCACTGCTTGAGCCATATGCAAACCTGTTCCTCACAAGCCCATCTATTAGGGTTTATTTAAAATACATAAAATACAAACTTTCTTTTCCATTCAAAGCCACCTCGGTTTTTGTCCTGTCATATCCTTCCTTGAAGGTAGCCCTTGCAAATGGCAGTGCTAGGAAGGGGTTGCAAAGCAAACAGTCCACACTTTATCAAGAGCATCTTCCTGGTGCTCCTCACCTGTCAGCCAGCATGGAGCTGATGTCAGTATGGGGAGCAAGTCTATTCAAAGTGGTTCTTTTGTGGGAAAATAACTAATGGATATAATTTGTTGCAGCGGCAGATCAGCACCCTCAGGCAATTTAGTGAGAAGGATATGGAACAGGAGCCCATCTCCTCTGAACACAAACCCACATTAATGGTAATTTTATGATTATTGTTCTGATGGCACGGTGCTTGGCAAGGAAAGCACAGCAGAAAAGCAAAGACTCGTATAGTGTATTTGAAGCAATATGTATATTCTTTCTGCTAATTGAGGAAAAGAGTGCCATATAAACAATAGCTCATCAGTAAAAATTGGTGGTTTTTTGTCCAAGTTGGATCAGCACTGACAAGACTTTCCCTAATTACATATGCTGCAGTGGTAAATAGTGTTGTGCTTTGTCATGTAACTCTACTTTATGACATTCAAACATATCCTGGGTTTGATTTTTTATTTTTCTGGTTTATTTTTTCTTCAATTATTTTTAGATTATGACGCGTAGGATTCCCCACACTCTTTCTTGGAAAACTTCTCTGAGTAACTGCAGAATCTCAGGATGATGGCATGACAATCCCAACCCAACTGAAGGAGTGATTATGCCAGAAAAATGCATTGTTGCATGTGATGCAGCTAAATGGAAGCTGCAATAGCAAACATACATTACACACTCCCTTGTCCTTGAGGACGGATTCCCACAAGATTTTGTTCACTAACTCCCCGAAGAGCTTGGAGTTGGCTTTCCTAAAATTTAATGTCCTGATTTTATTCTTTCTCTGTCCCATATCCCTCAGGAGTATGAACTCCACTATTGCACAGTCACTACAGTCCTGATGTCACCAGATTATCTGCGTTGGTGTGCAACAGGTCCAGTATTGCACTCCCCCCACACAGTGGGGCTTTCTATTACTTGGCTCCAGAAGTTATCCTCAATGCATTCCAAGAGTATTCTGGATTGCCTTTTCCAGCACAAGGTGGTTGAAGTCCCGTAACAGGACAAGAGCCTGTGACTGCAACACCTCCTGTAGCTGGAGGAAGAAGGCCTCATCAACAGTAAAGCAGACTTTCGATGCCATGCCTGTTTGACCAGTAGTAGCACTCACCTACTACGTGGACTTAGATAACCCCATTACCTGTGAGTGAATATACAGTATTCTCTTTCCACTCACATTTTAGAGGCACCTTCTTCATCTCATTGTCCTTTTTTACAGTTAAGTGTGAATATATTCCCTTTGAGAGTATTTTCCATGGCTAACACTGCTACAGGCGCTGCTGCATGTAACAGAGAGGGAAACTAAACCTGATTCAAAACCAATGTGAATTATTAGGTCAGGAATTCAGATACCCCATTCAAGTAGACTAGAAACAACAAATTTCTTGATTAGTAACATTTGAGAAGGGACAAGGGTTGAAATAATCCAATTCCCATGACTGAAACTGAAATTGTAAGTTTGAAAGCCACAAGCTTCACGAATAGTGATGAAAAGAGAAACATTAGCATTTTAGACAACCTCTTTAAAAGAGTCTCATAAAACAACATGCGCTTCCTAAAAGCATTTTAGTCTTCCGCTGGAGAATATTAACTCCAAAGCTTTTCTGAAGATAATGAAAGGCAGAAGAGCTGATTAAGATCTGCTTATTTTCAAGTAGCTAGTGGAGAAGGTTCTCTCTGTCAGTTTGCAAATGCCCCTGCCCTTCATTTCACCCTGATATCTGTCCATCTGTATTTGTTATGAGCAGTAAAGTATTTCATGCTGGTTGTCATACTGTGGAAGAAGTTTCGCACCCCAGCAGCTGCAAACAGAACATGTTCTGAATCAGTGTTGCTTCTTGAAAATTTCAATATGCCTTTTTGACTTCTGATGTTCTGTCCTTTTCTTTGAAATTGCAAGTCATTTTTCTAAGGCAAAGGCTTGGTCCTTCTATTGATATCTATCTTCGTTTCCAAAAACAAGATTAATATTCTGAAAATATTAGACATTGCTTTCCTCACAACACGTACAGGAAGCAAAATATGTGAAAGAGGGGGAAATCAAGGCAAGATGAAAATAAACAACCTGCTCATGGCTACATGAAAATGTTGTGGAGGAGGATATAATAGAATCTATATTATTGGGATTTCTGGCAAACCTTTTAATTGCACAGTACTGCTTTTGTTTTCAGCAATGCTTATTCTCAACTGTTTGTTACCATATCACAGTACAGTGTTCATTACCAGACCATAAGAATGTGCAATACTGCTGAAAGCAGAATTTCAGACAGTTCACCCTACGTCTCCTTTCTTCTATCAATACAGAAAGGTCCACAGGGACTAAGGATCCTGAAGGATGCATCCAGAATCTAGAACACCTTAGAAGACATTCATGACATAGGGCAGCCCTTTCCTATGATGTCCCATCAAAAGGGGAAATCAACATGTATTTCAGTGCCCCACTAGGGCCAAATATCAGGAAAAATCACAAACATCACAGAAAGCAGAAATAGAGTAGGGTAGCATTATTCCTTAGCACAATCCTTCATTCCAGGTCATCTGTGTGTATACTAAACCTCGATCTATACTAGATCTTACTTCAATCTATACCAGATCATACTTTGATCTATGCTAGATCAAAGTACTGTAGTAGATCCTGTACTAAATTCTTTCTCATCTCTCTTTACTGATGTGGGTTTAAACACATTTGTACTTAAAAAGAGTCTAAATCACTCCCTTCTTATCTTGTTCAAAGTAAATATAGGTATTGAAAATCATTTAAGAACAGCAGTTTGAGAACATAATTTACCAGCTTTCACTAAGTTTAGTTTAAACAACTTCTTGTATAAACAGTCAGCCTCACAGAGGTACCTGTATCTAATATCTTTCCTTCTCTGACCTCACCTCAACAGTACAAAATGGGTGAAGATCTAAAATTGGACAGATGTGCCTTCTACTGAATACTAACCCCAGCAGTTCCCAACTACCATGAAGAAGTGAGTATTAATGCAGATGATTTTGAGTGGCATCTTCTGGCTCTCACAGTTCTCTCCGCACGTCTTAAGACAGTATTTTGGATGAGGTTGGCAAGCGGAGGGTGAGGCTTTAATCTTTTCTTTCCACTTCAGGAATGAAGAGATAAGAAAAGAAATATGTATTAGTCTACCTGAGACTCCATTAAAATCTTTGAGTACTTTTACTGAATTTTGTGGCAATTCATTCTCCAATTTGAAGATTACTCTAACACAATCACAATGAGTACAACCTACTTCAATAAAAGTAACAGTGGATTATATTTATATGCATATACCCTGCACCAGGGAGTGACTCAGAAGTACAAGTCTCACAAATACATACACTAACAGAACCCTCAAAAATGAGAAAAAGAAGGTCCTCAAAAAAAGAAAAAGAAAAAAGAAAAAAAGAAATCAAAACTCCAAAGAACTTAGGCGAGCTTTTTTTTTTTTTTCACAAGAGGTGCAACGTTTATAAAATATATGTATAGTTTCCCTTAAACCAGAAAATCTCATCCCTTTCTCTGGACTAGCGATGTTCGCTGTGTGATGAAGTGTTCAGTTATCAGAATGTATGAACTCACCTATATGGAAATGCTGATAGGAAACTCCACAAGCACTTGTCTGTGGCAGTGGTCTACATTACATTACTCAACATATTACTCAGGACAGGATGTAGAAAGGACATCCTGAGATATGATTTATTGTCATTGGAACAGATCGTCTATCTGCATTTCCTCCATTAGAGTGCATAAGCAGTCTTACAGTTATTTAAAACAGAAACAGTCACAAAAAGGCATTTCAGCCTGCCTTCTTTCTTAGGAAATCCCAATGATTTTAGAGTTGGGTGAGCAGTTCATCAGAGGGGGAATGGAGTCCTGTCCTGTTCAAGGGCTGACACCTTCAGAGATTCATGCCAAGATAACAAACCCCACTGACTGTGGAATTTCTTGTTCCCAGTGAACCATCTCATGAAGCACCAGGGAGGGAAGGGGCATCCCAAACCAGGTCACATGCTGTGTGTTACTGTCTGAAAGAAGTTCCTCCAGTACTGAGGGAAACTACAGAAGCCTTAGAAATTCTGCAGTGTCTGAAGGCAACATCTAGAGTTCGAATATCAAGTCCTGATCTTACTCTTGCCTTTTGCTTTTGCAGGATAGAGAGGAGACAAAAGAGAATCACTAGATAATAAGCGGCAGAGTTAAGGAGGCAGTAGAGAAGTACAGAAATAGAGCTTGTATAAGTGCAGGGAAAAAAGATAGGTGGGAAAAAGTGTCTCATTTGAGACTGAAAAGATGGATTTGTATTCAAAAGACTTTATGACATGGTTATTAAAGAGGTGGATGTATAAAGGAGGCATTTATGCAGCAGAAATTTAACACATTAGATGGAGTTCTAATGTAGAGTTGATCTAATGTAGTTTCACCGTAGAAGGCAAAAAAAGTTATGATAAGTCTTTGGAGAAAGGCGGCTGGGAATATCATCATGTAGAATGGTTCAGCCTTTTGCTCCAATCTTACTCCCCTTATGCTGAAAAAGAATATTTGGTTAGAGGGCAAATTATTTTCTGTATTGCCACTCAGCTCTGAGTGGCAGCAGGCTGGGAAGGAAACAGAAGCTTGGCCTTTACAACCCCCAGTGTAGTGGGCCAGTGTGGTTGAGCTTCTGCCAAAGCATTATTCTATTCTATTCTATTCTATTCTATTCTATTCTATTCTATTCTATTCTATTCTATTCTATTCTATTCTATTCTATTCTATTCTATTCTATTCT
>JACDJE010000070.1:3683039-4022235 GCA_016647715.1 Pavo muticus | reverse complement strand
CCTATCCTATCCTATCCTATCCTATCCTATCCTATCCTATCCTATCCTATCCTATCCTATCCTATCCTATCCTATCCTATCCTATCCTATCCTATTCTACCCTGCCCTACCCTACCCTACCATACCCTCATATTCTACCCCATCCTATCCTATCCTATGCCATGTCACACCATCTCCTCCCCTATCCCTCTCTGATTTTGGAGATTAGTTCTTTTTCTTTTTTGTTGTTTTTTGTTTGTTCATTTTCATAAAGTAGTTAAAGTTGGTGATTTATATTTATTCAGATATGTTCTTGAATAATCTTTCTCTCTTGATTTACTGTCTGGGGTTTTAGCACTGCAATATGTGATCATCTAGGAACACTTCCAAGCTTTGGTCCCAGCAGAGTACATTTGCAATTTGACCAATCAACCCCTTCATCCTTTTCTCTCTTCTTAATTCCTCAGAAATAGGGAAAAAAGCCTGAGTCAATTGTATTTTTGGCCACCCTTTTTCATGTTCATAACCTTAGTATTTCTTGCTCCTGCTAAATGAGGATACATAAAGCAAATATTTCCCACTCCTGGATATGCCAAGAAGCTTTTCATTGTGCAGCCTTCATGGATTACTGAAATGCTGAAGAATTAGAGGAACACACAGTAAAATGTATTCTGTTCAATATCAAGCTGTGGGACTTTATCAGGTTAGAGTTGTGAGATCTAGAGAAACCTGGAGAAAGTGGCCCCTCCAAGCACCACTGCCTCCAAGGGGCTAAGCATCTGTGCAAAGAGCTCAGAGAGATCTGCTCTCCCTGAAATCAGTGGGAGGGATGGGTACTCCAAAGATTTCCTCTGAAAAATCAGACTTTTTCCCATTTCCCATGACTACCATCCAAGCTGGTTCACCACTTTTTTCAGAGGCATTTAGATAATAATGATGAACAGAGTACAGTAACAGCTGTGTAATCTGGATACAGGAAGCTCTACACTCTATTATATATAGCCATGGCTTTGTTGTCTAGTTTACAAAATCCTGCTTCCACAGGGAGCACACTCTGCCCTGCTATACTGCATTTATATGCCAACCACTACTGCAAGATCTATGTGTTCAGCTCAGTGGTGACTGCTGTGGCCAATGCAGCAGCCCAGCAAATGGGGAGAACAATGGGAAAAGCTCTGCTACTCCTTTCCGGTGCTGACTGGCATGAGAATGGGATCTTCTCTTTGGCAGGAAGTCCTTTACTAAACGCATGACAGTTAGAATCTCTTGAATCATTTCTTGCAAAGGTGCTCAGGGCCCAACAGGGCCAGAAGGAAGCAGAAGAAATGGAAATATCTCTTCTTCTCTTACTTCCTCTCAACGAAGAGAGAAGACAGGACAAAAAAAAAAAAAACCAACAAAACAACCAACAATAAACAAACAAACAAACAAAAAAACAACAGATGGAGAATGGAAGAGAGTAATGAAGAATATTAAAGGAAAGTTCTTATTAAAGATGACAAATGGAGTGTGAAAAGAAACAAGAAATATAATTTATTCAAAATCCCAGCTATCAGGCAGTATTAAGAGCCTTTTGTAAAACACAGGTTTACCCTACATTCATCTTGAAGATAAATGAGGTTAGAAGTATAGGAGAATGGACCACAGGAGGTACAGGAGGGCTAACACAGAAAGACAAAGACTTGGTAACACTTCCCTCTGTGATCACCTTGCTGCATGTGACTTCCCTCCCCTGCTGCCCATCCCACCCCGCCACCAAAGCCCTGCTCATACTCAGTGACTAAAACATTATCTCCAAGGTTCTTCTGCCCTTACAGTCTCTGTCCCAGCCTGTGGTGCAATATTACGCAGCACAAGCCTGAGAATAATCCCATCATAAAGCATTCAGAGCAGTGCATTTGATAAATGGTTGGGAAGAAGAAGGCTGGAGGTGGAGGAATGATATCTCTGCCTTATCAGTGCCCCAGCTCTCTGCTCAAACATCCTCATTCCACAGACACTAGCGTTAAATGTTTTAATTCAGGAACTCTGAAAGGTGTATTCTTGTTTTAAAAAAGAGCATGTAATGCCAATGAGGCTGGGCTGGGGGCTTGAGAAAGAGGAAAGAGGATGATGGAGAAGGGAGGAGATGTAGAAAGACTTTTAAAGCCATGAGAAAACACTCTTATGGAGAAATTCTGATTTTGAAGTTTACTCTTCTATTAACATTTAAATTGAAAGGCGTTTCTTCCAAGCTCCACATTGGAAACCAGAAAATCTGCATTTAAATAGATACCATTTAAAAGGGAGGGAGGGGAAATATATATCAGCATTGAACGCTTCTCGGTTCGTCTGAAAATAACTTCTCTTATAGATTATTATTTTTTCTTTTTTCTTTGCGTGTGTGCTAGGAAGAGAAGTTGGACATGCATTAAAATACTGCTTGGCACAAGGAGGAGTGGGGGGGATGGCTGCTTAATTGCCCGAGACCCAGGTTTTGTGCTGAGATATTCTGCTGAAGGGCCTCTGGAGCCTGCAGGAGGGATGGGGTCAGCAAGGTCCTCTCCTTCCTCGTTCTGGCACACACACACATGCCTGTGGGGATGCACACACCTCCACAATGCCTGTATCCCTGCAGATATAACCACCATCCCCAAAGGGAAAGAATGAAGAATCCTGCACTGTGTGTTGTGTATAGGGTCAGCCTCCTGCTCCATCTGCCAGTCCTTGCCTCATCTCTCAGCCCTGCTCTGCCAGTGCCCCACATCCCAAGCCTCCCATGCGTTGCCCATCAGACTGTATATACAGCAAAGAGCATGAGCTGAGGTGGAGCAGAGAAGTCCCTGACTCGTTAGAGAGGAACCTCTTGCTGTGCCTCTGTCCACCGGAGGCCACAGAATCCCCATTTCTTGTTCTTTGTCACGAGTGATGAAATTAAATTTCACCTACCAGCAGCATTCAGGGAACAACAAAGAGGCACCTGCGTGTGGTGCGTGCTCTAATTCCACTGCACAATGGACTTCATCTCCAGTGAAAAATCCCTGGGACAATCCAATGATTAATATTCATTCCCTTTTTTTCTGCCTCATTTTCAAGCTCATTCTTACAGAAAAGGTCAGGCATATGCTACCCCCCGGCATTACTGTATCAGACACCTAAATGGTCTTTTCTGCCATGTCATAAAGGGAATAATCAGGAGTGAATGAGGAGCACTGGCCCAGAGGCTCAGCTGGACTCTGGTGGGTTTCACCCTAGGGTCACTGGTCTGTATCTAGGTTAGGTTGGTGCTGGCTGTGGGCTGCAGTCCAAAAGACAGGCAGTAGGTCCTTTGAAACAGTAAATCCAACAGCTGAGCGCCTACACCGCACTTTCACTGTATTTAGAATAGCACTGCAACAGAGACTGAACCTCGTGGCAGAATCTGGACACTCCTCCTCCGCCTTCTCTTCCTACTTCTCCTCCTCTGCTTCTTTCTTCCCGTCTAAAGGATGGCTCCGGTGCTTCCAGGTAGCCATGAGGTTGACTTCAAAAGAATAAGGTGAAAAAGCCAAAGGACAAAAATAAGGCATGAGAAAGATGGTTCAGTGATCCAGACACCAGCAGAGGAACTACAAAGATCCAGATACTACTCTGCTTTTCACACTGACCTGCAATGCAAAAACAAACAAACAAAAAAACAACCAGGCTTTCTGTGCCACAGTTCTCACAAACTAGGATAATCTTATCTCAGGGCCATTTTGGGAATTCATATATTTAAGATTGTGAGCTGAGTCCTCTGCAATGGTCATACCAAAAGCCATCAAAACATCTGGAGCAGATAAAAATGTTGTGGTAGGATATGGGAATTCTTTTAAGTGCTGACTTTGTATGAAATCTGATTACATCTAGAAAAGCAGAGAAGAAAATAAGCAAAACAGTAGGTCCTTTTGTACACAGTCACCTGAACCCTGAGGAACAATTGGGTGTCATGACTCATTCTTGGGCCACACTGATATTACAGAAAGATGAGCAGAGTCCTCCGGTCTGACACCAGGCCCCTCAGACTCAAGTTCTGTAGCATGATCAGTAAGACCCCAGTCCCTGTGGGTCAGTGAACATGAACAACTCGTGCCACACATGACCAGAACAAGCCTGGCTAACTTGCTCCTGTTGCCTCTCTGTTTTCCCCAGCCCACCTTCCTTGAGATCCCACATGGAACAAGCTTGTTCTTCCTGGTGTCTGTAGCTAATTTGTATCCCATGCAGATGGAAACCACTTTCTGAGAATATATATTCCACAAGCAGAAACATTTAGCAAGAGAAGCAGGTGCCTGGAAAATGGATTCCCATTTGTCCTTCCCTCCCCTTCTCCAAAACCCAATCATTTCCCTGTTAATAAGCTCGCTGAATATAATGTGGCACTAACCTTTCAGAATTGATGCCAGTGACATTTTGACAGTTCCACATATGGGCCTGCCGAAAGCAGACGGAATATACATTTGCAATTTGGTAAAAAGCTGGGTGAGCAGCCAAAGCAGCTTGGGGGAAGGAGGATAAGCGCGCCAACCAGCCAAACAAAAGCCCACTGCACAGATGTTATGAACAGAAACAAGAAAAAACACATCCACAGCTGGATGCACCCAGCAAATATGTGCTCAGAAAAAGAGCTTGAGGCAGCCATTAAGGCCAGCCTGGCTTGAGATGCCTCCCAACTGATTCTCCTCACATGGCAAACTCAGAGAAAGTCTTTCCTAGCATAAGGAAAATGGGGCACGGGATTCAATCTGTGCAGGCTATGGTTAGCATCAAATGTCACAGAACGCGGCAGTTGTTCTAATGAGGAATCTTCCAATATTTTCTCCGATGTGATCAGTCGTAAGGAAACAACTATTTTCTAACACTGTTTTGTGGAGCATCTTTGAATTTACTTTTCAAGATATCTCTGCACAGAACATCACTGACAACACACAATACCAGCTCAGCTGTTCTGTGAGTGTATCACACACCGTGCACCTTCCCCAGGTTACGTCTCTTCACACCCACTAATATTTGGTTAAAAATTAACCTCCAGAAACAGATCCAATCAAGATGAAGATGAGAAAAAAAATGGACTTAGCTGTTTGCTGCGGTGGTTCATTAACTCCCACTGAAGATGATTCTATTCTTTCATGTAGTTACGTCTGATTTCTGATTCCAGGCAGTGGTTACCACTGTGTGGTAAGGTAAGGAGTGCTCTGTGAACTCTCCTCTCTCCTTTTCTTTCTGCTCTCCTTTAGCCACATGGAAATAAGTTTAGCTGAAACCAGAGGACTGTTGACTTTCACCTTGTTTTATTGATACATGGAAATTGTGGAGGTGTATATCCCAGAATCACAGAATGGTTTGGATTGGAAGGGACCTTAAAGCCTACCCAGCCTCAACCCCCAGCCATGGGTAGGGCTGCCACCCACCAGCTCAGGCTGCCCAGGGCCCCATTCAGCCTGGGCCTGAGCGCCTGCAGGGATGGGGCACCCACAGCTTCTCTGGATGTCCTGTGCCAGAGCCTCATCAGATACATGCAGATGTAAGTAGTAATATATAATAATGGTATGACTGTTGTACATGACTAAGCAGTGATGCAGAATTACTATTTAAATACAATGGTTTATTTGAATTTTCTTCATGATGGTGTGGGATTTTGGGTATCACAATGGTCTAGACATGAATACCCCAGATTGCAACTGGAAGGTAATGAGGCATGCTCTTCTCCTCTCCAGAAACAGAGACAAACGCAGAGCCCTCAAAAGCTCTAACAAACCCCAGCTCGCTTCTTAAGGGAGCTGGAGCCACTGCCCAGCAGCACTGACTGCACAGCCTCAGAAAGCTTTATCTCTGTCCAGCCATGATTGGTAAGCCTGAAAACATCAGCTTTACCATTTTTCAGGCATTTCACCTAGAACATTTTTGTGCTGAAGAAATAACAGTTGGTAGCTACAGGATAGTGAAGTAAAGGTTAATATATATAAATAAAATATAAAAAATATATAAATAAGGTTAATAATACTACTAACCCCACTCAAAGACAGTGTGAAGTTGAAGACCTTTCTGAAGTAATGTCACTTGATAGGCAGGGGACTGCAGCCAAGGCCAGAACACACATGGATGTTTCATGCAGCAGCAGGACAGAGTCGATGGCCACAAGCATGATATTTGTATGGGTCATGTTTGATG
The DNA here is from genome assembly GCA_016647715.1 of Pavo muticus. Classification (NCBI taxonomy): domain Eukaryota; kingdom Metazoa; phylum Chordata; class Aves; order Galliformes; family Phasianidae; genus Pavo; species Pavo muticus. The sequence continues at coordinate 4,016,088 of JACDJE010000070.1, read as the reverse complement.
GGTCTGGGAGAATGACACAGGTCACAGGAGAAACCTTATTGTTCTTCACAACTGCCTGAAAGGAGGTTGTGGTGAGGTGGGAGTCAGCCTCTTCTCCTCAGTGATGTGATAGGATGAGAGGGAATGGCCTCAAGTTGTGCCAGAGGAGGTTCAGATTGGAAATGAGGAAACATTTTTTCTCAGAAAGAGTGGTGGCACTGGAATAGGCTGCCTGGGGAGGTGGTTGAGTCACCATCCCCGAAGTTGTTCAAGAAACATGCATGTGGTAATAAGGAACATGGTTTAGTGGGCAACATTGGCAGTAAGTGGAAGGTTGGACTACACTATCTTAGAGGTCTTTTCCAACCTTCAAGTGTCTATGATTCTATGATTATAAGGGCAGGGCGTCCAGAAGTCATGACAGAAAGCACCCTGGATTTCACCATGCTGTGCTTGATCTGAGGTCATCTACCTGCCAGGCTCCAGAAAGCAGCGTGAAATGGTTTCCAAAGCCAGGATACCATATTTAGTCCCGAATACTTCTGCAACACATGCTTCATCTAAAATAACTGGTAGGATCCAACTTGGCACACGAGACTACCTGGTCTCATCAGATTAAAAAAGTGAGACTTAGTCATTACTTGGCAACAACAGCTCTGTGAGCAGGTTGGGCTTTCATACTCAGAGAAGAACAGAGAGAGCCCCTGCCTTGTTTGAGCAGTGCCGGTAACACAGATAAGAATAGCACACAAATGCTCATCCTAAGCTTTCTCCCCAAGTCTGCGCATCCTCAGCAGATAAACAGAATAGGAAGACCATAGAATCATGGAATCATTAAAGTGGGAAAAGATCTCTAAGATCATCTAGGCAGCCTGTTTTGATGCATCACTACTCTTTCTGAGAATTTTTTCCCTAATCACAGTCACACAGAATCACAGAATGGCCCGGGTTGCAAGGGACCTCAAGGATCATGAATCTCCAACCTCCCTGCCAGGCAGGGCCACCTACCTCCACATTTAATACTAGACCAGGCTGTCCAGGGCCCCATCCAACCTGGCCTTGAGCACCTCCAGGGACGGGGCATCCACAACCTCTCTGGGCAGCCTGTTCCAGCACCTTACCACTCTCATAATAAAGAACTTCCCCCTGACATTCAACCTAAATTTTCCCTCCCTCAACTTAAAACCATTTCCCCTTGTCCTGCTGTTATCCACCCTTTCAAAGAGTTGACTCTCCTCCTGTTTATAAGCTCCCTTTAGGTACTGAAAGGCTGTAATTAGGTCACCCCGCAGCCTTCTTTTCTCCAGGCTGAACAAGCCCAGCTCCCTCAGCCTGTCTTCATAAGGGAGGTGCTCCAGCCCCCTGATCATATTTGTGGCCCTCCTCTGGACCCTCTCCAACAGCTCTCTGTCTTTCTTGTACTGGGGGCTCCAGACCTGGACACAGTATTCCAGATGGGACCTCACGGGAGCAGAGTACAGAGGGACAATCACCTCCCTGTCCCTGCTGGCCGCCCCTCTTCTGATGGAATATCCAACCTGAACATCCTCTGGTTCAACTTAATGTCATTACCTCTGTCCTATCACTGTTACCTGGGAGAAGAGGCTGACCTTCATCTCACCACAACCTCCTTTCGGGTTGTTGCAGAGAGCAATGAGGTCTCCCCTGAGCCTCCTCTTCTTCTGACTGAACTATCCCAGTTCCCTAAGCTGGTCCTCATAAGACTTGCGCTCCAGACCCTTCACGGCTTTTTTGCCCTTTCCAACTTGTATTATTCTATTATTCTGCAACACCAACAAGCCCTGTTTGCATTTTTTTATATCTTATTTTTTTCAACCAACCTCCCAAACTGTGGATTATTGTTTCTGCCATATATGCACCAACAAAGAAACTGTGATCCCTGTGTGCAGAGTATCCAAAGTCTGCAGAGCACACAGTGACATTGGGACAAAAGGTGCAACTTTACACTAAGTGCCTCATTCATCAGCCAGGAGCAAGGCTGGTTATGTGTTCGGATATTTGCAAAAAGAGAGAAAAGAGAGGAAAGAGGTGACAGTTATAAATGTTTTGCAACCTGAATGTGACATTAATGTATGTATGTGATGTGTTTACAACATTAGGTATTTGTGCACAACTCTAATAAATACCGTGTTCAACAGCAAAGTTTCAGAAAAACACTTGGATCTAGAAGGACTTGCCATGATGAAACAGACTCTCTAGTTTTACTTTGAAAATAAAAAAGAAATATCTGTGTACTTAGTCAGGTCCTTCATAAAAATGTAGAGCAATTCCAACAGTGCTCCATATAAAGTTTAATTACCAACAAGCACACTGGAATGACCAGAGAGAGTTAAGAGATCAAAACTGCTCCATAAAACACGCACTCGATTTCTGTGCACCAGAACAGAGCCTTAGTAACCTTCCAAGTCTTGAAATACCAATACAGGATGCATGATGTTGCACCACGGGCGCCTGTGTTTGGGGGATGAGCCAGTGAAGTCCCAAGTCAGAAAGCTCAGCACAACACATGGCTTTCTTTGCTCATTCACCTTAAAAGGCTGCAGAGATAAATCAGAGATGTTTCCAATGCTAGCTGGAAACTGATTGCCAAACTACCTTGATGTTTTCTTGACGCTGCTCAGTTGATGAAGTACTGCATGTGGGCTGTTCCTGCTCACCCGGTACCAGAGCAGCCTCAAGGCTGTTCTCTCTTGTGCAGGGCACAGCCATGGCCACAGGCTCAGGACTTCTTCCGTTTGGCCATATGTGCCATCCTCTGCCCCAGTTCAAAACTTTTTTGAGATTAGAAAAAGACAAGACCCAATGCTGAATCAGTGTGATCAGCTCAGAAGCAGGGCAGTCATTGGTAGTGAGGAGCAGGTAGGCTCCCCAAAGTCCATACCACACAGTGTCTCTGTAGCTATCTATCTGCTTAATGCTGTTTTCTTCTTCTGTATGTGTCAAAAAAAGAGAGAAATGTAAATGTTGCATAAAAATGTTAATATGCTCTATAAATAAATAAATAAATAAATAAACCCTCATATGGGTGTTTTCTCAGAATACAACTATCTGACTTCTTATTTCCAGACAGCCTTTCTTTTTCAAATTGCAATTAAATTAGAAAGAAAAGGGATTCAAAAGGGTTAAATACAGCAATCAAAGCATCTCAATTCAGCCAAAATTTTCTTGGCTGCTCCAAAAAAAACCCCTGTTGTTCATTTTGCCGAAAAACATCCAAAAGCCACCTGTTGCCCTCCCATCATGCTGTTTAATTCCCTTTGCCTTTCCAGCCAGAAGGTCCTTCATTTCACCAGCTCTGTCCATCCTACAGCACCTGAGTGGTGGCAGAGGGCTAACAGTATCCCTGACAGCAATGGGAAGGCTAAACTGGAAAGCCAAGCTTTGATGGGAGAGTAAAAAGGGAATTAAATCTCAAATATTTTGTTTCTTAGATGACATATGGTTTCATTTTGTGCCTACCCGCGAGTGATGCAATTGATTTGGGATCTAAAATCCTTGTAGCATATTTTCTCACTTTTAAGAAGCTTTTCAGTTTGCCTGTATTGGCTGGTTTGCTCGTTTCCTAATGGGTCTCTCCAGATCTGATGCAGCATTTGAAGCTGCGATGGATACATATGCGAAGGAGGGGGGAACAAATGGAGGGAAAGTCCTCAGTGTATTGCTAACAGACGCACGTTTCCAAAATGCTGTGCTTAGGAGACACCTAATTCAGTTAACCTCTTTGATCTCATCATGCAGTCCGGAATACCAAAAGGCAATGAAAAGATTGCAGGCAGGTCTGCTATTTTTGCATATCAAAACACATGCCTCAACCCGGTACAGAGTAGGAGACAGATACAGTAAATACACTTGTGATAGATGGAAAAAACATCTTTTGATTTGAAAAGAACAGCTTTCTTCCTGGTTGTATAGTGTTCGTATATGTGCAATAAGAAAATATTTCCAGAAAACTCATACTGTTAGAAAGTGAACGCGCACAGGTGCCAGAATTCACTCCTGCAGCACTGTACTAGGCCACAGTCATGATGTATCTCCCCTTTCCCCTTCACTATTAGCAACAGAGCAGAAGGCAGATGGCCTTCTGATGACAATGATACAACCCTTAAAATAGCCTATCTCACCTCATGCTCTGTCACCAAAAGATGGGATCCACTTTATCAGATCCCAGGAGCACATTCTCCTTTCCTATAGCTGAGGCTTATCCAGCTAGAAGCCCAGACATGCCCAGTGCATGAAAACACCTCTACTTTAAGAAATATGCCATCTTTCCCCTTGCAGTTCCCAACCTGCTCCTTCCAATTATCTCCTGCCTTTCCTCCTCCGTGGTTCAAGGAGCCATGGAGGAAATGTGGTGACTGCTTGGGCTCGTTTGTCTGTCTGTTCCTCCAAGGGCCCTGAGTCTGGCACAGGCCCTGATAACCACTGCATCTAGACACAGCAATCATTAACAACTAAGCTTAATTACATCCTAATTTCTCCACATAGAGCCCATGAGCAAGATTTCAATTAATTTTAACTTTATGTAAGTTTGATGCATCTCTATCATTCCATTAAGATGATTTGAGACAAGACAAAGATAAATATAGATGTTATCATCTTCAAAAGTATGAGATTTTTAATTAATTTTAACAAAAAAAAAATTAATTACCGATTTACTTGTAAAGGATCATAAAATTCATTTTCTAATGACAGAATGTAGTTTATGTAAATGTGGGATAGATTTGTTCTGTTTCTCAAATGGAATGGTGAACCTGAACCCCTTTTTGATCCAATCTGTTCTTACCATGGAGAATCAGCAATTTCTGTTATAAAGATTCAAATCGATAGCCCATCTAAGTGCAAAGTCCTGCCAGCGTTTTGTAGTGGACATTTTTATTAGCATGTGAAGAGCTAAGGAAGTTTTAGCTCAGGTTGGAGCCTGTTTGCCTGAACCAACCCTCTTCTGGAACAAGCTGCCCAGAGAGGTTGTGGATGCCCCATCCCTGGAGGCATTCAAGGCCAGGCTGGATGTGGCTCTGGGCAGCCTGGTCTAGTGGTTGGCGACCCTAGCAGGGGGATTGAAACTAGATGATCATTATGGTTCTTTTCAACCCAGGCCATTCTATGATTCTACAATTCTTGCTGGGAGGAAAGTTGGAAATATGCCAGATCAACAGTGTGAAGCTCCCTTAAAGCAAAGCCTTGTCATGGTGTGTTACAAAGTCACCACATCCCTGAGATGGAAGCTGGTGCTCTGCTGGCACATAATCAGGCAGGTGTTTTCTAGTGGAGAGTTCCATACGATGAACCCGAAGACAAAGCCATCTATGGAAGAGATGTTTTCTGAGTTGAGACCTTGGGTTCACTTACTAAGTGGGCAGCTTGCCTTCAGGAAATGCCCAGACAGAGCTTGCTGGCCATAAAAGTTATCCCATTTGCTGGCTATTTCATAGTTTTCATGGTTTTGAAGATGTCCAAGAGGATTTGCCGTGGAGGATACCTCTAAGCTTCATTCATTGGTGCATGGCATCATACCACTAAGGCTTGGCATCAAGAAGTCTCGTTGTGTCACTCCTTTTTGCCCCTTAAAACAGCAGTGTAGGGCAGCAAGGCTCCCAGCAACGAGTCAGAGGGTTGGTGCTGCCTCACAGCAGCCGTGCTCACTGCCATCCCTGCAATTAGCACTGTTAGCGGGTTGCTATGCAGGTTTCTGCTCCCTGGAGATAGTATCAGGGCACTGCTCAAAAAAGATGAGGAAATTAATAAATAGGAAGGAAAAAATGGCTGAAGGGAAAACAGCATCGCACGTCGAAACTGCCCCCAAAGCATTACCCCTTTGGCCAGAGCAAACCACGCACTTTCAAGTCAGGGCTCACTGATTGCATCCGTGTCTCTGGAGAAATGTTTGGCTTGGCATGACTAATGCAACAAGCAACACAGCACAGCAGAAATGTCACCGAAGTCCCTACCGTGCAGGACCTGCGATTACCGTAAGTGAGCACTCTTAACCTGCTTCATCTTTAATTGATAGCTAAAGAAAGCAGGGAAAAGATAAAGCTCTGTGCTGGGTTTTGCTGCATCTTCTTGACTCTCAGTAAAAACATGGCTTCTGAAAAAACAACAAACCAGGCAAGTTGCATTCCCTTTGCACCACTGATTCCCAGCTTCCATGCAGTGGAGAGAAACAGAACAAATCCCTCGCACCACAGTATGTCCTGAATCGGAGGAGAGCACAAGTGAGACCGAGGGAGAGATTTAGTTCCAGCCCACACCAAGTGCTGTGCCGGTGGGGAGAGGCAGCAGGGGGAGAAGCTGGGAACGAAAGTCTTTAAATGGGTTTTGTTCCTCTGGAGTCGCAAGGGGAGAGAATTCATAGTCTAGGTAAATCTGGATGTAAGACGAGCAGGGACCCAGCTGGAATCAGTTTAGTGATATAAAGACACATAGTCTTAATTAAGGGAATTGTGATTTGCCAATGAAATCCCAGCAGGGCGTCTGTCTGCCTGATCAAAGGCTCGGCTTTCTGATGGAATCTTAAGTGCATGAGCCATGAAATTACTTTTTGAAAAGGGAACACACAGCACATAGAGGCAGAGCAAGAGGGGAGGAATGGTGGGCAGGAGGGCGGGAAGGACAGGGGGATGTGGAGCAGAGCCCCAAGCGATGCTGCTGAGAGCCTCCATTCCCTCCATACAAACAATGCTAGAACAGGGCAGGCAGGAAGAGAAACGCACAAGGATGCCAAACTGACTGTACAGTCAGTGCTTAAAATCATCATCCACATGCTGAATAGATATGTCCCTAATTTGGTCTTAAAAATTGCTTTTAAAAGTGCTTAGCAGAATCTGGGGGAAAATGGTTTCTCTTCCAGGTAAATTCTTTTTTCCCACAACCCCTCCTCATTCTCCACAAATGAGACAAAGGCATCTGCTATTTCTGCTCTCAGCCTGATTTTCTAACAAGCTCAAAAAACCCATAAGCAAGGAAGACTTTATCCAAATGATGGCTCCTTTTTTCCTTTCTTTCTCCTTCTTTTTTTTTTTTTTTTTTTTTTTTCAGTGACACAGAGTAACAAATTTCCCTCAATTTTATTACATATGAATCTATCAACAAGAAATGTTTCAACCCGCTTCAAAAGATATCAACTCTGTCAGTGTAGGTGGGAAGAGTTTTGGTTTAAATTCCAAAGTACGCAAATTCTGCATGATCTGGAATTACGTTGTTATGGGGTCTTAAACACTGAAAATGACATATGTCAAGCCAGAAAGTTGACAGAAGAGACCCAACCTACCAGCCTCACTTATCATGTCTGGACTGCAAAAAGCATTCCCACGGCACTCAATAAACTTCCCAAATCCTAGCTCCTCTCACAGCAGACTCAGCACAGAGCTTAATGGGATTAACACATTGCAGCCCCATCTTTATTCCTGAAGGTCTGGTGGGATGTCCAGAGGACAACACATTTCCAAACATTTTACACATCTTACGCTGACATTTAAATGAGTATTTTTTATTGGGCAATGGCAACAGCTGTTTACGAGGGTGGATAGTGATAGGACAAGGGGGAATGGTTTTAAACTGAGACAGGGAAGGTTTAGGTTAGATATTAGGAGGAAGTTTTTCACACAAGGGTGGTGATGCACTGGAACAGGTTGCCCAAGGAGGTTGTGGATGCCCCATCCCTGGAGGCATTCAAGGCCAGGCTGGATGTGGCTCTGGGCAGCCTGGTCTAGTGGCTGGCAACCCTGCACATAGCAGGGGAGTTGAAACTAGATGATCGTTATGGTCCTTTTCAACCCAGGCCATTCTATGATGATGATTCTATGATGATTTTAGCAAGATCTCTTGTTGCTTGACTTAAAACCCAATGCAATGATTGCGAGAACCTTATCAGAGAAAGACACTGTCAGCTTGTCACACAGCCTTCCTCAAAAGCAAGTAAAGCAAGCACTTCAGAGGAAAAAATAAAACATCAATACACATATGCTGTGCAGAGCAAGACTCTGCTGTTATGGTTTTATGAGTTTTGGTTATCAGTATTCCACATCATAACATCATGTAGTGCACTGGGAGTTAAAGTGTTCCGGGTACCTGTCCCCAAAGAGAAGAAGAACTACATTCCCCAGAAGCCTGTTCGCTGCGTTGTTATCATTTCTGCTCAGGGGGAACAGATATAAGGCCTTGGTAGGTCATCTGACGGGGCTCTTCTTCGTCAGTCTCTCTCTTCCTGCTGCTCGACTGGACTGCGCTTCTCACCTCAGCATTATGGTGAGGCCTACCCAGCTTTTGGACAATCTCTCTCTCTCATTATATTTGATTTATTAGCTTTAATTCTAATGATATTGTATTATAGTGTGTTATCTTGCATTCCGAAACCATATTTAGTAAATTAGTTTGTTTCTCCTCAGATCATTTCCACTGTTTTTAATTATTTTGGGTTCCCCTGTTTCCCTTTTCCGGAGGCACGGATTTTGCAAAATCCCTCCGCCCCTCTAGTCACGGAACCGGGCCGAACCAGCCCGTAAACCGTCGACATCTGCTTAGTGTAGGAATAGTCCCAGACAAACACACTGGGCTGTGTTGCTGCTAAGGCAACAGCAAGGACCTAATAAGTCACAACTGGCGCCCTGATGCCATGCCAGGACCTAAAGTAAAAGTGAAAATAAGCAATCAAGCCCTATGTATTTCTACCTGTGTTCAAAGTATCTGGAGGAAAGCAACGGATGCTGTAACACAAAAAATGCTAATAATTTTTTAAAAGATGAAACCACCATGGGAAACCACTCTATTTTCAAGCGTCTCCAACAGTTTGTGTAGTGAAAACCCTAAGGGATTCTGACAAGTGGCTGCATAGCACAAAGTGTAGGACTGATCCTAGCCAGTGGCATGAGGATCATAGCCTCCAGCACTTCCCAGTTTGCTCACTTCTTATTAATGCTGCTAGACCTAAAAAGAACAAATCTCAGCACTGTTCTCTGGGGTCAGCTTTAAAGCTCTGCTCTGGGACAGTGTAGCTTTTGCGAAAAATTTTCAAAGAACAGGCTTACATTAAAAAGCACAATTCAAAGCATAAAGGAATGTGTTTTCCAGGAGAGTACAACAAAAAATGTTATAGAGGTTTATAGAAGTTTTAAGGAGGATTGACAGCCATTTCATATGTGTGACTTCTTCAAAACGCTTTCCTTCTCACCACCAGAACAGGCTTCGCAGTGAAGCAATTCACTGCCTTGAGTTTTCCAAGAAGGTTCTGTGCTGTGCTGGAGGGATGAATTAGAAACACCAAAATGTGCTATTACTTTGTGTATCTTGAGTCACATACTGCTGATTTTGCTGTTCACCCCCAAGCATGTTTGAGATCTAGAGGAAAGCATCTCCATCCATTTCTCATCTCAGTCACTCATCCTTTATTTTGCAAACCCAAGAGCATCTGGTGGCTGCTCAGCATCAGCAGAGCTCTCCCATGAAATGTGAGGATGTCTGCCTGATGCAACAGGCAGTCCCTGTGACTGGGACTTTGTGTTTTGTCAAGGTCTGTGACTTGAGAGTGCCTCACTCCAGCTGTGAAGTCATGACACCAGGCAGGGTGCAGTGTGGGGCTGGTTGCCCTCAGCACAGGTTTGCTGTGCAAATGGTTCTTTGGGCCTGAAGGAAGGGTAGATCAGCATGGCTCTACTATCTCAGCACTACTTACAGCAGCTGAGCATCATGCTCATTACACACATAAGATCTGTGTGCATGTGTAGTGTACACAGCAACCATGCATATATAGCTGCTAAAGCTGAAATATATGACTGCAAACTATGCGGTCTTTCAAAAGTGTATTTAAAAGGTTTCCATAGGGATACTGTTCTGTTTTTCCATGAAACACCTGTGAGGCCACAGTCTTGTAATGCCATGCCAAGTGCTTCCGTCATCCCAGGATCTGATCAGCAGGTGGATGGTTTTCTGGTAAAGGAAAAGAATGAAGACTTGGGAAGGTGAGCCTTTCTCCTACACTTCAGCCCTCCACGCAGGAATGAACACTTTCCTTCCTCCCTCTCTCCCTCACCTCCCCCCTCCCTCCATATCAAGGTATGGAGCAGTCCTCTCTCTCAGATGCTACAATTATGCCAAGAATAATTAAAAAAAAGGAATGAGGTGCTCTTGTCCTTCAGAGGCCTTTTTGTTTTTAAGCTCTCCTGGTTTTGTGTTTTTCTGAGCGCTTTTGCTTTCTCAAAAGAACATTATCAGCTTAGACAGCAATTCTTCCCCTAAAGAAAAGGGGCTGCTTGTAGAGATGCCATTAGCGGTTGCTCCCTGCTCACAGCTTCTAGCTCTGCTGGAGATCATACCTGGTTGCGCTCATCTGCAGGACCTCCTCTACTGCAGACTCCCCCTCCCCTCCCTCATATAACAAAAGACTCCTAATTCATCCTTCCTTAAAAACCCTCTACTAAAAATCAGTGTTCATTGTCGTTAGTCCCCCTTCCTCAAAGGACATTAATTGCTCTAGGCTTCACCTCAGAGTTGCTGAATACTGATAATAACTGGTTTGCCTGGGCTTACTGCATAAATAGCCAATAATGAAAGCCCAAGAACAGCAAGCTGCATGCTGTCTTTCTGCCACAACCGTCTGTCTGTCTTTGCTAGGCATCTGTCTATCTGTCTCTTGGCAATTGTTCCTATTTTATTTGACTTTCTTCTCCATGTTGTTCTTTCTCTCTTCTTCCTTAGCTTTTCAGTCTCTCTTTTTTGCCTTTTCCAGAGCCCTGACATCTTTGATCTCATGTCGACAAGGAACACAGTGTACCGGCTACACGTTCAGATATCCAAGCATTTTATCACCACCCAGAAAAAGCTCAGGATGTGACAGGTGAAATGTCAGAAACAATTACAGAAAGCGTGAGGCATTCCAGCCCCACGGGGAAACCATCCGGCCTGCGTTCTGCGCTTCACCTTCTGACTGCACACGAACCAGAGCCGAGCCACGCAGGCACCACCCAGAGAGACAATAGTGATGCAGATACACAGGCAAGATGCTGAAAGCTTGGGGGCTGACGAGGGAGGAAGGGCAGTTCTGCAATGAAAACCACTTGGATCCTCGTCTAGATTCCGCTTCAGCTCTGACAAGTTACAGTCATCTCTGTGCATCCAAGACAAACGTGCCCCCATCAGGTGCAGTTTTCATATAGCATCATTGCATTATTGTGACCATCTGCTCCCCTGACTTTGCCAAGCTCCCATCACCATACATTGACCAGGGAGCCAGGCACTGAAATAGAAGCACGTTTCATAAGAGAGAAGGGTGATGAGAGAATTCGGTCTCTGCAGTAGCCCTCTGCACTGGAAATATAGAAGGAAAAACAATACAGGAGCCTACTCAGAAAGTGGGCAAAAAAAATATCCAGGGTTGCCTTGTACAAGCAGAGTGGCACACTAGTGCTGAAGCCTCCTATAGCTCACAAGCAAAGAAAGCGGTGAGAGTGAAAACATACACGGGAATTGCTGGGGCCTCTTCTGTCTCAATGCAGTTGTGTACAGAGAAGAAGGGGTTGTCATGATACAGCTCTGCCACTGGGTTTGAGGAGCTGCAGGCCACCTGGGACTGGCAGGATGCATTGTTCACCTTACCCAGTACTGCCACACGCTGAGACTTTTCTAGCAAAGGAACCTACAGGCCTTTCCATCCACTCCTTGCCATCCAAACTGTGTAGATGAACAACAGAAGGAGCCCTGAATACACTGTTGTAGTCAGAAAAGAACTGTGACATGTTTGTATATTGTGGCACTCTTACACTTCTTGGACAATAGCAGTGGTGTTTGGAGGAGCTCTGGGTGAAGATCTTTCCCAGTTCTGCTGTCAACTCATTCCTCACCAGCCAAGAAGTCAGAGCCTATTCCTGGGAAACCTCACTGCACTGCACTGCTCCTCACTTCTAAGAGAACCCCTGCATCCTCCACTGTCCTCCTGGACACACCAACCTCAGCAGGCACACGACAGTGCTGCTCTGATACGGCTCTTGGCTGGGAAACCAGAAGGAAGAGCCACCACAAGCCCTTCATAACAGCTGGTGTTGAGTATCTGTGCCCACTCAGGGGAGATGATCACTGAGACTGGGAAAGGAGAGGTAGGCAGGGATGCATCCAGCCCAGTCTACACCCAACAGGTGTGGATATGCCTGAAAGTATGGCAGATAGCAGGATTCAGGGTTAGCACTGAACATACAGCAGAGGTGTGGCTATATTAGTGTTTAGTAATGGGGCACTGTGAGATACCCCACACTCCAGAAGCATGCCAGTGCTGCAATATTTCTCTGTCAGTCATTACTAGTGCAGACAGAAAGGCTCAAGGCTGGGAATCCATAGTCATGTCAGGGAAACTGACATGACTACTCTGCCCTGGTAAGGCCTCATCTGGAGTACTGTGTCCAGTTCTGGGCTCCCCAGTACAAAAAAGACAGGGATCTCTTGGAAAGAGTCCAGCGGAGGGCCACAAAGATGGTGAAGGGCCTGGAGCATCTCCCCTGTGAAGAAAGGCTAAGTGAACTGGGTCTGTTTAGCCTTGAGAAAAGAAGACTGAGAGGGGACCTGATCCAGGTCTATAAATACCTAAGGTATGGGGAGCAAAGTGGCGAGGCCAGACTCTTTTCAGCAGTGTGTGGAGACAGGATGAGGGGAAACGGCCAGAAACTGGAGCATAGGAAGTTCCGCACCAATGTGCGCAAGAACTTCTTTACAGTGAGGGTGACGGAGCATCGGAACAGGCTGCCCAGGGAGGTTGTGGAGTCTCCTTCTCTGGAGATATTCAAGACCTGCCTGGACACCCACCTGTGTGACCTGGTGTAGGGAACCTGCTTTGGCATGGGGGTTGGACTCGATGGTCTCTGGAGGTCCCTTCCAACCCCTATGATTCTGTGACTCTATGATTCTGTGATTCTGTGAAAGTGATCTACACACAGGGGTCAAGGCCAAGAAATACAAGTGTTCCTGAAATGTGCAAATAATAAAGAAGAAAAACTAGCCCATTTTTTTCCAAAACTCTAAAAAAGTTGTCATTTAAATTCTCTGTGAAAGTTCATCTCCTAACTCCTCCTCCTGCCCCTGTTCCTCTCATGCACAGCTCCTAAGCAAACAACCACTGGGTCCTGGATAGAGAAGCTCACCTCTGCCCTAGGAAATGCTCTTCCCTAGCTCCTGCTTTTGCCATTTGTACAAAATGGCTTTCTTGCACCCTTTTCTTCCCTCTCTTTTTCTCTGTAAAACTGTTCCGGTAAATATTTCTTTTGCTTCCTGATAAATAGCACCACTTGCCTCCCATGTGTGTGCACCCTGCCAGATGGCAGGGTGAAGCAACTATCTGTATAAGGAAGCATTCTGGCTCTTGGTGCATGGGAAACAAGCCAAAAGAAAAAGGAAAAACACTTTCAGATGATGTGCCTCCTGACTCATATTGATGAAAATCCAGAGACAGATAGTTCAGCCTCTTTGCACTCGGCTCTCATTTAATTTTTTCCTGTGCTTTGAACTGTAGGAATAAAGGATTGCCAATCAACAGAGGCTGGAGGAGAAGGAAAATAAAGGTACAGGCTCTTCTGAACACTGAACTAGTACTAGAGCTCCACCTCTTTGCTGCTGTTTTCCAGTCCTTGGCTGCTTCTAAAAAAATGAACAGAGGAAAAGGGAATCCCAGTTGGGCTTGGCAAGGCTTCATAAGTCATGCACTAGAATTCAGAGGTGATGTGATGATAGCTGCATTTGCCTGAATATTTGTTGCAATATCATAGAATCATTGGATCTTTAAGGTTGGATAAGACCTCTAAGATGATCTAGTCCAACCACCAACTCATCTCCACCATGCCCACTGACCATGTCTCTCAATGCCCCATCCACACAGTTCTTGAACATCTCCAAGGATGGTGACTCCACCACCTCCCTGGGCAGTCTGTTTCAGTGCATCATCACTCTTTCTGAGAATAAAATTTTCACAATATGCAACCTGAAACTCCCCTGGCACAACTTGAGGCCATTCCATCTCATCCTATCACTAGTTACCTGGGAGAAGAGACTGACCAAAGAGATTGATAGGATGAGATTAACCTCCAATCCAGGGGAATTATGACCTCTCCATCCCAGTCCCCACACCCAACAATACAAAATATTTTCACACTCTTCAGGACAGTGAATCTGACTGATTTTAGTTATACAAGGATTAATGCAGAGCAGCTTCACAAGTAACAACATTAGCCTGCTAGCTCAATCTCTCTGAGAACTACAAATCTCAGTGTCTACATGGGGAATTAGATATCTGCAGATGTATCAACATCTTTATGCTAAATGGCTCATCCACATCCATGTAATGATAGATGTACATGCCAGGGTCAGACCTTAGTCCTCCCAGGACTCCCATGCCCATCCCCAATTGGGTATTTAAGATCCCAAGCCCTAAGGCCCCCTGCATAGAATCACAGAATCCCTAGAGTTGGAAGGGATCTTTAAAGGTCATCTAGTCAAAATCCCCTGCAATGAACAGGGACACCACAGCTAGATCAGGTTGCCCAGGCACCCACTATATCTCTTGGGCAACCTGTGCCAGTGCCTCACCAACCTCATTGTAAAAGACTTTTTTCTTATATCCAACCTAAATTTCCCCTCTTTAAGCTTGAAGCCATTTCCCCTTGTTCTGTCACCACACACCCTGCTAAAGAGTCTGTCCCATTCTTTCCTGTAGCTCCCCTTTGACGCTGAAAGGCCGCTCTCAGGTCACCTCGCAGCCTTCTCTTCTCCAGGCTGAACAGACCCAGTCTGTCCTTGTAGGAAAGGTGTTCCATCCCTGGGATCATTTTTGTGGCTCTTCTCCAGACATGCTCTGACAGGTCCCTGTCTCTCCTGTACTGAGGACTCCACATCTGGACTCAGTACTCCAGGTGAGGTCTCACCAGTGCAGAGAAGAGGGGCAGGATCACCTCCCTCACCCTGCTGGCCACGCTGTTTTTGATGCAGCCCAAGGTATGGTCGGCTTTCTGGGCTAGGAGTGCACACTGCTGGCTTATGCCCAGCTTCTCATCCACCAATACTCCCAGGTCCTTTTTGGAAGGGCTACTCTCAATCCTTTCATCCCCCAGTTTGTATTGGTAGTGGGGGTTGCCCCGACCCAGGTGTAAGACTTTGCGTTTGGATTTGTGGAACCTCATGAGATTCACCTGGGCCCACCATTCGAGCCTATCTAGGTCCCTCTGGATGGCATCCCGTCCCTCTGGTGTGTCGATCTCACCCCACAGCTTGGTGCCATCCACAACATCTTTGTGCACACAAGCAGATATTTGCATGGATCTACAACAACTCCACTCGCAGTGATGCCAGGAGGGCACTACCAAAGTGCATCAGTAACTTCTTGTCCCCTAACATCTCTTGGGATCTCTGGCACATGACCTCTCCTAAATCACATTCTTGTCACATCACTTCTGTGCTTTGCTGCCTGCAATGACATGAGTAATGTCTTCTGATTAAAACAGTCCCAGTAAAGCCTGCCTCTCCTCACCTAAACTGACCTTAAAGAATTCTCTCCAGATTCAGACCTGGATCCACAGCTTGTGGGAATAGGGATTGGAGCTGATGTTGCTCACTTAGTATATCGTAAGATTACCCATGAGGCCTAAGGATTTGCACTTCAGTAACACTCTTTATGGTCTTGAATTAGCCAGCTGCGTCTTCCTGCTGAAAGCATCCCTTATTGAAAATAAAGTTATGGACTGCGTGGGTGTCCAGATATGACTTCTTCTTGTTATTGAAAGAAATTCAGCTTGAAAATCTCCTTCAGTTCACACTGTACCTTGGAGCACAAGGGTGGCTTGCTTGGGGAGAGTAGATCTCTGTATTCCTAGACCATCTGGGGAAGAAAGCCTGGCATCTCAAAATTTTGAATGATTCATCATTAAACAGAGGCGAATGCAAAACAAAGAGAGCCTGACGCCATTTTCTCCAGTGATGCGCCATGGCTTATTAGGAAGGGGTTATAAGCTGCTTTCCAGTGTACTTGTTCTCAGAGAGATAAGCTGACTATTGGGAAATCAATCACTATGAATTTTGATAGCAGCTCCTGCTGAAGTAATTACTTCAAACATCAATAATTCTGCTCACCTGCCTGTGGAGTTTTCTGTCATGCTGAAGGTTAGATTAACGCCACAGAGCTCCTGGGGACTTTTTTGTTTTGTTTTGTTTTCTATATCCTTTTCCATCTACTTCCTTTTTTTTTTTCTTGAACACTGATGTAATTGAAATGTCACGTTGTCTGCTCCTCTCTTTCTCTGTCTTCTCACCCAAGTCATCAACATGAGTTTGCTCATATCAGTGAAATTGTCTCCGCAATTCTGTGCACGCAGGAGCTGGAGTTGATTCTTTCTGTCAGACTTACCAAGTGTTGAACACTCACGTCACATCTCTCTTCAGCTGTTTGTGTGTTTAAGTTAATAGGTATTTAGAGAGAAGGTCAAAACAACGTCGGTGCCAAACGACGCTCTTGAATCCAGGACCTTCACATTGGCTTCTGACTGATATTTGTTCTTCTAATTCTCGTGTAAGTGTGTGCCCACACACATCATCATGCCATTCAAGTTTTGCCACATAATACACTGACAGAGTACACAGAAAATTAATAATTTAAGGCACATCTTACAAAAAATGCTCTAACACCTAAAACCTTCTCGACTCAAAATTAATTCCCCTTGAAAGAAAAAAGAGAACAGTTGGTACACATGCATGTACACACTGGCATGTTCAGCAGATGGTAAATTAAAGAGGGTATTACTCCACAGAGAGGCCAAGTATTTCATCTAGTTACTAAACACCAGGATAGAATTGTAACATTATCCAAAACACGTATCATTTTCATTTTAAATATAATGTACGATCTGAGTTCTGGACTACTGTGCTTTGCAGACTGCAACCTCCTCCACTTGCCACATCTCCTTTGCTCCTGGATATCTCCTGCTGCCTCATACTAAATATCCTCCAGGTCTCCCACTGTTGCCCCTTTTATACCCAAATTTCGTACAGCCCCAGTAGTCCTGCTCTCTCTGCTGGAGCACCAACATATTTATTACTATATTATTATTGTATTTCAGCTCCCAGCTATGGTAAATTCCATCCTGCCATAACCCCTACCTCCATCTACCATTAGACAGCCTGGGATTCCTACAGCCTTGGCAGATTTGTTTATCAGCTCATCAGAACCGATGCATGCATGGACTTACTGACTGTCTGCAATTGAAAGCCGGCAGAGATGTGCCGGGGGGGGACATTTCTCACTTCTCATTCCTTATCTTTCTCCATCCCATGTGGAGAACAAATAAGTGCAATATTCCACAGACTATTTAAAGTTACTTGCATGCAGACTCCATTCCCATAAACAACCCGTTTGCCTCAAATTAAACATTATAAAAGTTCCTCTTAATGTTAGCTTTGGGCCTAGCTCATATAGATGTCCTTTGTTTGTAACAGTGATTGATCGAATATATGTCCCAGCTTTCAGCAGAGAAAGCGCTCAGCAGACCCAATTTCAGATCCAAAAAGCGTCGTGCTGACAATTGCCCACATAAATCCAAGCAAAGAAGAATGAAGACTAAAAGCAAGTGCTTTCCTGTCTGAATGGCAATTCTCGCTCCCAGCAAAGGATGACATCCATCACTCCAGCCCCACTTAGCACATCACCGCAGCCACGGCTCGCTGGGAGCAGGGAAGGGGTGGGCAGCATCATGGCTAGTCAGCCCTCTTTCAGAAGCAGCAGCATGTGAGAATAATAAAAACTGTACCTTTAGCTGAATTCTATTCCCGTTATCTTAATATGGCTTTGCTGAAGTCAGGAAATCAAGAGCTGAATTTGGTCCATATTGTCCATAATGACAAATCGATATTTGATGACCTGCTGTGAGAATGCCTATTCATTTTATTAACAGGAAAGTGCTCTTGGTTGATCCGACACTGTTTATCTCATTGTGATCAGAACTCCTCTGAAATTAACTGTTAGGGGAAGGGAGAACATTACTCCAAAGAGAAAACGTAGTGAAGAAGAGAGGTTCTCAGTGACCGAGGGGAAGATGATTTGAGCACTAACCCAGCCAGTGAACAACAGGTGAGCAGAATGATTCCTAACTAAGAATATTTAAACTGAGTTTAGACTGTTCCAAGATACATTTTGAAATCTCACAGGTTTTCTTTTCTGTCTTTGAAGTGGCAAGAACATTGCACAGCAAAAGATCTGAGCTTTGTGATACTTGTTCGGTACTTTATGTCAAGATGCTTAGTGAGGATCGACAAAAAGGAGTAAAGAGGAAGGTGGTTTAAGCCTCCAAGTGATGCCATTTATTTAATTTAATCCACAGTGAAGAAGGAGATAAAAACTGTCAGCTAAGCCTGGCAACACTATGGGAATGAGCACAAAGACGACAAATGAAACTCAGTGCTGACAAATGTGAGGTATCAGAAAGAATCATTTGAACTTGTCATACATTACTGGCTTCTAAATTATCTATAAACACAATGGACAATCCAATATGCAACAAAGGCAATCTTCAGAACAAATTAAATTAAATACCAAGATGCATGAACAATAGAACAATGAAGAGCACTGGAAATAATGCAAAGTCATTAAAGTAACTTGTAGCATCTATGCATAGGGAAGAATTTAGTTAAAAACTAAAGAAAGAAAAGAATCAGGGAGTCTAACAAAAAAAGTAGAAGACTGAAAACACTCTGGGGGGAAGGATTTACAGGACAGATTCTAAATTCAGAACTACAAACCACACCCCACCCCAGAGGTGAGAAATCGTAGAATCAAAGAACCATAGAATCATAGAATCACAAAACTGTGGACTGTCTTGGATTGGAAGAGACCTTAAAGCCCACCCAGTCCCACCCTTCTGCTGAGGGCAGGGCTGCCACCCATCAGCTCAATGCTGCTCAGGGCCCCATCCAAACTGGCCTTGAGCACCTCCAGGGATGGGGAACCCACAGCTTCTCTGGGCAGCCTGTGCCAGTGCCTCACCACAGTTTTAGTAAATAATTTCTTCCAAACATGTAAATTAAATCATCTTCCCTCTTTTGGCTTAAAGCCACTCCCCCTTGCCTTAACATTATCACACTGTAAAAGGGTGGTCCCACTTCTGCTTGTAAGCTCCCTTCAAGCGCTGGAAGGCCATAATTAGGTCTCCCTGGAGCCTTCTATTCCCAGGGCTGAAGAAGCCCAAATCTCTCAGTCTTTCTTCATAGGATAGATGTTCCAGCCCTCTGACCATCTTATCTTCATGGCTCTCCTCTGGATCCTCTCCACCAGCTCCTTCCTGTACTGGGGACCCCAGGCCTGGATACAGTACTCCAGATGGGGCCTCACAAGGGCAGAGCAGAGGGGGACAATCCGCTCTCTCACCCTTCTGCCACCCCTCTGCTGATGCAGCCCAGGATATAGTTGGCCTTCTGGGCTGCATGTACACTGTGCTGGCTCATGTCCAGCTTTTCATCTGCCAGGACCCCCAAGTTCTTCTCCACAGGGCTGCTCTCAATGAGTTCTCCCAGTCCGTACTCATATATGGGATTGCCTCAATCCAAGTGCAACACCCTGCACTTGGCCTTGTTAAACCTCATTAGGTTCTCTTATTCCCACTTTTCAAGCCTATCCAGGTTCCTCCGGATGGTGGTTCTATTGTGTCAACTGTACCAGCAATCTTGGTGCCATCAGCAAACTTGCTGAGGGTACACTTGATCCCACTGTCTGTGTCACTGATAAAGATGTTGAAGAGCACCAGGCCCAAGACAGAGCCCTGAGGAACAAGTCTGGCCAGTCACCACTTGTTACTGAACTCCATCTGCACATATAGCCATTGATAACAACCCTCTAGCTACAACCATTCAACCAATTCTTTATCCAACAAATAGTCCAGCCTTCAAATCCACATCTATCCAACTCAGAGATAACAAACATTTAATGAAAGCATTAAATGCTGAAGAAAAGTTTAATTAAGAGATCATATTTCTCTATTTTCTTCCTATAAGAGGAAGATAAATTAATCACTGAACTGAAAAATGAGAGTTGCCTGGAAACTCTTTGTCATGACCTGATTCCATTCAGTAAGCTCACCAAAAGGTCAGCACCAACCAGCAATACCTATTTATGCATATCCACACACATACAAAATATACAAACACACATATTCCTAAGGCCTCATAAAAAGGTAGTGTTAAATTGGTAAGAACCAAAATTGGACAGGTAACATGACTGAAAGGTGGAAGTACTTTAAACAAGAAGAGTTAATTAACTAGTTAAAATGCTGGAGTCTCACAGTCAAAACAAGGCTTGGTTTGATGGCAAATAAAACAGCAATTAGAAATAAAAGCAACATATGGTGAAATGTAAGGCTGCAGTTACAGGTAGCAGTCAACATAAATGAGTGTTATGGGGTGTAAGAAAATGATAAGGGAAACTAAAGACATCAGGGTAAATGCCTGCCTGACAGAGTTAAAGATGACAAAATGCAGGTTTCTGGAAATGTGCCGGGAACAAAAGGAATCCAAAGAAAAGTAAAAATGAGGTACTAGTTGCAAATGGTAAATTTGTTAATGTTGCAAAATATTTCATAACCTTTACCGTGTCTATTTAACATACCTATTCCAAGTCAGAAACAGTTCCATAATTAAATATAGAACATACTACAGAACAAGACAAGTTCTGCAGGCCAGGGAGCCTGTAATCACAACTCTTAAAAAGCTGACTATAGATATCCCTGGCCTCCTGATGTTAATTTTTAATAGATTTTAGAATATCAAGGAACCTTAATATGACCAGGAGATTCCTAATGTTGAGTCAATAGTCAGAAAGAGCTGGGGATTAAGAAAGGGTTCTTAGCCCAACAACGCTCCAGGGGAAGATCACAAAAATGCTAATTCAGTATCAAATTCTTAAAGAACTGACACTTATTAAAAAAAAAACCAACCCAACACTCATGCTAAAGAGCACGACAGTAAGGGAATGAAGTATTTTTCAAGCCATACATTTTCATTGTCTAATTAAATAACAACCTTGGTCGAGGAAAGTAAGTGAATACCTACACAAATTCTTGGCTTTTATAAAGCATGTGACTTAATACTTTTTATCCTTGTGATTTAAACTGCCTTGTAAATTAACAGTCAAGTATCTATTCAACAGATTAAGGAGTGTCTGAAGGAATCTAAAAAAGGAACAATGAATGGGGAGTCATCATTCTGTAGGAGGATTTGGAGTGAGGCTCTGCATAGATCATAAGTAAACAGAAGATGATTCTACATTTCACCACTGATGTGGAAATAAACGCAAAATACTTGATGTGAAGATTGTAGAGATTGGTAGACAAGCAGACACATAAAATAACCTGGATTGCCTCGTAACTGTTCTCATTCAAATCCAATATATTTTAACACAGTCAAATACAAAGTATTGTATCAAGGATACAGGCATGCAGACTACCTCTGCAAAGTAGGAGACTGCAACCAGGGTCCTTGAAGAGGGTTAAGGTTCACTGTAGATATGCACAATTGGAAAAATGGGTGAATGCAAGCCTGGGAAGTGAAGCAAGACACCTCCAAACTGGAAATTAGGCAGAAATGACACTGGAATAGTTTAATTACTGAAGCAAACTACCAAGAGCAGCTGTAACATGTCCATCTCTCAGTCTCCTCACGTCAAGAGTAGAAGATACACTTTCACAAAATAGGAATTATCAGCCTTCATGGAGGCTCAGCAGGATGCCATTGAGGATTCCCATGACCAAAAGAACGAACAGATGCTGGCTGCCCACAGCTGTACATCTCAGGGCTACTCTCCCTAGCAGATTTCTGATGTTCAGGCGCATGTAGTCCCTGCAGCACCCTTCTCCACAGGGGGATCTCTAACTAGTTTGGCTACAGAGGCTCATAGTTTAGAGGAGGAAGAGACACTAACACATCCGCACACAAACATCTGCTGTTAGGATGTAAATCTTGTTTCATTAGAAAACCAGGGTAGGTAAGGAGTCTGTATTTATGGCCTTGCTTCACACTTACACTAAGATTACTGACAAAGCAAAGTGACAAAGGAGTGTCCATAAATGTAATTTACTCATATTGTAAACACACAGAAACAACCTGTATCTACATACAGTAAATACAGTCACATCAAATACAAATTAAGCTATGTACATGAAGATTTGACTAGTATAATTCAAGGTATAGAGCACCAAGACACACAGACCTCCAGGATACACGTTAAAAGGATATTTTCTTTGCAGCGCAGAGGGAAGTTATCCCTGCTGTTGGGTGTGAGGCCAAAGAAGTGGTAAATATGAAGATGAGTGGGCTAGAGGGAGGAATGGGGCTTCAGTGAGTGTCTCAAGCTGTACAGTTCATTGTCACAAGCTACGCTGCCATATCCTACTCTGCTAGATCCATGTTACTGTCTTTATGCTGGTATTGCACTCAAGAGCAAGGGTCACCTGGATTTCAGGAGTTCTCTCTCGTGTCAGTGCCCAGATAAACCAAACTATTACCATGTTTCCATCCTGCCAAGTCATGGGCAGTTTCTGGACATGAAAGGAAGACTGGGAGAAGGCACTGGAGAAATTCATTCATGCCTTTGAGCCCAAATCGTCTCATCAAAGCAGGCAGCTTTCAGCTACAGCAGCGACATCATCCAGGCTTCATCTTGTGCCTAAGGACAGACTAATTAGCTCTGATTTGGAATTATTAATGCATATACAATAATATTTATATATATATATAATATATTTTTATATAGCATGATATAAATACTTACATACATTCTACCTTGGGGGGTTGGACTCGATGATCTCTGGAGGTCCCTTCCAACCCCTACGATTCTGTGATTCTTATACTATTCTGCATAGTTATATTCTACTCATTGAATGCATTACATGTGGGATGGGGCCCTGGGCAGCCTGGGCAGCCTGATCTGGTGGTTGGCAGCCCCGCTCATGGCAGGGGGTTGGAACTGGGTGAACTTTAAGGTCCCTTCCAACACAAGCTATTCTGTGATTCTGTGATTCTGTGATTCTATGATACCTATCCATGTGTACAGATAGGTATACATGGAACAGTGGGACTTCGAATATGGGGTACACCAGAACAAGAACCACTAATAGCTGGACAATGAAGACAAGTCCTGGGAAACAGCACACATGAGTAAGAAATAGAAGTGTTAACAGAATGAAAAAACAGAGTAGGGATGAAAGAGAGACATCAGCTACGTGCAGAGAGCCTCTGAAAGGGCAGGGAAGATGTGCAATGGAGAAGAGTTTGGAAAAGGTGTTTTGGTTGTGGTAGAACATAGGGAAACAGAGGAAAAAGGGAAATATAGAAGATACTGAAGCATAAAGAAGTGCCAGGGAAGCCAGGAAAGAAGAAGAGCAGATATCAGAAAGGAATTCACTGATGGAAAGACAGAACAGGAAGAAGGCACCTTTCCCTCCCTGTGAATTGGTGCAACTTCTCAATTACATCTCATCTCTTTATTCTCTCCCAGCCCCTTCCTTCTATTCTCATCCATTTCCATTAAGAAGCACAAATCTGCACAGACTCCTTCGCTACATTCCTGCCCTTCTGCTCCCTTCCACCCCAGCACACAGACACGATCAGAGGGAGCACCTCTCACCTCTGCCTCCTTCCAGTGTGAGTTTTTGTCAGCTGATGAATCACAGAGACAGAACAATTTACCTTCAGAGAGAAAGCCTCATTATGGCAAACCCAAAGTTTGTTTCCACAAGAAGATGTTCCCCTGGGGATGGAATTTAGCAAATTGTATGCGGTGTAATATTAATTTTTGTGTGTTATTTCAAGCTGACACGCTGTCTATTAAATGACTGTTTTTTTTCCTAACAGGACTATTCCACTGGGAAGGAAATTAACATTTAACAAGGATTTCTCCCCTCCTTTGTCAAGTTTCCATCCTCTCTCAGTTTCCCTCATATGCCCCCTACGTCTCACCATAGAGCCACTGGGGAGGCAGTCAGCCCACTTAAAAACCCAGCCAGCCCCACAGAGCCTCCAGCAAATTGCATTATTTTGCAGGCCACTAGTTTTGGCTCTCACAGCCATAAGGAAACCAGAATAAAAAGCAGCACCTTCTGGTGGTGGGTGCTCAGCATTCCTGGGGACCCTGAGCGGGAGTCTGTCTGGATTTATGCAGTGCACCAAGCTTTGAAATGGGTGTGCAGAGAAAAGACTGGGAAGGACTCATTGCCCCTAACTTCAGGTAATTTTAAGGCTGGAGTCTTGTCTCATTCTGTTGCATGTTCATGCTACAGTCAATAGAAAGAGAGGAGAACGCTTCCAAAGGATTAATTATTCTATTCTTAATTTATTTCGGGCAGGGTGTCTCTAAAGACAGCCTCACTAAACAGCTGAGATTAGTTGCCTAACTTTCAGACACTGAAAGCCAGATGAGATGAAACACCCTACCCATGACTAAGATACAGGAGAAAACAGAAGGGGAGGTCTGCGTGAGGGCAGAAAAATGGCAGAAACTGGGGGGGGGGGGAATGGGAAAGTTGTCTTGTTTGCTAGTGGACAGAAAAGAAAAAAAATCCTTGCTAAATCAGCAGTATATTGAGGGTCAGTGTTGCAGATAGGCTTAAGCCCTCCTGCTCCCATTGATTTCTCCTGCGTTTTGGACTGCTCAGCAAATCTGGAAGCCAAAAACAAACACATCGCCCAAGCTGAGGACTAATCCAAGAGGTTTGCCTTTCACGGCTGATGTTCTGGATGTCTCGCCCCCAAAATGCTGACTTCATTACATTTTGCACCTAACTGCTACTGAGGAAAAAACTGGAGTGAAAGAACAGAGAATTAACACTAACATGTCTCACAGAAAACTGGTCAATATCTGAGAAATCTGTCTCAGGCTATTTCCCTCACGTCGCTTTCCGCTAGAGTAATTTAATCTCCTGACAGCACGGACTGTCAAGTCCCGGAAGGGATGCATGTGTGCACACACATGCTCGTGCATCTGTCTGCCAAAGCGTCAGCAATTTAGCTGTGCTGCGATGTGCACAGCAAATTAGCTCTTGCCCAAACTGGGAAGTGTGGTGTCCTTTTCTGGGGATCAGTGCTACCTTTGCAGCTGGTGAGGTTTGGCATCTCCATGTGTTTTGCCACTGCACATGAAGACATAGGACGGAAACCATCAAACGTGGAGCAAAGCTGAGCGCAGGGTACAGCTTGGCCAGGTTCACCTTCAAGGCTTCTCTGCCAGGCAGGGTATGTGAGACTTATGTAGGCAACGCAGAAGATGGAAATCTCAATGGAATTAAGGAAGAAGAAGGCAAATAGAAACCTGAAGTATATGCTACAAACAGTTCTGTGAGTAAGCAAGGCTTTCTATGTGCAGCACATTCCAAACGGCTAAAAAATTGGTGGGATTTACAAATCGCTCAGACTGAAAGTACAGTGCAGAAATGGATTTCATTTGTGTTCATTTGGGATCAAAGGGAGTGAGAGAAGGGTGATGTTAAAAATGCTGAGACTGGCTCAGAAACAGTGCATCTACAGTCTACTGGCTGTATCAGGCCCGTGGGATGTGCACAAGGCATTTGGGGTGAACAAGGACCAAAGCCCAGGAGCTGGGAGGATGGCTGGGGTGTTGTTCAACACTGAGTCCCTCGCTGGCCCTTTTGGACTAAATGGCAGATGCTGCACAGTGACTGCGGTGTGAAGAAATGAACATCTTGTGAAGTATGAAATACATCTACAGAAAGAAAAGACAAGCAACTTCCCAGATTGAAAATTGGCAGGAAGAAAAGGGAATGTAAAACTCAGAGGTGAATCAGTCTAGTGTATTTTGTGTGGTTGTTGTTGGTGGTTTTTTTACTTCACTTGCATAAAGTAGCTCCAAAATAGCCTGCAGCTGAATAAACCAATACATCCCTTTGCCCAGGAGCACTTCTGGTTTGGTGCCTGTTCCCAGTCTCTAAGCTGTGCTGCCTTTTTGTTCACTGACAACTGAGAGCATGAGGACTTTTGAGACGATTTCTTTAGGACATGACTGAGGATTCTGGGAGAGGACATCCCAGCAGCGGACCTCCAGCTCTGGAGCTCATCTTCTTCCTTGGCCCTGCCCAATCTGAATGCAATCAGCACTCATTTATGCAATTTATAAGGAATTCTGGAAATTTGATTCAAGTAGAATGAGAAGGCAATTTCCATTTTCTAATACTGCTTTGTGCATGTAACTATGTGCCATGGTCTTATTTATTAAAAACAAGTGACTTTTCTGTAATTGGATATTAATTTCTCCTTGTGACATATTTTTTTTCTGCCATGACTTATATTACAGTGGAGAAGATTTACAAAATAAAATAATGAACTGAAACTACTTGAGAGTCCACGGATGCATCTAACTACCCTGTTGTCACACTAAGTCACACCTATTAATTTACAGTGTCACCAATTATCGAACATTAATTTGACATTTCTTTCTCTTAGTTCAGAGTTAATAACTTTATGTAGGAAATGTTGGTCTCAGTTAAGAAGAACAAAAGTTTGAAGGAACTGCACTGTGTGGAAAATAGCCCAAAAGAATGAATAAGGGTGGAAAAATTAACACTGGCTTTATGAGCAGTAGGCATGCACAATAGTGCACATGCATGAGCTCACAGAAACACTCATTTTCAGTTTAATTTGTATTTCGAGGAAGTGGTGAATATAAACAACAGCAGTGATTTGCCTATTAAGCACGCCTTCCTGAAAAATTTGGCACCAATGATGAACAAGTGTGAGAGGGAAGAGGAAAGAAGAGACAGCATTCGGGCTGGATCGCCTTCTTGAGTGAAAGGAGCCAAACCAATATATATTTGTAGTTAACTTTTTGTTTCACAGCAGTTTTGTCCCCATTATACCTTTTCTGTATTTTAAGGCAAGGAGTAATAAATGCTGTAGCAGCTATGATGGCACCAAAAGGTGCTGTCAGTAGCCAAGGAAAGGCAGGCACCCACGCAGCCAGCACCTGCCTTTGCCTTTTAGTCACCATCCCTGTGCTCCCCAGTCGGTTCCAGTAGGTGGGACCAGCTTACTTCTACCATGTCAAGGGGCACATTAATTAATTAGTAATGCATAATCAGTACTGATCTGCTGATTAAAACACACCTCTGCCACAACCTTTAACTCACAACCTGCCAAGCCTTGTCCTCCAACTCACCCCCATCACCTTCAACAAATAGGCAACAGATATCTATCATTTGAAGTGATATGATCTTTTTCCAGGCGTACAGCTTCAGTCAGGTGTCTCAGCAGAAGAAAGACCTTTAACACAATTTTCCTTTTTGCTCACTTACATTGTACATACATGCCCTACTATATGTACATGTCATGTAGTAAGATCCTATTCCCTCACATTTCCTTGCTTTATACCCGAGCATATATTTCCTGGCGAGAATGGAAAAGGAAATCATTACAGAACAAAGAACACAAAGGATGGGTATTTGTTTTTAAGGCTGGCAGAAAGTGAAAAGGTGTGGAAAAAAAGCAGGAGTGCAGCAGGAGCAGGTAAGAGATAAGGAAGCTGAGCAAGGTGACCTCAAAGGAAAGGAAGCAAGAGTTGGAAGGAAATAATGAAAAGGAGGAGAAACAGTGCTAATGGAGACAAAATTGACAGGAAATGAGTGTCAACAAAAAGAAACTACAGAAACCAACACTTGAAGTTGACATTCAGGGAAAACACAGTAGAAGGCAAGCATGGATTTTACCTGGAGAGGCTCAGGGGATTTACCTGGAGAGGCTTTGTCTCCACTTCCCTCTCTGCCTTCTCTCCCAGTTAAATTACTGTTTGAGGGCCGAGCTCTGCAGCCTGCTGTCATGGGCACATGGATGTGGCCCACTCAGCCCCTCCTGCAGATCACATGGAGGAACTCAAGCAGATAGAAGATGAGGAGCCTTCAGAAAATTGAGTGGGAATAGTAAAAAGACCAAGATGAAAAAACAGGATGGTAGAGTACTCAAGTCTGGGCACTTCACTGTTAGGGAAGTATGTAATTTAGGTCCGCTTGGTGTAAAAGAAAAAAGAAAGATTATTACATAGTCTAGTTTATTGAAGAAGGAAAACTGAAAATAATAGATAAATAGGCTGACTAAGTAAGGAAAAGCAACAAGGTGTCTGCACTACATACAGCAGTACCACAGAGGATGTTTGTCAGGTACCCATAGCCCACTGCACAACATTACATGACAGTGCCCCACACACAAGATGACCACCTAAAAACATGCAGGGCACACATGGCAACCAAGACATGGAGGATAAGAGGAATTCCCCAGATGGATACAAATAGGTGCACATCTGTCTGCATGATTTTCTTCTATCATGTGATGCAAATGAGCATAATACAAAACAGAGATTTCCATGGAAGTTGTTCTGACTCTGATGTCTGCTTCTGACCCAGGTATAAGCTCTCTTGATTCCATACTGGCATTTAAACTATACTGAAAAAAACAATATTTAATGAAACAATTATGAATTGCAAATACCTGGGGAAGAGACATACAGCTATCTCTGAGCCCTGGAGAGGAACCTCCTAGGCCTTGCTGGTTCAGCTCCGATTGGCACCATCTCCCTCTCTTCCTCCCCTTTCACACACAGGCTCATGAATGATATTGAGGCTATTAATCAGCACCAAGTCCCCAGAGTACCTCCTGCTCTGGAATGCCACTGATGAGCAGATGGGATGTTTGGCAAGCAGCGACCTGGCATGAAAATGAACAGAGGAGAGTGCTAGAGGGGAGGGGAAGGGAGCTGCCTGCATATCTGCAGTTAGAAGAGTGGAGGGAGAGAAATGTTTCTTCTCTCCATACAATTGTATAAAGAGTTACCAGGAGCCGCCTGTGCTCATCAGCACCAGCCGTTTTTTTTCCTTTGCAGCCTGGTATGTCTACATTCGGGGAGATACATCTAACTTAATTTGGGTAATGATAACATCTACCTACAGTGGCCCAACATGGGTTAACTGAAAAATGGTTTCATAGCCTCCTGGGCAGACTTAGCAGCTCACACGAACGACCAGACTGAGGTCACACTAAGAAGACCCTCTGTCTGGCTATTGTAAGCTGCTGTGGCCACATCTGTATGAACTGCAGTGACGGCAGCCTAGAAAAAAAAAAGAGTGTTACAGTACTGAAAAACACTGTTACACATCTTGGATTCAAACGTGAATCAAATAGGTGAGACAGCAGCAAAGACTATTCATCATGGTCATATTTCTTCTTTTTTAAGAAATCTCACATCCTGTTGCAGTTACAAAATCACGCAGTGGCAGAACACACAGTCAGTCTGGCAAAGCAACCTGTGTGCCAGCAGCCTGGGAGATGAGCACCTGCTCGGTGATCATTAGCAAATGGAGAAGGAAATACTTCACTGCCCCATGCTCTCGCTTCACACGCGCTTTGAAAAGCCATGTGGTGCATCCTTTGGTGATGCACACGGCACAGTGATACTCCTTTCTATGGCTCGTTCATACAAGAGCCACAAAGCAGTTTACAAATGCTAACAAATGAAGCCTTGTCTCTACAGCATCAACGTTATTATGCCTTTTGATTTTATTCTGAGTCTTACCTTTCTACTTGTTCTACTCTGTTTCACGTGAAGCTGTTGCTCTCAGGAGTCAACTCATATGAAAGATCCTTAACTGAGCAGGAATTGGTGAACATCAAGTTTTATGATTCCAAAACATGAAAGTAATTGAAAAACTGCTTCCACTTCAGGAAGAAAAAAGCCCTCTTGCTTCTTAAGTCAATCCTCTTGTTGCATGGTTGGCTCCTGATTTCTAATTCTTGGGTTGGTAAATTGTAACATTTCTTCATTAATGGGCAAGCACTCTTATCCTCAGTTGGCAGATCAGAAAATTACGAGGCAGCACTAAACCTGGCCACGGCATAAGTGAGTTTTCAACACAGATGAATTCCTGCTATACCCTGCAGGGCTGAGCTACTCCTGTAGGAAGGGAAATGATGCATTTAAACAAATTCTGAAGTAAAATCCAACTGTCTCACTTTCAGCTCACTTTCTCGACCAACAAACATGTTCTCATCTAAACATGGAATTCAGGAAAAAAACCCTCCTATTTTTAAACAAAAAATCTGCAAACCCACTTGCAGAGCTATTTCAGGAGAGAAAAACCTAGTGAAAATAAAAAAGATTGGAGCTTCTCATAACTAATTAGCGAGCTGAAGAAGAAAAGGAGTACATTTTTAGAGCATCTGGAAAACGTTGCTTCCTATTTAGATTCTAATAAACTAGCGATGGTTCCCTAGTCCAAGCAGCAGTGAGAACAAGTAAGAGACCTTTATGCCAAAAGCCACTTCAAAAGGCAAGGACAACAGTGGGAGCTGCCTGTGAGGTAGGGAGTTAATCAAATTCCATCTCCATTCAGTTCACATCCTTGAAGAGTCATTATGGATACATCTCTGGCAGAGCAGGGACCCCGAGGCCTTTTGTTTAGCTTGCAGCATACGACACGAGATGGAGCCCACACCGTGTTGTTAAATGCCCGCTGAACAGGATGATCGCAGCTGTTTCACACACTGAGGATGTTGCACACCACTCCCAGTGAGTATATGGCTACCAGCTTCCCACAGAGAATACCTTGCTGTAGAGGCAAAGCAAGAATCAATCATGCACTCTTCCCTGCCTTGTCCCGCTGTCTGCCTCACCCCCCCACATCCCACTGCAAAGGACTGAGAGCTGGAAACACGCAGGAACAGAGCAATTGCTTAACACCATCTGAACAGGAGGGAAAAGAAAAAGCAAAATAAATGTTAAGCAAATGTAAAGGATAAACAAGCTCCCCCTAAAAAGTTTCTGAAAATAAAGAAACCTCTGCACGGAATTTAGTACCAGCATCCATCTTAAGGGAATAAGAGGACTGAATGGCTTTAAGGTTCATAAAACAGATTATAAACAGTTGCACAAGAGCAGCACAATATACTGTAAGATGTAGTTTTATAGAGGCCTTCAAATGAAAATAAAACACTGGGTAGCTGAGATTTCTTACGTGGATGCAGAAAGAAGAGAAAGTATCAGGAATTTATAAAAGCAGAGGAGGGAAAAGGCACAAGACAGAAAGTGATAGCAGGCATTTTGTTGTAAAATACCATTTTATTTCTTTCAGAAATATCATGATGGGTTACTTTAACTTATTTCCTGGTTAAACAAATGACTAGGTCATCAAGGCATAGCTGTTCAGTAACAGAAAACATCCCCTTGAGTGAAATGTAATCAAGGCAGGAAAATGGGGAGGGACTTTAAAAACATGACAGCCCTACATGAATTAGTTACTAGCAATCTCTCTGCCGTCTTCTTTTCTCTTTTTAACCTTGGGGAAGAGCAGGGGTGAAAGAGATAAGGAAAACAGAAACACAACGAGGGAGAACAACATTTTCCCATCCCTCGCATCTGTCAGGACAAGGAGGGAAAGTTTTTCTTGAAAGGTGAAGGTCAGGGGAGACAGCTGCAACAGACGGTTGTGCATGTCCAGGAAACCAGAGCCTTCAGCCTGTCCGTGACAGAGGAGCTTGACCTCATGTACCCTGCATTGATCTGTTGGTTTTTCCACACATAAAGAATGATCAGACTGGGGCCAGGCAGCTCACCCAGGGGATTCAGCCACTAAGCCATTGCTCTTTGCTCCCAGACGAGCAGACAACGTAAGAAGACTTGTCAGAGCAATAGTATGCACTAAGGCCAGCTGAACGCACATGACTCTTTTACTTGGGCTGTAGTGCCTTTTAGCTGGATTGCCACACAAACCAGGGCAAAATCAGTGAGAATAAGTATTGCATTTACATCAGATAAGGAATCACAGAATGGCTTAGGTTGGAAGAGACATTAAAGATCATTGAGCTCCAACTCCCTGTCATGGGCAGAGTTGCCAACCACTAGGTCAGGTTGCTAGGGCTCTGTAAGGAAGATCCTTACAGACTCTAAAACTGTGTGCACAGAGTAGCACTCCCACAGCTTTCTGGAATGTCACTGTTATAACCAAAAGGGCACACACTGGACACACAAGACTGCACAGAGTCACTAAGAGCAGAGTCCAACCATCCTGACCCTGAGGGAGCAGTACCTCAGAAACTCAGACGAGCAATTTTAGCTCCTCACAGTGGTTAGTGGCACCTGCTGGCACTTCATCACAAATGCACCCCTGGCTGTAACATGGAGAGAGGCTGAGATAATCACACTCCTTTGTACACCTGGGCTGCACAACCACCCCATTTCCAGGAGAATTGGAGGGAACTGCAGGGCAAGAGCAGGGGGCTGCTCAGCACAGAACAGGCCACAGATGACTCCTGCCACAGCAGCATGGACCCTCCTTCCATCTTGGGCTCCTAATCCTCCCTCTTCTTACAGCTGGGGTGCCCAGAGGATGTGAGGCCAGGAGGGCCCCATCCCCACACTGCTCTGGGATATGCAGTATTTCACTCAGGAGCTTCACATCCTCTGGGCCATCCCTCAAGGGCACTCTACCCCCAGGCCATCACCATGTCTTGGGGTGCACACCCCTCAGAGCAGAGCCTTGATGAGCCCTGTGAAGGGCTGTGTAGGACTGTGGTGCAGAACCAGCAGTGGTGGTTGTTCTAAGGCTACATGGAAAAGCAAAGGCCAGAACCATCCACATATTTACACCTGGCTCCTGTTTGTCACAGCGCTTTCTCTTTGATGCAGTGTCATTACCTGCAAACCCCAGTACTGTTGAACTCACCACTGGCATGGGAGCATGCTGCAAAACTTGTCTTTCTGAGTCTTTTGGGAGAGAAGGATCAGATGTAAGGAAAGAGCATTGTGTTCTAGAGGAAATGTTTGCTCTCAGCTGCCCCTGAATGTAGTGGAGGAACTGAAATGCTGGGCACTGAGTATGGCCATCTGGAACATGTGGACCAGGTTAATGAGAGGACAGAAATTATCCATGCATATAAGGAACAAAATCAATCCTGCAACTGAACAGTTTCACAGACCCAATCTTTTTTAAGAAATTAAGTTTATCATTCATAGAAAACGTTAACTTTTCTTCGTTTATGTCTTCCCATCAGCTTCTCTTTTTCTCTCTATTTGTGATTTTTTTTTGCATGTGGACCACATTGCTGCCTAGCGCAAAACCCACTGACTGCAGAACAGAAGGTTGTAGCAGATATACCACTGGCACTGAGTGCCAATTCCCTCATTTCCTCTTCTGCTTCTTTCTGT
This sequence comes from Pavo muticus, assembly GCA_016647715.1. NCBI lineage: Eukaryota > Metazoa > Chordata > Aves > Galliformes > Phasianidae > Pavo > Pavo muticus. The sequence goes on along the minus strand of JACDJE010000070.1, from coordinate 3,982,892 downwards.
CCATGAGTCAAGCTCTTGTTCCTTGCTTCCACACATACACACAGCACAGCACAGCAAGCTTTTGCACAAAAGCAACACTTTGTTCAAGCAGCCCAAATTCTAAGTGAAGTTTCTGCTCCATCTTTTACCCTAACACCTCTCTATTGTTCTAAAACATGTAGCTTTCATGTAGCTTTTCTCTAGGTAATTCCAAAATAACAGCACTTCCTAACTGCACCATATGGCTGACAAGGGACAGCCAGCCATAGGTCATACTCAGACAAATTCCAGCAAAGGTTTACTCTCTGTAAAGAAATATTTCAGAACCTTTTATTAACACTGCTGTTTGCATCACAGTATGGGGTCACAACCTCAAATAACAGGAAACATTTGCCAAGGAAGCAAAAGACAAGACTGGTAGTCTAGCTGAGGTCTAAATCCACACTGTTTTACTCCAGGTTATCATTTAGAAGCCCTCATGTCCTCTCTTTTTTTAAACTAACCAGCCCTATACACCTAGTAGTCCTAATACTAGGATTAATTCCCTTTCTTTAACTCCAACAACCCAGTTCAGTATTCTCAAAATCACTGACATAGGAGGAGGTAACTATGCAATGACAAATCTGTCCTTTTGCTGTTCGTGTCATCTTTCACAGATACCACTCCTCAATCTTCATGGAAGATAAAACATCATCTGCCAAGAGCCCACAAGAACAGAGCCAAGAAACTTATTCACTTGAGACTTCGTTTATCTCCAGTTCTGATGATTAACATAGCACAGCAAGCAAGGCCTGATGCTATCTGGGTTAAAACCAATATTCATTAGGTGACAGTAATGGCCCTCACTCCTGCAACAGAAGCATACAGGTACTGTGGGTTAGGGTATCACTTTAATGTGTGCCTTTTCTTTCAAATGAGATAATGCCTGTGTGAAGTGCTACGCTGACAGTCTTAGAGATAAAAGCCCACCACCTGCATATCCCAGGCAGCACAGGAGGCAACAGGAATGATCAAATGCATAGAAAACCTGACCAAGGAGGACAGCGCTGGGGGAAATTCTGGGTGTTTAGTATCATAGAAGCTGAAAGGAGATAGAGCAGTCTTCAGACATGTGAAAGGTAGCTGCAGAAATGCAAGCAGTAAGCCATTTTCTCTGCTCACAGGGAACAGGACAAGAAACAAGTTTTAGTTGATTGTGGTAAGCAAGATGTAGGTTAGATATTTGGAAACTATCTCCAGTGGGAGCTTACCACGACTGCAGTTTCCAAGGCAGAGCAAGTTAGGCAAATATCTGGCAGAATGGGTATGAGTGTGGCTCGTCCCGCCTCCAGGTAGAATCATGGTGTGCCTGGCCAGTGGAGAGCTGATCCAAGCCCTTTCCCTGTGACTCAGCTACCATCATTATAACCTTCTTCACATTGCCTTACCAATGAGCTTGTGCCCTCAACTGAGAAGGCAACACCAAAGTTTATGGGCTATCTATCTATCTCTCCGATCACCTCATTCAGTCTTTGGTCATACTACTCCAAGTGCTGGCAGAAAGGCTAGCCAGTACAATTTGCACCTAAATGTTTTTGGCAGCTGTCTGTTTACAAAAGATTTGAGATGAACTAATGTATAATATGGCAAGTGATTGCTTAAAAAGGCCTGAAACAAACCAGAAGGGAAAGGAATAACTTCCAAAAAATGACTCATGATGCAACCAGAGAGCGTTAAAGGACACCTGGACTTCACAGGAGTTCAATCCACAGTTTGGCCCAGCACAAGTCCTGTGCACAGCTGAGAGAGATACTTGCCAAGAACTTTTCTTGGCACCTGTCTCTAGCCTTCTCATAACTCCTGGCACCTTCAGATAATTCTGAACTACACTTGGTGGCTATGGACTACAATCCTTCAGTTTTGATTATGCCCCTTGTACCTATAGGGTGCAAGTTCCTACAAACTGGAAACCCAACTTAATCCCCTCTATGACTGCCACTGGGTCTCAGTGTTCTTGGAAGTAAAGTGGTGAAATGGTCTGTGATCTTTGACACAAATTCTTCTGGCTCCCTCACAGCACATTCTCCATTCTGACCTCAATGCCTTGGGAGAAGCAGGAGGAAAACAAATATGTTGGTGACAGTGACAATGGTCCCTGTGCCAAGAAAGATAAAAAATAAGAATCACAGAATTATAGAATGGCTTGGGTTGGAAGGGACCTTAAAACTGTCCAATTCCAACCCCATGGCCATGGGCAGGGTTACCATCAGGCTGCATATTATGACTATGGTGATAATAACATTGCTTGGAGTTCAACAGAGTAGGTAATCAATTAGCCTTCTGTCACTGAAAACCACGACAAGAAGAGTCTGTAAAGCACATTTAGGTAGCATTCAATTTTCCATTTTGACTATCTCCCATCTTCCAAGTTCTCCACCTCTGAGGTTGTCTGCAAGTGCAAAGAGAAACTGCACTCTGTACTCAAGAACGAGCTGACAATGTTAATTTGCTTTGCTTGTTCTCATATCTCTGATTCATCCACTGCATCTTAAGAGGCAGTTACTAAGCCACTGGTCTAACTAAGACATTACTGTCATTAAAGAAGCAGAGTCTTTGGCATTGTGGTGCAAATTAGCATAACGGCATCACACCCTGTGGGGGCATTAAAACAGCTGCTTTTATTGTCCTGGTTTAGGTCTTCAGATACGGAAGCCTCTGCTTCTGAAACTGCTCTCAAAAGTCTCATTGAAGTCATCCTGCTGTGTCCTATTAGGATGAATCAAACTCCGAAGACCAAGTTTGTGATCTTCCTTAGATAATACTGAAAAGATCCAGCTTATTCTAGCTCTCTTAAAAACATTAAATCGTTTGCAGCTATCTTGGTTTTCCAGTTCTATAAATATGTTATCTCACAAAATGGTGATCTGGTTGGTTATGGTGATTTGCAGTAGGCAAAAAGCCACTATATATGTCCTGCACTTTGTAAACTGCCTAAAATGTGAACTGAAATTTATTCCCGTACACAACTGCAAGAGAGTAAGTTCCAAATCAGCAAGATTTCAGTTGCTAAATAGACATATATTATGCACATATATGCTATTATTATTTTTTGTTTCAAAAAACAGGAATTCTCTCTTCAGAGTGCATGAAACTGAGCATCCCTGCCACACAGTGATCCTGAGAGTTCCCTGCTTACAGGGGGGACTGTGCATAAGAAAATAAGGAAATGCCCACTCTAGCCCACACAAATGGGGAAGGAATTCTAGCTCCAGTTCTTTCTAATGACAAGGTCACCAGAAAGCCACTGCCCACTTCAATTATCTGCAGGTAGAGTACTTAGTTGGTGAGCATACTGGACCACAGAGCAAAGCTGGTTCTCTCAAGCTCTCTATAGATCCAGTCAGCTTACCAGCATCATGCAAACACATGGTCCTGCTTCCAGATCAAGGCTGATTCCCTGTGTGCACAGTATCCATGGTATGAGCCATGTGATCTGTTTGTACTTCAAAACAAGTTTTTCTCTGCCCTACTAGTTATGTAGAGGATCCTTCATTTCTGTGCAGTGTAACAGGTCTGTCTCTGCTGGTAGAGCAGCCAAGAAAACTTCAAGCACGAAAATTCAGCCTACCAAACAAGGCCAGCCCTAACAGCCTTCGCAGGTATCTCTTCCAGCCTGACTGCTTTGGGAAGTCCTTGGGTACTGAGCAGAACAGACCAGCAAGCTTCAACACGGACATCCAAGCTGAGTCTGGAGCTGGTTCCACTTAAGAGAGTGGGAGCTATATTATCCTCCGTGGTTTTCCATACCTGGAAATGATTCTTATTAAATGGGGTAACGGGGAATTTTCAGCATACAGTTATCATTGATACAATGATGCAATTAGTAGAGTCAGCTTTCAACTGACTATATCAGTGACAGCCTTCAAAACAGCTCTTTTTCAGACCAGACTAATTTGAAAGAGAATCAGTCCCTTTGATGCAGGGATTTCTCTTGAAGCCAGGGCACTGGATCTTGCTGAGCTTAAGTGGTTAAGAATAGCAGCTGTAGCGTTTGTATCTCTGGCCTGGGGACTCCCTTTCTACTGCTGTGCTCCACTTCTCAATGCTAGAGTGGATGTCACTTCTATTCCTGGCTCTCAAGCACATCTCCCCAAAACACTGAATTCCAGCTGTGACAACTGGGAGGCAAACTCCAGCACATAGGTTCCCCAGAGACAAGCTACAAACCATGTGTGTCTTGATGAGCATCAGCTTTTTTCTGCAAAGAGCTGCCTGTTCAATAAATCCCTACCTAAAATACACTACATACCCTCTTCACATCACCTTTTCCTCAATAGGGGGTTGCTGTCATAAGTAAATAATGCCCTCTTCTGTCATTGGGGTGGCTGTGCTGGATAGCTGATTGGAAGGAAGATACAGAGGTTTACAGTATGAAAGAGACAGAGAATACCCGTAATACAGGAGCCACAAAGTGCTCAGTGTTACGATACCTAGTCCAAGATGAGTGGTGATGGGTTGACAATTGAACTTCATGATCCTAGAGTCCCAGAGTTCCAGCCTTAACGATTCTATGGTTCTACAATGATTCTAAGATGAATAACAAGTACTTTTGTAGTCTGGCTCAAGTGGATCACAACAGAGCATGCATCACAAGAAGCTAAAAGCCATTTTCACTCTAATTTAAGCATTTAGATGAGAATATCATACTGTGTCCCTTCTAAAGGGGTAGACAGCTTACACAAAGTCAGTTTTTTGCTGCTTGCCCCTGCTCTCCAGTTTCATATTGATATATGAGAGGGAGCATAACTGGAAGATACTGCCTTCCTGCTCTGACTTTGACAAACCAAACATGAGCAGCTACGGTTTGAATTCATGTCTTGCAGACCTAACAATTAGCCCCATATAGAGCCCAAGAGGCACCAAGGAGACATGTCCTGCCCTTTTCTTCAGTTGTCCTGAAGACAGTCTGAGCTCTCTCAAGAAGCTTCCTTCTACCACTCAGTAACCTAAAATCTATGATCAAAACAACAAAAAATGGCCTGTGGTGTCAGCTCTCCAGCTACCGTAATGACAGCTCAGAATGAGTTGGCACCACACACAGTCTTGATATGAAGATAGAATAAAATATGAGACGGAGAGTGAGAATATCAAAAGGAAACATGAGAGGATGCTATGCAAGGCAAGGCTCTTTGAAAATATGCTGAAGGACTGTCTGTGAAATAGGAAAGGTTTTCAACTTCCCACTGTGAAACCTTTCTCTTGCCCTACGATGCAGGCTTGGTAGGGACTGACCCAAGCTGAGTAATTTCTGTTCTTCTGCCTGCGCAGCTCTCACCTAGAATCTAGCAGATGATCTTGATGATAGCTGTGTAAAAGTAATGAAAAATAAAAAACAACTGCAATCCAGATGAAGTAGAGAAATGTTAAATTCCTGTGAAGTGCAGTAGGCAGCACTAGCAGAGAGAAGAGCTTCACAAAAGGAAGCCAAATGGAGAAGGCTGCAAGCATGGGGACAGGTGCTCTGGGTGGAAAGAGTGAAGGAAGACATGTGGCATCTGAAAATGGAGAAAAAAGAGCTAGGTGGGAGTGCAGAGAACATAGGCTGATGCAGCCTCACAGCCTGGCTCTTTTAAATGGTAGCAGAAACCTGAGCAGGAATGGAGAGGTGAGTCAGTCTTATAATTAGCCCTCTTTGGCAACATACCTAAAGGAGGGGGTAGAAACAGCAGAGCAAATTCTGTCCTACTTACACTGATGCAAATCTGTAATATTTAGCTGTAAAGCAATTCAATTTATCTGTGTTTTCTCCAGAAAGACTACATAAACCCAGTATAGCCATTTTCAGATCTTCATGATGAACATCATGCTTGTTTCCACATTTTTAGTGGCATTGCAGGAGACATCACATCTAGAAAGGAATTTATTTTTCATGGCACGGCACAACCACTGAACAACAATATCAAACTATTTTCCATTCAGTGTAACCTATTTACTTGACAAGTTAAACGTTTCAGTACAAGCTGAGAACCATATTTCTTTAAGGCAGATTTTAGTAGGGAATTTTCATCAACAGCTTTTCACAGAAAAGAGATGGTCCTGTGAGTCAGAACACTGGCTTATGGGAATGTGAATTCACATTTTAACAGAGCACTATGAGTTGATAATTTCATTCTCAGCCCAAAAGAACATTAATACATCTCACAAACACACATACTTACCAGTACGAATGTTGGCATCTCCCTGAGACTTAGGAGGGCAACACAGAAGCAGTTACGGTAAGTGAAACTGCTTGGCAGATTTATTATATTTGCAATGAGGTTCTTCACCTGTCTACCACATTGTACAATATTTATGATATCACCTGTGTTCACTAGCTAATTGAATGAGAAATAAATGCAATTGTGACACGCTTCCCAAGAAAGAGACACCTTAAACTCCAAATTGGTGACAGGGTCATTCAATGGCTATGATCCCTCATGCAAACTGAATTACAAACAAAATACGAAAGTCAGGAGCAATGGGGGAAGAGATGTTGAGTTATCCCAGATAACAGACAATTACCCTTGCTAAATTAACAAGAAATGTGATAAAAGAACATACTGGGGTTTCTGTATGGTTTAATTTAACCCCACATACACAGAATTGCAGGGGTGGCAAGGGGCCTCTGGAATTCATTTCATCCAGCCTCCCTCCCCCGTGTAGGACTCGGCACTTGCATTTGTTAAATCTCATAACATTTCTCTGCACCCAACTCTCCAAACTTTCTTCCACAAAGTCTCATTGCTACCCAAAACAGCTGGGGCTGCCACATGCACTGTGCCGCTTTCCACTGTGCCCCCTCCACGAATCTATCACCAGCAAACATCACGTTTATGCCATTTATTTTGTCCTAAAGAACCACGGAGCACTCAAAAGCCACGAGGTTGCTGAGGAGAGGTGCTGAATTCATGAATGATGAGCACTCTCCTCTACAAGAAGAAGGAAAAGAAGCAGAATTTAGAAGCTGTGCATCTTGCAGGGATGTTTAAAAGGCCTCAGAAACACGTGCAGACACAGAAATTTGGGGTGTTGCTGGGGTGACTGCTGTGGGGGCAGAAGGACCGCGGTGACATCACTGAGCAACGGGCTGTGACGTCACCAAGAGACGCACTGTGACCCGCAGCGCCGTCACTGCTCAGCTTTGGGCGCGGGCAGAGCCTGGCCCAGTCAGTCTCGTGCCTGGACTCCTGCCGAGCGAGCGCCTGTGCGAGGTTGGAGGTGGAGCGAGCGTTTGTCTTGGGTGCTGGGCTGTGCTTTGGGCACTGCTGGCAGCGGCTCTCGCTGCCCGTCCCTACGGCCATCACCTGCGTTTCCCTGGCCTGCCTGGCTCAGGCAGCCGGGGCCCCGCGGGGCGCACGTGCAGCAGCAGAGGTGAGCCGGGTGGGGATTGGGTAGAGGGTAGAGACTGGGGGAGCGCTGGGACCTGGGGAGCTGCCAGGGCCAGGGCTGCAGCCTGAGGGACCGCTGAGTGCATGGAGCACGGGGCGGCCCAGGTGTGGGGCCAGGAGGGCGTCCTGCTGACGGACCTGGGCTTTTCTTCTGTCTGTCCACGGGACGGAGAATGACCGCGGCCTCTCTCCCTCTTGCAGTGCGCGACATTCACCCCTGTGGCACCGGTGAAGAGGAGCAACACCTCATCCTCACTCCCCAGCGGGCCACAGCATAAGGACCATGGCAGCCGAGCAGGAATTGGTGTGTCCCATCTGCCATGATGCGCGCAAGGACATTGCCTACGCGGTGCCGTGCCATCATGAGTTCTGCCTCGGCTGCATCCTGCGCTGGGGCGAGCAGAAGAAGAGCTGCCCGCTCTGCCGGAGGGACATGGAAGTGGTCAAGGTCGCTGCGTGGGATGACGACGAGGACCTGAACTTCATCATCAGGCCTCCAGCACCACCAGTACCTGCCTGCTTCCAGGAAGGCGCTGCTCCAAGCTCCAGCAGCTCTAGCCCTTCGTCGTCCTCTTCGCTGGCTCCTCTGCCATTCTCAGATGAGGAAGAGGATGAGGAGGCAGTCGAGGAGGAAGGTGAGGAGGCAGATGAGGAGGAGGACGAGGAGGCAGAGGAGCTGGAGGAAGAGGAGGCGGTGGAGGGTCCTTTGGTGGGCGGCCTCCGGGCTCAGGCCTGGGCACAGCTGATCAGGCAGCACCTGGAGATCCTGGACCCTGTGCTGCCCTGGCTGCGCCAAGGGCTGATGGCCGTCTTTGACAACGACTGCTGGCCAGCAGTGGCAGCAGAGAGCTTCATCCTGAACGCCCTGTGTGACATCGGGCCGAACAGCGAGGAGCTGATCGAGCAGATGTGGCCTGCGCTGGAGGGTGAAACTGAGACGTTCATCCAGAGTCTCATAGGCACCATCGTGCGCCAGTGCAGCGAAGAGGCCCACAGACTGCTGGCTCTGCAGGGCACCCACGCGTCCGGCGTGCAGGAGGAGGGCCCTGCAGCCAGGGGGCAGGAGGACAGCCGTGTGGCCGCCTCTGGCCCCGCAACATCAAGGCCCGGACTCTTTGGCAGCACTGCGACATCCAGCAGGGAGGAGCAGCCCAGCACAGCAGGGGCTGACGTCCGTGCGGGCCCCAGTCACGCCCCCGCTGCACGCACGGCGAGGGAAGCGGAGCGGCCCCACGAGGAGATGGAGCAGGCGGCAGCAGCAGGTCCCTCTGCCCAGGGCAGCAGCCCCTCCGCTCCTGGCCACTCGCCTGAGAGGGCTCGGCGGCCCCCAAAGAGGAGCGCCGACAGTGACCAGGACGCAGAGCCGCCCTGCAAGAGGCCGCCCCATCGGCGGGACTAGCAGGGTTCCCCTTCCCCTTTCTAAATATGTAAACGTGTAAATGAATAAATAATGATTACAAAGAATCACAGACTCGCTGTGGATTGGAAGGGACCTCTGGAGTTCATCTAGTCCAAGCTCTGCTACAGCAGGTTCCACAGCAGAGCGTCCAGATGTCTTCTGGATAATATCTCTGGAGAAGCAGACTCCACCCCCTCTCCGGGCAGCCCGTCCCAGTGCTCTGTCACCCTCACAGTAAAGAAGTTCCTCGTGTTCAGACGGGACTTCCCGCGTTCCACTTTGTGCCCACGGCCCCTTGTTCTGTCACTGGGCACCGCAGAAAACAGCCTAGCCCCATCCACTTGACTCCCACCCATTGGATGTTCATAAGCGTTTGGGAAATCCCCCCTCGGCCTTCCCTTCTCCAGGCCGAACAGTCCCAGTGCAATCAGCCATTCCTTGTAAGGGAGGTGCTCCAAGCCCCTTGGCGGCCCTCCGCTGGGCTCTCGCTAGACATTCCCTGTATTCCTTAAACTGGGTAGCCCAGAACTGGACACAGCACTCCAGGTATGGCCTCAGCAGGGCAGAGGAGGAGCAGAGGATCACCATCCTCATCCTGCTGGCCATGCTCTTTGTAATACATCATAGAATCATAAAATCATAGAATTGCTCAGGTTGGAAAAGACTTTAAAGATCATCAAGTCATCACTGGACTTCTGGTCCAGAAGGGCTCATGGCCAACCTGCCCTTCTCCACAGAGCTCTTTTTCAGCATGTCAGCCCCTAACCTGTACCACTGCATGCAGTTAGGTTTATTTGCTCCAGTTGGTTGTTATTCCTCCCCAACCAGGTTCCCTGCCACAGAGCCCCCAAGGATGAAATGCATTTCCCTCATGGTTTATAACGTTCTTGGTGCTAGAAATCCTTGCATCAGGCACAGGACAGAGCCTCCTGAAGCCTCTAGCACCTATTGCACATGGAGCCCAGCTGGATCTGTAGTGTCCAGAGCTACTGAAAGCAGCTGGATTCACAACAGCCCAGTGCATAAGTACCCTATTGATACTGCTACCTTCCCCACCACCTCCAAAAAAGAAGGGGAAATTGGAGCCTTCCTAGACCACTCCATCACGATCCCAAGCAACAGAAGGAAACATGCAAAGCTGAACTGAAACTTAGTGCAAAAATGGGAGATAGAAGCAGAAATGATGCTGCAGTAAAGATGGAATTTCTCTCAGAAAGAGGAAGAACCAGCATGGTGAATTTCTTGTAGTGCTGTGAAGGTATCTGTCCATAGAGGGTATCCAAAAGCATTTATTTCACAGTCAGGAGTGCAAGCCAGTAGCCTGTCTTTACAGGACAATTTTCTTTTTACCAAAATATGCCTCATTCTATTAGAAGGTCAGAGCAAGGATGTGAGGGGAAAGCAAGGAATGGCAGACATAGAGCAAGGGAGAACACTGAAGAGGCAAGAACAGGACACAGGAACTGTCTCCTTTCTCTCTATTTCAAGGAAAGGACAAAAATGTGTGGAGGAACGTATTTGTTTTTCTGTGTTCTTTTGCTGTTTTTGTTTTTTAGAGTTTTAAATCTTATCAATTTCTTGATTCAAAGCCATCAATCAAAAATCAAAACGGGCTCAACGGTGCAGGCCACCTGCTGAGCTACAGAGTGTCACAACAAACTGACCTCCCAATGAACCAGTTAGCTAGAAACTAATGGAGGCAGCAGTGGTTTCATTGCTGCAACAGCTCTTTCCAGCAAGAAGCAGATCAGAAGACACCATGGGCTGATTTAATAGATTAATAAAGGTCAGTGATTGAATTAGCATGTCAGACATCAATCTCACTCCTTGGTCAGTCTTTATTGCAGAGAAGGACCTCTGTGAAGAACATGGAGTAAGAGCAGCATTTCAATGCTGTGGGTGAGTCAAGGAGGGGAAAATACAGCTGTGATTCACCAGAATTTCACTCAGGAGGAACCAACCCAGGAAGAAGGGGATGCAGGAAACTGCAGTGACATGGATTACTGCTTAACTGCTCTTTGGCTTTTTATTCGTGTGCAAGTGATTTCCTTCTCTTTTACTAGAGACTCAGCAGCATCTTTTGAAGGCCTTATAATGTGGTCTCCCACTGGAGAAAAGGGAAACTTAATTCTATCTGAAACCCTTCCTCCTTCTTTCTAATTCTCCTCATTAAAACAAGAACAGATGTCAATAACAAATGCATCTCCGTCTCTTAAAAAATACTAATTTCCTGCTTGGGCCCCAAGCTTGGGAGTTAACAAATATTCTCAACAGCTACTGGACAGTGAACCTCAGAGGAAGGCTCTGAGGAGGATTAGGCACCAAATGTCACCAGTCCTGATTATCTGCCCACAACCAACGGCTTCAGAAAGATTACAGAGAGAAGACGGATTGGGATTCTCAGGAGTAGGGAAGAAAAGACAGACTAAGGAATTTAAAAACAGAGATCTCAAACACAATAAGGATGTATTTCCCTAAACCAAATATGGTATTTTGATAAGACTGGAGCTAATACCATCAGAAATGGTGGAAGAGTCATGTGGGGGCTAGCTAAACAGGGAAATGTTTGAGCACTTCTGTTTCTGACCTTCTGTACCTACCTTACCTACCTTACTATACATCAATTTTCTTGTCTAAGTCTTTTAGAACCAGGGCCCAAAGGGTGATTAAAATGTTGTATATTTGTATAGCATGTACACTGTGCTACCAATCTGCCATTTGAGAAATCTACTTGGAAATGCATAGGTGGGGGGTTCAAAATGGGAGAGGTGGGATTTTGGAGGAGACTATTTGGCTGACATTGTGGGTGAGAAGTTGTCCACTGCATGTGAGTCTGGCATGGGACAGACCACAACTTCAGGAAGGCTGAAAGTTGAGACTAAAAATCCTTTCCTATGGGATGCTGCAGATCAATGAAATGACTGCAAAGTACGGTATTCAGGAGAGCCCTGTCTTGTGCCAGTCACTGAGTCTCTGTACCCAGCCAAGGACCCATCTGAGCTGTTCTGTGATAAAAGGGTAAACACAGAAGAACCTAACTGTACAGAAGCTTAAGTGGAAAAATAGACTTAATATTAGAGAACACTGAAAGATCACTTTGCCCTTTCATCTGATGTTTTTGCAGCTCCTTGTTCCTCCTAATCCTGATAACAAAAGACAGAACAGGTGTAGGTGTACAATACATACATACATACCAAGTGCAAGGTACTGCATCTGGGTCAAGGCAGTCTCAAGCACAGGTACCTGTTGGGTGGAGAAAGGCTTGACAGCAGCCCTGAGGAGAAGGATTTGGGAGTGTCGATTGATGAAAGATTCAGTATGAGCCGGCAATGGGCGCTTGCAGCCCAGAAGGCCAGCTGTATCCTGGGTTGCATCAAGTGTGACCAGGAGGTCAAGGGAAGTGATTCTGACCCTCTGCTCTGCTCTTGTGAGACCCCACCTGGAGTACTGCATCCAGTTCAGGAGCCCTGAACACAATAAGGACATGGAGTGGTTGGAGCAGGTCCAGAGGAGGACCATGAAGATGATCAGAGGGCTGGAGCACGTCCTCTACAAGGAGAGGCTGAGAGAGCTGGGGCTCTTCAGCCCAGAGAAGAGAAGGCTCTGAGGAGACCTGATAGTGGTCTTCCAGTACCCGAAGGGGGCCTACAGGAAAGCTGGAAAGGGACTTTTTATAAGGGTACTTAGTGACAGGACGAGGGGAAATGGTTTTAAACTGGAAGTGGGTAGATTTAGACTATATCGGATAGATATCAGGAAGAAATTCTTTACTGTGAGAGTGGTGAGACACTGGCACAGGTTGCCCAGAGAGGTTGTGGAGGCCCCACCTCTGGAAGCATTCAAGGCCAGGCTGGATGGGGCTTTGAGCAGCCTGGTCTAGAGGGAAATGTCCTTGTCTATAGCAGGGGGGTTGGAACTGGATGACCTCAGAGGTCCCTTCCAACTCAAACCATTCTATGATTCTATGATACATACAGTTTAAAAATTAAAAAAAAAAAATCAAGAATTTCTCAAGAATATTTGGAAATCCAGGATTAAGTTGAAGAAGAGATAAAGGATAAACACTCCTCGTTCCACCTTCCTCCCTCCTCATCCCCCAAACATGTCCAATGGGAAGAGGCAGGTACCAAACTTCAGTCAGCTCCATATCCATGCACTCATTTTTGATGGCAGGGAGAGAAATTAGAAATTCAGCTCTCACCACCTCCCCACACCCACTGGAGATGAAAGTGATAGTTGAAATTAAAACGATGATATTTCCTTTTAGTTTCCAAGGGGGTGGAAAGTTTTGGGGGTGGTAAGAGCCATTTCACACTGCAGAGTTCCACTTTATTATTATTTTTTTTTTACCAAGTGTGAGACAAAAAAAAAAAAAGCCATTTTTGTTTTGCTGGGTTGTGAAAGGTGTGGAAACAACCATTCCACGTGATAAGTAAAGAGCTGCTTCCTCCTTCCCATCAAAGCTGCTACACCCACAGCCCACGAAGAGCAGAAACCAGTGGGAATTGGGTTATGGGGGTGTGGAGGGCAGGAATGCCCTGTTTTTAATTCAGAAGTCATCATCTCTGGCAGCCGTTTGCCTCCCCGTCTCTGCTGTTTCCATGGCAACAGCAGCCAGCAGAAGCATCCTTCTCATGCTGGCTCCAGCTCAGACAAATCCAAGCAGGGGTCAAAAGCAGCCCCTGCACTCAGGAAAGCAAGAAAATGGGCTGTCTGCCTCCCTCTTCCTTTCTGCTGCCATCCTCTTTTCTGATATAATTTTTTTTCCTTGGTATGCTGGGGAGGAGGCTCACCTATCACACTTGTTTCTCTTCTGAGAATGGTTCAGAGAAATCTTTTTTCAGGCCTCTCTCCAGTCAGTGCCATCGGCCATATTGTAGCAAGCCAGGATGCCTCTGATATACACTGCAAGAGAAACGCAGGGCAGGACACCAGGCTCCTGCCTGCTTGCTGGGACACATGGGTGACGTGTTGCGGAAGAGCTGCCCAAGCAGCACACACCCTATGAATAAAAGCACCTCCAATCCATTAACAGATACTGCATTAATTTTTGTTATCTTATTTAAGTCTTTCATCTGAAAACCCAGGAAGCTTGATGTTGTCTACACTGACATCAGAAATTTGCTATTCTCTGTTCTCACTTTGCATTTCCTCCACTGAAAGCATGTCAGACTTCGGTCAAGGAGCAGAAGCACCACCAGATGACTTGCTCAGGGGAACAGGTCAGTTGTGCAGCAGATAGCAGCAACCTTGAATAAGCAAACAGTCCCAAACCGCCAGGACAACACTCACACAGAATGTATTAGCCATAGTCAGAATCATCTTGAAAACAGAACTGGACCATACTGACAGAATATTTTATCTGGAGGTAAGAATTCAGTTCTTGGACTGAGTTCTCTGGGTTTGAGAATAAGACTGTGGAGACATAAAGAATGCTACACAGCTCAGTGTTTTCTGACCGCCTCTGTCACCACAGGGTACTCGAGAATATAAATATAAGGAAACAGCGTTAATCCTACACCCAAAGCACATCTCTCTGCACAGTTCAACATCTTACTCTATCTGAAAGAGCACTGTGAGGGATGAGGGTGGTTAAATTGTACTCTTGCTCCTCCACCCCTTTCCCTTGCCATCTCATTTCCACGGGTCCTTTTACAAACTCCACAGCCCTCTCAGTCTTTACCAGAGCCCCTCACAAACCTTCAGTCAATGTTACAGAGAGGGTTGCAGACAGAAGATACCCAGAGGCCTGCCTGGCCCCAAGACCAAGCTGTTTTATTTCCCACCCTCAATCCTTGCTCTCCTTGCCACCTTGGAGGTGGCACTGCTGAGAGGGGACAGGATAGCCTCAGGCTGGCTACACGTCACTTGTCTATACAAGGGGTGCCACTTCCAAGAGTAGGTGACTACAAACTGTGAAACAACTATTTTTAACACTGCCACAGTGCATGATGCTGCACTGCCCTGCTGCCAAAAACCTGATGACTTGTTTCCTTACTCAAGAGCCACACGTTTACATGATTCTGAAATGCCTCTTCCCTTTGGTCCTTTCTGGGCCAGGAGATGCCCCCAGCTGCCTCTTTCCCATTCTCACATCACCTCCAGATGTGTTCCAGAGGGGGTACTGCTCCCTCTACCCAAACTAGAGGAAATCTGTCAGAAATGTAAAACTGCTCTTCAAGCAGCTGTGGGTCCTACCCACTCTTGCTATGTTTCTACTCATCCTACCCGCTCCAAAACTTGTTTTCACATGTCAAAACTACTCCTACTCCACTTCCACAGGTCCCACAGAGCCTTCCTTAGCTTCCACCTGCCTCCCCCTTGTTTCCTCTCCATTTCCACTCCCTCGACCCACTTCTGTGCGTCATCCTACTTCTGGTGCAGGGAAGGGTTGACAACCCTAATGCTGAGCTACCGCAGATTCTCCCCACACTCCTCTCTTTTCCAGCCTTGCGCATATCTATTTATACTGATGATATACTTCAATCTCCCCTTAAGTACTGTCTTGATGGCCTGTTTCTCTAACAAGCATGCATAACTACTGATTTTGATTACCAGTGTGGTCCTGTTTCACAAGCAACTGCCCTAGCAGAGACTGCGAAAGCATTTTAGAAAAGCTTGAAAAGAGCTGATATTCCTCAGCCCGGAGGTCATTGCATGAAGACGCAGGGGTACCTTCTCAGCATTTAAGAATAACCTTAAGAATGGGAAAATCTCGGACGTTTGGTCAGCAAAACTTTCACCCATGGATACCCTGAAGCCACAGTGGAAACACATCAATTGACCTTGGAAGGTTTTGTTGTCAGAGGAACCTGAGATGTCTTGAGAGGTTGTACTGAAAGACGGGAGACCCACAAACACAGTGTCACCTTCCACTTTTCTGTAACCAGAGAGGTATGGAACTGCCAGAAGTTTTAAGTCATCCTGCTGCTGAAGGGAGATGTGAGCTGACTGGAATGAGGTTGACCCAGGAGATGAATTTACAATTGGGAGCCAAGATTAATATATCTGTTCTTCTGATTTCCAAAGTGAAAAACAAGGTGGAGAATGAAGAAGGAGGGAGGCTGGAAGAGAAGTGGAGTATATAATTGCCTAATTAACAGGATTTTCTCCACTGGTTATAATCACTTTCAAATTAAAAAGAGTTTAACTGCATCACAACCAAATTTTGTCTTGTGCTTTTTTGCATTAGAGATGTGCCAGCAGTGTCAATAAGAGTGCTGCAAAGTTAGCTCTTCAGTGACAGAGCTCTCATTAGTGACCCAGGGCCAAACCCTCACAGCTGGCCTAACCTGGCATGGCTCCAGCAAAGTCACTAGATTCAATAAGACCTCAAGACTTTCCTGCCCGCTGTGCTGTGCAGGAGGGAGTGTGGAAATGGAAATCTTATCTGGGTTGTTTGGCAGTGCCCAAAAACGTTCATTCAAACCTCAGCATTTTCATGCATGCTTCTTTGTAAACCATGTTTGGGCTTCCAAATTTTGGACTAATTGCATATTTGGCCACTACCTATTTATGCACATTATGCTCCAAATTTTCTTGCATTAATTTTCAAGCCTAGGCTGGTATTGCTTATCTTCTCAAACACAAGCAGCTTGTAGTGAAAAATCTCTTGAAAATGGTGTCTTTATGAAACTTTACCTTAGTTTTGGAAACATGAGAAAATTTTCCCAAATCAGTCAGACGTTCCTCTGCACCAAATCTCGGAACATTTCAAAGTTACATGGATAAATACGACATCCACAAAAGAGGCAGCACAGAAGGCTGTATGCTCACCCCAATTCGTTTTTCTCTTATGAAACCTGCAGAAAGATCCAATGATATCTCTTTTCTAGACGAAGAGAGGCACTGGGCGCTTTAAATTAAAGTCTTTATGGGTGAAATGGACTTTCATCATTTAGACGTGAAATGATCTTCCGCTGCAAAATGAAGAGCCACCTTTAAATAACAAACTGATGGCTCCCTGCAGAGAACATAATGCCATGCACTGTACTACACCGGATCCTTCTCTTCCTTTGGGAAACTATCACAGACATTATTAACTTCTCCAGCAGAAAATAAAATAAAAATGACCTTAGGAAAATATATCCATATGCCTTTATATTTTACAATATAAATGCATGTCTACATATAATAATACTTTTATAACTCCACCAGAGATGTCATCTTGTCCCATCTAAGCACTTATCTTTGAAAAATGCAAGAACAAATGAAGACACACTTGTGTGCAATGTTTTGTCTAAGAAAGTATTACCTTACCTGCTAAATTTTCACCTGTAACTCAAACATCCATGTGCACAGGCTTGCACATACACATACACATGCATAACTGACATTCATTCACATTTCAATAACGTATACCTTACCCTCACAACCAGCAAGTATGAAGGTCAGTGCTCCACATGCATATACAGTAATATGTTTGCACTCATATCTAACCCTTGCATACACATCTGTTGTGCACTGTTACGATCACAGATCTGCAAGGTGAATTAGCATCACTATGCTGTGTGCACCATGGCCACATGAAGGCATATGTAGCATTAAACTCTTGCAATGCCATGCAAGGATTCTGTGCCCCTTGCTAAAACAGACATATGCAAACAATTCTCAGGGATAAAATAAAGATACTGCAAGTAAGAAGTCTCCTCAGTTTACCTAACCTCTTCTCAGCTAGTGCTGCATCATTTCTTCCAGACTGCTTCCTACCTATATCATAGATGATTTATAGGCTTATCTGCTCATGCATGCAGATGCAAAGCATGTCTGAGGAGCATTGGGATCCCACAAGCACCCAAACCTAACTGGATCCCACAAGCACCAAAACAGCCCCGACAGAAGGCAATAACAGAGGTGTACCAACTATGTCTCACAGATAGCATTTCCCCCCCACAATAAACAGCAATGATGAACGTCTGACCCCAGCCTCCCTAGGGAGCTGGAATGATGTCTCCAGCTGCCTGTTTATTGCCTGCAGTCCTTGACAGCATTGGCAATGCCATCCATATTACTGACATTTTTCACCGCCCTCCCCTCACTGCCATCGTTGCTTGCTATGGTCGGGTAGTTGTGCTAATGTTGCCATCTACAAGAACAGCTGAGACAGTAGTGCTGACCAAGCATTTCTACCATGCCATTATCGATTCAACAAGTATACAAAAAGCTAAGGGGTGCTCACAATTTTTCTGTGCGCTTGCAAAAAGGAAAGAGAACCACAGAGCATGGAGCAGCCTTCCCCTGCTCCAGCACACTGCATTTCCTGAGCTTGCACCATACCCTGCCTTACCCTGGATGCTGAACACGTCTGCCAGCCCCATCAGCAGCTTGGCTCCATGCCATAAATCAATAAGTTCTCTTTAGAATTCCACCTTCCAAAAATATTTACTGTACATAATTTAATATAATACTCTTCTGGATAAAGAGCTGACATGTTTAATTACCTGGCTCAAGTGCTTTCCTTCTGCAGAATTCTGTATGCCCAGCCAGGAACACAGACAAGCACACAGCATATTCTTAATCTGTTGGGTTACTGGGGTGGGAGAAATTTCAGCTCAGAGACTCCCCAGTCCTCCCAGTCCTACGGTGAGTTTGTGTCTAACCTAAGGAGAGAGCAGTTTCCTCCTTGACCAGACTCTGTCCTTGCCTTACCAACACCCAAAGGGCTTGTGGGAAAGGAAGGGGTGCTGATAACGTACTCATCAGATGGCTGTTGTCACTGATTTGAAGGTAGGATCATTCATCCCAGAGAGGCTTCTCAACCAAGCGTCTCTAGAAGAGTTGTATCACCCACTATTGCTTTATAGGTATGAGAGACCAAGGCTCCTGTTCATATGGCAGCCTAATTACAGAAAAGCAATCCACCACTTATTCCTCACATCTTTTAGACTGTAGTTGTGTGTGAAAATAATTTTTGGCATCTAAACCCTGATTTACTCTGTGTTTGTATCTTTCTATGTCAGTGCTTTATCTTTCCACCTCGGCCATTTGGCAGATGCGGCATCCTTGCCAAGTGCAACGCAGTACCTATGCTTGGGATCCATTTTAGAGACCACCGCCACTAACTGGGCTTTGGTTAGTCTTTCTGCAGTCTCCTAATAAACACACACCCGAGCTGGGGAGTTTTCATTTGCAGGATTAAATTTTTGGTCACTTATTCCATGCTGTCTTCTCCAAGTTGAATGATCTCAGTGAAGAGTGTGCTAGCGAGCAGCCACACACTGCTGAATGCAGGTAGGTAAAGTGAAGGTGGCATATGAAAGTGAGGACATCCCTAGCAGTCTCAGAAAGTACAGTTCACACAGCTTTGTGCAAATAGTTTCAGTTCTCGAGCTCGTTTCCAACCTCGGAGGGATGCTTTGACTTTTGGATTTCCAAAAGCTCCAAAACCTAGGAAAACTCACCAGTGCATACAAATATAAATTAATTCACATTCAGATTTCTGAGAATGAAAACATTCCATTCTGCACACACTGCTGAGAAGTTCTGAGTAATTTCTGCCTACTGTTTCCCCGGATGATCAGAGGCAGTGGCAGCTCTGTACCAAAAGCCTGAAGCAAAGCTAACTGAAGCTCAGTCTGGATATGTTCACAAAAGTGGTTCTTTGCTCCCCACATGATATATGACAGAACAGCTTTCTTTAAGAAATATGCACATCTCTGTTCCACAACATTTGCCTCATATTTTCATGAGGAGGTCTCAGTGATCAAGAAACATCACTACCCTGGTTTTCATTTTCATCAACTGAAACTTGTCACTTTTTTAATAACAAAATATTTCTCTAAGGCTTATTGCTATACAGAGTAAAATTTTCTCTGTATTTGCCAAGAACAAGCAATCCAGGGGTACAAGCCTTTGAAGTGAAAAGCTGAATGTAGACATTATCAAAGTGTTTCTTTTGTATGTTAATGATGCTTATTCAGCAATTCAGAATGGCAAAAAATGCTGGATTTTTTTGTCGTTTTGAAAACACAGTCAATTTATTCCTTCATTTAACCTGATACACATCCTTTATTTGATACAGAACCCAAATTCCATCTCGTTCTCATAACAACCCTCTTACCTAATCCTCAGTGAGTTCCAATCTCACTTGGTTGAAGCTTTGTGATCACTCTCAAATGCAACTGAAAACCTAATTCTGAAGAGGCAGATGTGTACTTTAAGCAGAAAGGTACAAATCCAGACCCAAAATGTTTTAATTGTAGGGTTTTTGTCAGATATTCAGACCTGACAAGCTTACTCCCTCTATCAGTAAATCAGTAGGTTATCACTAATGTTTGATTTTTTGGTTTGGTTGCTTTGGGAATTTTCATGAAGAGGAAGGTCTTGGTTGATTAGGTTGCTCCCCAAACACAGTCTGTACCAAAATGTTAGCAGAAGTCTCCCTACCTCCCTTGTCTCTGAGGAAGCCAAAGTGTCTCAAAAAGTACCGTGGCTCATCCTGTGTACAGTTCTACTGTGTTGGGTGCAATACTGTCACGTGTGACATTCCATGGGGATAGCAACATACATACCTCAGCACAGAAAGCTGTGAACAGGAGAGTCACCATGATGTAGATCTAGAAATGTAAGAAATGTGGAAGAATTTGGAACCCCTTTTCTTAAAAGTAAAAGCCTGAAGCCTTTTGAATTACTTCTTTCTGAAATAAATACGAAAACTTACGTTACATGCTCTACCCAGTCATGCATCATGCAATTTTCTACATATAATAATAGATCAGTGTCAATGCATCTCAGTTTTCAACTGTAGACTTTTCTGCTATTCTTGTTCCCAGACTGTCTTACGCAGAGGCTGCCTATCAAGCCAATTTTTCTGCTAGCGACAAACATGTAAAAATAGCCCTGAACCAAATATCCTGGCCAGTTCCACTAGACTGAGAGAATATAGAATGAGAATAAATATTTGGATTTTGCAGCTAAAGGTAAAAAAAAGAACGCTCTGATCTAAGCAGTGCAAAGGTTTCGTAATCTAGGTTTGGATCTGTTACGAGATCATCTCTGGTGTCCAAGTCTACACAAAAGAAGGGATTTGATTTTGCATGGCACCTAACAACAGTCACTGAAAGCGAAGAATGGTTTTCTGCTATCTTCAGAGGTCTGAATCAGGCACTATGTCGGATTGTAAAACTGACGTGAGATGTAGCGATGTCTTCGCCGCTTGGTACTCATGTGCCCCTGTCCATGGTACCTCTCCAAGAGCAGAGAGCTCCACTCCTCCCTGACACACTGAGCACCAGACCTCTGCATTTCACACAGGCTAACACTCGCTCTCCCTGCAGCAGCTTATCAGAGTCTTGGGCATTGTTTAGCTGGCTATAAACCAGCAAGCAACTTCTGTCTCCATGGTGAACGATTCTTTGTCATCTTCTCCTCAAAGCCTCCTAATTAGACATCCTGTAATTTGCAGCTTTTCTGTAATGTATTTGCAGTGGTGTGTGTGTGAGAGCACAGAGAATAAAAACTGAAATGTGGCAGTGAATCAGGAGTCTCTAAATAATTGCAATAAATAAACAAACCGCTTTTTTTAATGAGACACAGACTGGATCTTCCTTTCAGTCAAGCAGCTGGCCATTTTATTGCTTTATCCTTAAATTCTCAAAGCTGATCTGCTGTAACAAAGAAAAATATCAGTGTCCACCTATTCTCACCATTATGGAATGGCAGGTCTGGTTTTGGTTATCCGTCCCTCAGTCTGGAGGAAGTAAGAATGGGTGCAGAGAAAACAAGAGCACTCTAGAATGCTGAGCCACTTAAGAAGCACTCTTCTCTAGTTTAGCATTTCTTCCCTAGTTGAGAGCTGATCCAAATCTGCTAGTGTTTATTAGGCATCTCGTGTTCTTTGTGAGCTGCTGATTTCAGCAGGTTCTACTCAACAGGTACTTATCATCTCATAGAAGCAACCTGTACAGCAAGCATTAGTTACCAGGCCATGGAGATGCACTAAAAAAAAAAAAAAAAAAAAAAAAAAAAAAAAAAAAAAAGGTAAAAAACATTGGAGGGGGGCAGTGGGACAAGGGAGAAAAGAGGTAAAACAGAACTAGTGATTTAAAGGATTGTTTTTCCCATTGTCCAAAATGATAGATAAACTGCTTGTGGCTGTGTCCCTGTCCTCCCAGTGACTGCCTGGTCACCCAAAACATGGAGAACTGAACAGTGGTGGCAAAGCATCCTCTGACAGAGCTCCTGCACCCCGGGGCAGTGAAGAGAGAGCATGCTGCCTGGCAGAACTCCCTGGGAGTGTCTGAGGGGGAAGCCGCTTCAAATGTAGACTTTCCCCATGGCATCCTCACTGCTCACAGAGAAACACCTTCTATTACCTGTATGAATGACTGAAGAGTATTTATCCCTTACTCAAAGACACGAATAAGCTGTTTACTACTGTCTCCTGACCTCCTCAGTAAAATGTCCAAATCAAAAAATATGCTTAAAAATATACATATATAAGATAGATTCATACATACATCCTATCTCTCTAACTTATTTAACATTACTAGAGAGACTGCAAAGAAAAACTGAAATTCCATCAGTCTCGCTCATTCCCTGGCTGGAGTTGTAAAGCCCTGCTTCTGATAACACAATCAACTTTGCAGCAATATACAGCGCTTTCACAAAGAGGGGCTTACGATTTCAATTTGGGAATAATTAGATGGAACAGATGCAAATGTCAAGAGGATCTGTGTCTTCAAATTCTTCCAATAATGCGTCTGATAACCACAAAATGTTTTATGAGGTTCAGGCCTCATCCACGGCTAATGGCTCAGCTCCCAGTTAATAGAACCAGTCAAAGGGCAAAGAAAGGAGAGGGGGATGTTCATAAATATTTATGAAGCAAAACAAGCAACAGAGATATCCCCTTTTAACAGGCTTCATTACTTCTTCCACAATATTCTGATAAAGTAACTGTATTAAAACCCAGGCATCTGAGTGTTTCTCAGCTGATATTTACAATCAGACTCAGAAAAGAATGTATATATACATATATACCCAGAAATTGAATCAAGAAGAGTCAGGCACACTCTATTCTTCTACACAATTTTGTTGCTTGAGGACAGGACCAAATTGACAGACAGCCCTCCTCTGTGTCTAATTCTTCTGCCTAATTCTGCAGACTGCTGAGTGCCTCCTAAAAACACTTGAGCATTCTCAGAGCCATGAATGGAATATGAGAGTGCTCAGCCTCTCTGGAGAGATGTTCAGCAGATTGCAAGATTGCTGCCTTCCTCCTCAGAGCACAGACAGCATGGGAAGGCTTTACTAACAAACACAACCTCTGTCCATGCCTTTGGTCAGCATGGTTATCTTCTAACAGATGGGTCATTCCTTATCATCCTTGGCTGTTCCTTAACAGTTCTGGTGAAAGAACTGATGGGAATGGACTTAAATGCCTATAGGCATGCTAACAGCTGGGAAGACCAACCATTATCAGATCTGTCTATCAATAGCAATCACTTACAGCTCTCAGCAGGTTGGATTTGCCTGTATCTCAATCTACCCAACCCAAGAAGCAGAATATCACAAGGAAGCACATCGATAGTTAGATTTTCTGAACTTGATACAGCTCCTGAATGTCACAGGTTAGAGGAGGATCCCTTTACCCAAATAGTGTGCCAAGGAGCCATCAGCATGCAGAAATGCAAAAGGTGATGGGTATAGGAGTGAGCAGGTCCATTGTGTGATGGAATTTTTGCATAGCACTGTCACAGTTCACAACAGACTGCTGACAGAAGCTGGTGACTCATCAAATCAGACATAAAGCTCTGAGTTCCTTCTCAGGCCTGCACGTTTCACACTGCATCTTTTGTAGGCATGCCACAGACTGTCAGACAAGTGTACGTACAGAAAACATACCCCACGTACCCCTACAGACAAAAATGTTCCTAAATTCTGACTGTGGCACACAGAGGTTTGAGATGATTGCAACTGCAGTGCGAGCAGTTGTCCTTCATTCTTGTCACAACTGCATGCTCAATGGAAGAATAACTCAGCAAAAAGAGGTGACTGTTTTTTATTCATAGGATAGTATTCATGACCAGAAAGAAAAATGATCTAATTGATACAGAGAGCATTCTCCTGGATGAAGTTCAACCCCAAGACCTTGGGAAATGAAGCCTTGTGTTTCAGCCAGCCCTGCTCTGCCTCCCAAAGCAATCCTCCCACAGTCTTCACCCTGAAGCCCTTCAAGGAAGAGAGTAGAACAAGCTTTACCCAGACACATCCTTGCAGACTGTAAGGACCAAACACAGAACATTCAACAGCACCAAGAACCTTTGTACCTTGAGCTTGCAAAACAAGTCTGTCAGTTGAGTCTGGTACCAGCCCTCTAACCATGAGGGTAAGAAGAATGTGGAGGATCTTGCTCTAAGCCCCTTGACAGCGAGACGATTGTAGTGACCATATAAAATGCTGACAGCCTGACCTAGCACTATCAGTTAGTTCCATCCACTTTGTTCTATGAGAAAAAGTCAGAAGGAAGACAGAAGACTGCAGTATCTTGTCTCTGCCTCTTCAGTACCTTGGTTACCATGCTGGAATCTAGGTGGGAATCATCAGTTATGTACATTTCTCCAGACATCACTACCTAGACTACAGAGTCAGCAATGACCAAGGTTTGAAATGTTATCCTGAGAAGATGCTGACTTTTTCGTAGCTCAGCAGCACATGTACATGCAGTCTATGGACAAAGCCTGGAAGTAACCCCATACTCCAAGCCTTCAAAAGATTCTGAAATCGTATTGTCCCATAGAAACACTACTGAGATTAAAGCAAATCTCCTCACTGAGTTCTTTAGCCTCTGAGCAGCACAGTGTTGCAGGAAGCTGGAACATGTGTTTTGTTTTGTTTTTTTCATATGGACACCTTTAATTCAAAAAATATCCTTTTCAACAAAAAAAAAATTACTAATAATGCAAAGTTCTATGAAAAAAAACTAAACCTAAATATTTTAGTTTTAGATTAAATGCTTCAGTAGGACTAGAGGGAATGGCCTCAAGTTGTGCCAGGGGAGATTCAGTTTGGACATTAGGAAATAATTCTTCTCCAAGAACAGGCTGGAACAGGCTGCCCATAGCAGTGGTGGAGTCACAGTTGTTGGAAGTGTTCAAGAATCTTTTAGATGTTGTACTGAGGGACATCGTTTAGTGGGAAATATTGGTGAAAGGTGGGCAGTTGGACTGGATGATCTTGGAGGTCTTTTCCAACCTTGGGCATTCTATGGTTCTATATATTATTGTAAGGGATGTAGATTTTCTGAAATTAAACAAACAAATTTCACTGTTTAGTCCAAAATCAAATTTGACATCAAACAAAGATGTTGACAATATTTTTTAACCCAGTCCTACTCCAAATTCTTTGCAACAGATGAGTGCTTTTGGGACCCCTTCCATGTGGGGATAAAGTGGTACATCTTAACAGCACATTCCCAGGGCAGCTTCTCAGACTTCAATGTCCCTGGCCACACACCTGTCCATTCACACCTAGTCTTTGTAAATCTTCCAGTCTTGATTGCTTCCAAACTATTAATGCCAGTACTTTTTCACAAACACACCTAAACATATCTTTTAATAGCTTCATGATCTCTAGTCTTTACCTGCATGTGTAAAACATATTATTTCTGTATATTTTTAGAAAAAAGCAGGCAGTTAACAGATATTTTCAAATTGAACAAGGATCTGTAAGTCTCATTTTAGCCTCCTGCCATTAAATCTGCAGTATCTCGGTGAGATGTATACCATCAAAACTCTTACAGGATCGTGGAGATGGCAGAAACAAAATTATGCATGCAGTTGGGAAATAGCCATTCTTTCTTTAAATCTCCCTTTAATACATTGTACTTGCTAAATGTGCTTATGTTTTAGTTTGAAATAATGAATTTTATATTCCTCTTACATCAACATAATAGGCATGAGACTCCAGTGATTTCCATGAAGCTATTTTTAGTTTATTGCCATAGAAGAGAAAAGACAACTGGGTTTTCGTCCTGCACTTATTTCCATATCCAAGTGATATTTTTTTCACATATTCATCACTCCTGAAAGCTGGTACAATCCTGCTCATTTTAGTCTAACGTGCAACTTTTTGCCAAAACAAGAGGAATAAGCAAAAACCTGTTCTTCAGTATAAACTGGGAGAGATTTGGCTCTACCGGTACATCTGTTACACTACACTCAACACTGCAGTATTGCAAAATGTATATAAGACAGCAATGAATTCTGCAGTATATACATGTGGTCTAAACTAGACTTCATCCATAAAGTTTTGCTCCTCCCAATGGTTAGAAATATTTGGGGTCAAGCAAAGGTGAAAGTTATTAGTCACTTCTAAGCTCTCAAACTGGACAATTAATTCCAGTCTGCTCCCAGTGATGCTCAGCTGCAAGCAGCAGTGGCTTCTCAAGTACGTGTGCAATTGCATGTATTGATCTCAAAAATGCCCAGAGCCCTTTTAATGCATTTAATAAAAATATAACATTTTGCTGAGTAAATCTGAATGGATGTTTTGTACATTTTCAATATGCAAAGAAAAAGTAAAACCTTAAGATCTTTTTTTTATTATTATTATTTGTGGTGACTAAACTTTTGGGTTTTATTTACTGGCAACACTGGAACTTATTAGGAAACAAATTATTTCCCAAATTAATAGAATTCCGACAGTCAACTTGTTCTACAGTTTCATTCCTGAAGGGTTTGTACAAAGCACAAGCCTAACAGAATTCTTTCCACCGGTTTCTATTTTAATTAAAAAAGAAACATAACAGTGGAGGCATTTTAAATATAAACTAACAATCTGCTCTGGCAATTGCATCTCTGTGACGCTGCTTAAAATCTAAAATTGAAACTGAGCAGAAAATGACTATATAGGCAAAAATGAAAGTCACCAGCACCTCATTAACTGAGGAAATTGCAGAGTGGTCAAACAATATGTATACTGACAAATGAAAACTATCTTTTTTTAATCTTCAGTTTTAATCTTCTAAGGTTATTTTAAGTAACAAAGTAAGTACCTTTGTTTTATCATTGCTTTTAAGTACAGAGAGAAATTATTTGCCCGACCAGCTCTGTACTATACTAGCAGCTCCATGACTTTTACCCTGATAAGACCCATTTAGCTTTCCTGTTTGTAGGGAAATTCTGCCCCCATTTTGACAGCTTCCGGCTCCATTTTGGCATGAAAATGAATGGTCTTTTGTGGAATTCAATTCAGGGTATGGTTCAAGAAGTAAACTATTTGGAGATCAAGAAATTGACTATGACAAACCTAAGGTCAAAAGTTGCTACTGAAGCTTGCTAGATGATTTATCAAAAGCATTTCCCAAATAGATGTCTGAATTTCCTCTGACATCTTCTTGATTTTATCAGAGATTGTTCCTATTAGCTTTTGGAAGCCTGTGATACTAGGCAAAAGTGCAACAGAAGCATTCCACTACTTAACTTTGTACTCATAAACCCTTTTCCAAACCTGAGCTGCCATCTTTCAGCTGCAGAAGCTGGAAAGTGCCACTGCAGGCAGCAGCCATGCTCCATGAAGAGAGTCACAGCACTTGGAAAGGCCTCGTGGACTAGTTCAGAGGAGAGTGGCAATTCTAAGTCACTGTCTGTGAAATTTCCTTCTGGCTGTAAGGGAATGGAGAGCATACTGGAGGCCTCTCCCAACAGAAGTGATAGATGCCTGATTTAGCAACTGAGTTAAATAAACCCCTGGGCAGTTGGGTACTACAGAAAGATAGATGGTCACTATGGATCATTTTTTTTTCCACCTCTACAACCCGTTTGGGTCCATTCCTTCCTCCCTACCCAAGCAGCTGGTATTAGTGATAAAACCATGCAGCATGAAATGCAGATGACTCCAAGTCGTTTTATCTTCCTTCTAAGTAAAATAAATAGTATTGTTCCAACCTTCTCCAACAAAAGCCTGGAGAAAAAAGGAAACACATCAAATACCCTTCTTCTTTTAACACTTCAAGTCTTCTATCAACATTTTAAACACGTGTTCTCCCAGTTCACTTCCACAACAGGCACCGTCCCTTTTACTGTTCACCAGCCACTCCTCCCCTTCACTGCTCTCTCCCTTCTGGCAGGCTTGAGCAGCTGGGTAATGCACAAGATTGGGAACAGACCTAGATTTAAAAGCATGCATTTAATATATCTTAGTACTGCTGAATTCCAAAATAATGAGGCCAGGACAAGCACAGTCTATATCCTTTTGCCGCTGTAACTATGATGACTAGTTGTGCTTAGATATCAAGCCACGTAACTAGAAGTTTTGGTGCATGCAATATGAATCTGCTTACTTATTATAACCTGTATCAAGTCATTGGACATCTCAGAGACTCCTTGTTAAGTCTGAGGCCAGTTCTCTCTCCTCTGCTCCATTTTTCAGGACACTGGCAGCAGCTACTCAAGGGACCCCACTGTAATGCCAAGATAGCTGCACTGCACCTACACAATTGCACCACTTGCAGCAGGAGCCTCACAGAACACAAGGTTTACACGCTACAGCCATCATTCCTGTATTCACTATAAGTGTCTACCAACATTCAGAGCTGAACACAAAACACAACTCTGTAACTGCTCTGCACTCCACTAAATTGCAATTCATGCCTTACCTGCTGCAATATACTCAGATACATATGCATGCACAGTCTATAGAATGGGAAAAAATGATTATTACCATTATTTAATTTTTGATATCTTAGCAGAAGCTCACACACTTTATTCATGAGGTCACATAAGTATTCATGTGGTAGATTGATCAATCAACAGATCAGGAGCTTAACTGATCAAGTGTCACCTTTAATTCTGTCAGGATTATCTCTCAAGACAGAAGAAAAACACATCTCTCAAATGCCTCACAAAAAAAAAAACAACAAGCAGATGCATCAGCTATTACTCTGGATTACATGTGTTCTAATAATCACAGGATCCTTGTAAACCTCTTCTTGTCTTCTGCATCTCCATTTCCAGCAGCACATTCTGTTACCACAGGAAAGAGTTAAAGTAGCATGGTTCACTTCTAGGAGATATGTATGAAGAACAGACGGAGCAGTAATGGCAGTGAAGGAATCCTGTCCAATAAAACTTTCCCACTCCTGCCAAAACAGCTATAGGTTGTGTTTTTCAGGAACTCATTTAATCTGAATAAAGTTAGTGCAGAATTGGCCAGGTTCTCAGGTCAGTGTAACGCAGCTCCCCTAAATTCCGGGTAGTCAAAGCGCACAAGGTACACCCAAAGTGCCAGACATTCCCCATTACTAACCTCACACCTCACTGTGTGCTGCAAGAAAGGTCCTAGCGCTGCTTCAAGACCCACCCAACTACAGCACGTTTATCTTTCCTGTTGTTCTCTCCCTCCTTGAAACTGCTGTGCAGATTTGTTAAACGGTTGCTGTAGTAATGAACCTCACATTTACTTCTGGAAAAAATACACGTTTTTCATTTATCTCACAACACGTACAGGCACATAGAGTACATAAAACCATTTAGCAAAATGTCGTGTGACCTAGCAGGATGAAAGGTGCTCTGAGTATCATAAATCATTTTTTACCTGCCTCGGCTCTTTTTATAAATAGCACATCTTGGCTTTGTATGTCTTAAATGCTTTGGACCGTTTCTTTTGTTTAGGGGAAGAACAGTGATAGGGATTTGTTTACTCAGAGGGAGAGAGCTGTATCAATATTTTTGTGCTGTTGTTGAAAATAGAGTCCCAACAGGGGCAGAATTCCCAATGTTTTATATAAAAGCCATCTACAACTTTTTTTTCACTAAGCTACATAGGACCTTGTTTAAAGCTTAACGCACACAAGAAATTTCATGTAAATTAGCCACCTGAGGGTACCAACACAGATCCATGATTGCAATAGAAACATATT
This sequence comes from Pavo muticus, assembly GCA_016647715.1. NCBI lineage: Eukaryota > Metazoa > Chordata > Aves > Galliformes > Phasianidae > Pavo > Pavo muticus. The sequence continues at coordinate 3,953,248 of JACDJE010000070.1, read as the reverse complement.
GGCATTGGCATAAAAAAGGCTAATTAACTGCTTCCTTTCTGCCAGTTGCACACCAGATCCACGCTGCTGCTCAGCATCTCCTGGGCTGCTGCAGATATGCTGGCAAACATTCTCCTTCCACGGAGCTCAGCACAACACTGCTGAGAGTGGCTGCACAGATGCGGAGGGGAACAGCAATATGAGGGATGAGCGTTCTGCAAGCAAAGGGATAGAGAGCTCAAAGCATATCCCCTTCCTTCACACAGAGCAAAGCTCTCCTCATGCATGCAACAGTTCTGGAAAATCAGACTTTGCTTCATACTTTTTCTTCCTCAGTACAAAGAGCCATTGAAATGCTGTAGTCCTATGCAGTATGTTTGGGGCTGATAAGAATAACAGCGTGCAAGGAATTTAGTCCTTCATTTCACACACAGGAAAACAGACTTTGTAGAATATTCTAATTGAAAGACAACCCCAAACAGGACGCAAACCCACATTTTCTAAAGGATAAAGTCAGACTATTCACTCAGGGAGTTGCACACTCTGATTAGAGAATCTTAAGGTGTTAAGCAAAAACCTGTACCATGAATGCAACTGAAATAAACTGTGAATTACCTAAGTAATTCTCATGCAGCACAGGATTTGATTGCCTGATTCCTAGTACAGTGATTTGCACCCACACGTTGCGTATCAAGCAGGTGTAAAATACTGCCATTGGAGGAATAGGGAATGCTCATTTAAGACTATTTGATACACACATTGCCCTGAATTTAAGAGGTAAGAAAGTGCCCTACCAGGTAACGTGAAAAGAATTCAGTCCTTATAACTCAAACATGTCTTTTGTGGGTATTAAGCCCTTTCTGTTTGCAAATGTCCTAACGTTAATGCTTGTTCTTACAACGTACCGGAGATAAGTCCATAATAAAACCCTATTTGAAGTCCCACAGGGATGTACTTGGAACTCACTGCCAGGATTTCCTGGTCAGCCCCATTTTTTCAGTTTCTCGACTTTTCCTTCTTTTCACTCACTTGCTTTCTCTGTTAGCTGCAGCAGAAGGGGAGCTCACCCTCAGTTTTTTTTCTCTGTAGCTGTTCTGCATCCATAGCACCACCTCACACAAAGAAACCTTCACCTAGGCACAGATGTGATGTACAAGAGAGCGATTGCACAGGGCAGGAGAATAGCAGCAAGATCAGCAGCCCTTCATCCGGGGTCACCAGGAGGCATCCAAATTATCTCAACACAAAAAAAAAGCTGTTCCACTTTGATGACTTTCTGGTCAACAATGAGAAAGAAGTTAGTAGTTTCACAACAGACCGAGCTCCATGTCACAGAAAATAAATAAGTAAAATACATACATATGGAAAATAATGTACTCCTCTGGCATCAGTGCTACCCCCAGTAATGAAATCAGGTCTGAAAACCAAACTAGCTTCTCACATCCTTGTTAAAGACTGAGATGCCCTGGCGGGACATGCATTTCTGTTGCCTGTGCTGTCCTCATTCTGAAGGTCTGAGACACAGGTCTCAGTGTTTGGGGATGCAAAGCCCACACTAAAGCCACCATGCTATGAAGGGAAGAAGGACAATGCAAGGTACAAGAAAGAGAGATCTTGTTCGCTCCTCACACAGCTGCAGCTCAGGGGGAGCAGAGGATGCTTCCCTGTAAGCTCAGCACTTGCCTCCCGAGCACACTTTCAGCACTGGGTGCATATGCACACACGTAGGGTAAAGCTCTTCACATGTCAGAGAGCACTCGGAGCAAAAAGAGTGATTTATAAGCAGCCAGCACCAGTACAATGCTAGCTCATTTTACACTCCTTTCATTCACCAAACTTATCTTAGTGATAACGCTTTCCCCTCTGGCTAGAAATTAAACATTTTTTTTTTAATCTCCCTTTTATTCCACAAGGTTTGAAAGAAGTGGTACAAGAAAGATGAATGCTGTGGCAAACACACTTTGAAAATATTAAGGGTTAACAAAAACACTGGCTAGGAATAGAAGACAAGGTTAAGGGCAACGACCTTCTTTTTGCTCCTGAAAATGTAGCACTAAGGTTAGCTGCTCCACTAACCCCACTCAGTGTTATTTTCTGACTCCTTGTGGCCCAAAGAAGACCTGGAAGCAAAAATACGGCCTCAAATCTCACAGCTTGTTTGAGGTATGCATTCTTTGAGAACCTCTTCCTTTCATCTGACACAAAGCTGCTGATGCATAAAGCCAGCTCTTCCCGCAGAAAGGAGAGATGAGCACACACTCATACACACACACACAGGGCTTGGGGTGCTCAGAGCACCTTGGTAGCCACCAGCAACAATGAGGCTACTTATTTGTGCTGTTACATCCCTCCACATTAACCACTGCGTACCCAGCTGGACAGCACTGAAGAAAAGAGCCAGTCCTTATTCCATTAGCCATCAATGACTAGAATTCAGATAAAACATGGCAGAAAAGCAATGCCGGAAGGCATGCCGATACTATCCTACAAAGCTGCAGCCCATTGTAAAACAGAGAAAGCAGCAAGCCTCTTGCATCCCTTCTCCCTCAGGCCTCCAGACTCATTCAGACTGGCATGGCAGCTCCCTCACTGAACAAGTGGTTTGTTTTCTTATTTTATTAACAGTAGCAGCAACGGCAGAGCTGCTTCCTCTGGCACTGATCTCTGCTTGACATTGGAGACTCACTTTCAAACTGCAAAACAGTTTTTGTGTCAGAGGCTTGCTTGCCACTTTTCTTCTTACATCGCTGTCTTTAAATGAAATTATAAGGCCAGCAGGACTAGACAGAAAAAGAACCATTAAACCTTGATAATTTTCTGCTAGAAGAAACACTTTAAGCTAAAACGACAGTCAGATCAGGAAAAAACATCCACTTTGATAAGCCAGTAATTAAACAGCAAGCAAGCTGGTGAGGCAATGTGATCAGTCAACCATGCCGACCAAGATGTTACTGTCAAGGGGAGAGCAAGGCTTAAAGGTAAATTTTGCTCATCCATCTACTCAATAGAAAGATAGAAGATGCCATGGATACCCTACTACAGAGGTCATTTGTAGAAAAATAAGAAAGATTCAGGTCTTACAAGAGAACCAAAACAGTGGGAACATGCCAAAGGAATGAGAAATCTGAAGCAGATACATGCTTTAAGTATTTGACTGATTTTGTCGCATGCCTCGTAACACGTGAGCTAAAGGATAGCTGGCTTGGAATCCCTCAGACAGCAGACTATTTCAGCTGTCCTGGGGTAATAACTCACCAGCTGCAGTGACCATAAAGCTGAAGATTTGGGAAAAGAAGATTTATGTGTGGTACGTTCTGTGGGGACCAGAATCAGCCCTGAAAACTTAGGGAGACTTGCATGTCCAGCGCACTCATGCCCGACAGCTACCTAGCAAACAAATCACCCATCAGCATACACACTAAAGCTTGCCCATTCTTGGGAGGTCTGAATGCAAGCCAGGTGTGTGGCAAATGCAACCCATCTGACACAACAAGTTTGGTATGTGGTTACCCAGGCGTCTCAGTAATCACCTATAAAATAAACGGAGGGATCTGCACCTTCAGTGAAAAAAGACAAATGTTAATGGCACAAGGTAAAAAAAAATAAGATGTTATTCTATATAAAAATATCAGTGCTTGTAAATTCTATGTATGTAACAAAGACCACCACAACTGGCCTGTGGTCTGTTTAACACAGGACACTGAGAATGCAGAACATGTTTTCCAAAAAGCTCAAACAATAGGAAAAAAAATCAACAACACTGAAATCACTAACAATATTGAGCAATGACCACTGACATCACTGGAAATTTGTATTACCGTCAATGGATACCAGATTAGAATCTTGTAGAGTAATGTGAATCATTCAAAATAAATAACTTATTTAGAGACTAATATTGATTTTGTTTTCATATAACCACAGAATGACTTGTGTTAAATGGAACTTAAAGCCCACCCAGTCACAACCCCCTGCCATGGGCAGGGCTGCCACCCAGAAGCTCAGGCTGCCCAGGGCCACATCCAACCTGGCCCTGAGCCTCCAGGGATGGGGCACCCACAGGTTCTATTCCCATGCCTCACCATCCTCTGAGTAAAGAATTTCCTCCTAACACCTAACCTAAATCTCCCCTCTTTTAATTTAAAACCATTCTCCCCTTGCCCTATCACTACCAGACTGTGTCAAAAGTTGGTCTCCATCTGGTTTATAAGTTCTCTTTAAATAACTAAAGGAAATAATTCTTTTGTTTTGGTTCGATTTGTTATGAACAAACCAAGTCCTAAAATATGTCTCCTATTCAACACTGATGAGCAAAGGTTAAGTGCCAACAAATCTAACAAATGAAGTGTGCTTTTTAAATGCTTTTCATGGGCACTTGTTACCTTTCTGTGATTGATCATTTTATTCTCCATGGAGCTGCCTCAGTTCTCTGAACAAGATGGACACAATTGTTAAGATGAATTAGGAAGGTTTTAAAGACAGCATTTGGAGAGAATGAGAAGTCTGTCATTCCAGAAGTCTGCCTAATGACAATTTATATTGTCTTTCAGCAAAAAGCAGTGTCTGTCAACAGGTACCAAAATCATACCAAAAATGCATAAAACATGGAAGCGGAATAAATACAAGTCAAAGTAAAATTTGCCAACATATTTCTGAATACTTTTAATACAGTTCAAATACTTATGCTCATAAATCAGTGGCAATTCAATTTCCAGACCAATTCAAAAAAGAACAAAAGATTTTGAAGAGTATCTGTGAAAAGCACCATAATCATATGCAGCAGCAGGTATTTATGGAAAGAGCATTTTAGAGTCTTTGAATATTAACATGACATGTTTTGAGTCCTATCATTTGAGGTTGCACCAAGTTACTGCAATTGTCAGCATCAGCAGTTGCTGGAACAGCAGGGCATTAAGCAGCGCCCACCCAGATGTAGTGGTTTCCATCCAAGGTTCAACGCTGTAGACAGAATCATAGAATCATAGAATACCCTGAGTTGGAAGGGATCCATAAGGATCATCGAGTCCGACTCCTGAGAACGACAAACCAGAGATAGTGTCTGAAAAGAAGATTACTGACAGAAGTAGCGATAAGGAGGAAAATAAACATAAAGCCAAGCTGTCACTGCTCTCAGTTATTAGCACAGGTATGAATGATATTCATTTCCTCTTCCTGTACAATTTGCCATCTCTGGTTAGGTCACTGGATCTTTAAGCCCTAAACCCACTGCTGACAAATGCTTCAAGAGAAGTTAATAGTGAACGTGGCCAACCAAATAATAAACTGTGGTGTGGTATGGGGACAACAGGATATCCATACTGGCTTCTGTACATGACCAAATTAAAGGTCCCACATTGATCAATTTTGTCTTGAGTCTTCGAACATGCTTAGGTCAAATTCACATACTGAGAAAGATCTCAGTGGAGAATGAGGATGGATCTATACACCTTCTGCTCCCATTGTCAGCATCACTGCTCCTTTGTCTTTAATTCACATACACGCCATCACCTTATGTTCTGGTACAGTATTTCATCGGGGCTGGAGTAATAGTGCTTCTGACTAAGCACTAGAGCTAGCCAGCACCAATCTCTATTGCCTTCAGAACACGTATTTTCCTACAGTCTCATGAGCTCCTTGTTAAGATGCCATCAGAAAGTCGAGTGCTTTTTCAGAGCTCTTCCAAAAACTATCATAGTCCACAACTTCATTCTGACTGACACCGAACATAGCACAAAGCATGTGGCAGAGTCTGCTGGAGGATCACAAGAAAGAAAAGAACCATTGATGGATCACAATTAAAAACACAAAAAGAAAAGAAAAGAAAAGAAAAGAAAAGAAAAGAAAAGAAAAGAAAAGAAAAGAAAAGAAAAGAAAAGAAAAGAAAAGAAAAGAAAAGAAAAGAAAAGAAAACAACAACAACAAAAAAGCCAACACCACAGGTAAAAACTTTGCAAATGTATAGGGAAGTTTCTAAGGTATCAGATTCAGTCCAAGCTTCAAAACCTTCCAAATGCACAGGCATTTGAATAAGTAGAACATATCTTCAAATTTGTAATCTAAACTTTTCTGAAGCTTCCAAGGACTTTCAGATTTAAGGCCTGCATTCAGGCATATGGACTTCAAAACTGGTAGAAGTTTCCCTGTCTCTCTGAATAGTCTACAACATTAACAGCCAATAATATTTTCATTATCGCTACCGCAGTTCCTCCCACAGCAGCCTCTCATCTCACTCCTAGCTCTCAGATGAGCCACAGAGCTTCTTAACTGTTGGCTGCTAAACACTTAAATTAGCCTGTGGGTTTCTCCCCACCTTCTCTTTTATGTATTCCCGCTGTGTATCTGCACAGAAGACAGGATGTGTATTTTGCAGCATGGTGTTCCAGCTCATGGCTCAGCATGCAAGATGCACACTCTCTAGTCTGGCTGCCAGCATTCCCAGCATCAGAACATAGCTAAATAGCTCTCAGTATAGGGCTCATTAGGCTCCACTGAATAGCCAAGAGGAGCAATAGATTTTATAAGTGAAAGCATTCACCAGGTGGAAAATACTCATCATTTGATTTGAGCAAGGACAAATCGCTCTTAAAAGACTTCCTAGGAGCTACATATATTTATATATATATTAAAAAGTTAGAAAACCACATCTGAATTTATTCTCTTCAGCTTCATCTTCCCCACAGGAAAAGCACATCCCACAGTGCACCCCAAAGTCCTGGGCTCCTCCTAAGTGAGGAACCCACTGCAGCCCTGTCCCTGTTATCTGCCTGGGTCTGCTCCCAAAGTAAACAGGTAGAGCTGAGAGATGACAAATTGCTGCTCGAGCCCCACCACAACAGGCAGCTGTGGCACTGCCAAAGCACCTCCTCAAACAGCTGTGAAGTGTTCCCTGATCCCACTGTCTAGATATATAGGACCAAATTTTGTTCCTTTTATATGTAGCTTTTCATCTGCACTCAAAAGGCACCAAAGTGGCCATTCCAAACAGCACATCTTGACTCCCAAAATGCAAACTAAACAATTGAATTGGGAAGTATAAGCAGAAAAGAAAGGTGATGGCCAGGCACTGGGATATACCATGCCTGTACAACTCTCAGAGCTGCTTCATGACACAAAGCAATTGCAATGCCTTAATTCATAAAGAGGAGTTTTCTGGTACTTACACTAAATTTGAGGATCTTTCATACTTCACTGAGAAAATTTGCATGGCAGAACTAAATCATTAAAGGCAGAATAGGTTATACTGTTTTTCTATTTTGTTACCACTAAACCTTTTCAGGACTGTTTTAGCACAGCAGCACATCCTTTCCTAAACCTTGGAACTGCTAGGCTGCATTTCCCTTTATTGCCAGCATGGTCTCTCAGGACAGCAGGAAGAAAGCTGCAGGGATCTTCTCACTGAAGGGGACATACTCTTTAGCAGGGTCTGTTTTGACAGGACAAGGGGAAATGGTTTCATACTAAAAGAGGAGAGATTTACACTGGATATAAGGAAGACTTTTTTTACAATAGGGTTAGTGAGGCACTGGCACAGGTTGCCCAGACAGATGGTGGATGCCCCATCTCTGGAGACACTCAAGGCGAGGCTGGAGGGGCTCTGAGCACCCTGATCTAGCTGTGGGTGTCCCTGTTCATTGCAGGGGAGTTGAACCAGATCTGGAGGATCTACATCTACATCTTCTCAGGGGATCTAGATCTAGTGAGCTCTTTACCGAAAAAGCACTGCACCTGCTGGACCTGTAGTGACACCAGCAGGGACACTGGGGCTCAAGGAATTTGCCTTCAGTAGGAACTCTAATGAAATGGAGCTGAAGCAGAGAGCCAGCTCCTGCCAGCAAGGGATAAATAACAGCTTTGGAGACAGTTTGAAGGATCTACTGAGAGTGTCAAGTCAAGAAACAAAATTCGTGAGGAGACTAACAGTGAGGTGACATAAACCACTGTGCCAGAGGCCATGTCATCACCATCTTCAACCACAGCTCAACAATACAGGTTCCCCAGAAGACAAGGAATCCTCTAGGGAGGGAGAGGGGCCCAAAGCAGAGGGGACCAGGCCTGCAGGCCACACCTGAGCCCACAACTTAAAGCAGTACAGAGCTCCCAGGGGAGGCGTTCGCACAGGAGACCTTCCCCACTGCAGCAGCATGCAGACAAGCCTGCACCATGAGTACTGAGGCAGGGCAAGCTGTTCTTTGCACTGACACCGCCTTTGGGCCTGTTGGCTTTTTATTGCTGAAGCTTTCCCTTGCTGAGGCTAGACGGCCCACGTTCATACAACAGTGGTTTCATTTCAGGATTTATTAAGCATGTTTAAATATTAAACAGTCAATAAATGCCATATCGAGACAAATATTCTGTTAAAATGTGAAAAAGGGGGCTTCAAAATGGCAAAAGCAAATGATACATGAGCTCCCTCTCAGGGGAGTGTGCTAGGCCTGATAGCACCATCACAAATATCCCATCCCAGAAGTGCTGTTTCAGTTTCTCTTAGCACTTCAGCATTTTTTTTAAATTTATTTTTACTGTAGCCCTGAGCTTACTTTTGTTTCAGAAAGAAAGAAAAGCCCGGGTTTTGCCCTACAACAACCAGCTCTGGTTGTGATGGCAGCACAGCAGGAGGGCTGCAGCTCTGCAGCCTGCAGGCTGTGCCCTCTCTCTGCCACCTCACCATGTATGCAGCTGATACCTCACCTCAATGGGAAACACACAGCTGATGTGGAAAGGTTGCTGGGCAAGAGCACAGCCTTCACTGTTGAAAGAAAAGCCAACATTTTCCAAACTGTTCTGTCTGTGGTATTCCGTGTACCATGATGCTCACTCTACATTGTTGAACTCGTGTTGACATGGCAAAGCTACGAGTCTCATTAAGTTACTGACTGTTCATGCCATACCTAGCACTTGCTGCACTTGGGTTTCCTTGGGAATGCACACGAGTCTAAAAAGAAAAGGCACTACATAGAAAACAGTGTCATGTCAGAGAGAAGTCCTCCCAGCAGGGCAGAAGAATTGGGTCACTAAGTGGCCTGAACTGGAGACTCTTCGTGAGATGCTGGTCACAGCTGCAGTCAGAACTGGGCGCCAATGTGAAGAGAGGGAAAACACATTCAGGATCTAAATGACACCCCAGCAGACTGAATTCAGAGGACTTTGGCTCAGGCTCTTGCTTTACAAATCCTCCCAGGCTTCATTTCCACACTAGCTAGGTCTGCTTGATTTTGCATCATTAGGCAGCATAATGTATGAGTCAGAAGGCATGCAGAAGCTTCCTAGAGGTTTTCTCTTAAGTATCCATAAAGCATCATGTATTTAAGCTGCATTTTCTAAATCATAAACAAATAAATACGTAACACTTCCTGATTTACGTTCAAGTTTTTTTTACTGAAGGTCACCTTGAAAGCTGCAGTGTGAAGTGCTAACTCATTTTATCTCCAGCATCACAGTTCTGCCTCTGCCTACAGTAGTAAAAGACCCTCACATACGAAAAACTCATTTTTAACTCTTGTGAAAAGTGAACCTGTCACAGATTTTGAATGTGGTGCAATGATCAAAGAGCACCTGCCTGGCCATGTCAAAGAGCTGGCTGGGTAGGAATCCCACAGCACGCTGCATAGTTCTAAAACAACTTTGGAGAGGCAATATGGTTTTGGAGATACGGTGGTGGCCCCGGAGATCAGGAGACCTGAATTCTATTTCTGGCTCTGCCACTGACCTGCTAAATGACTAAAGACAAATGGCTTCTACACACCTGCCAAGTTTAACAAAGCAAGTGAGAGACTTACACTCTCCCATTCCCTCTCAAGCTGTCCCTTCACAGCACCTTTATCCACGCATTTGCAGCACAGCCCTGGCTCCTTTTCATCCCCCTGATCCCCTCCACAGGCTGCAGCTTATCAGCCCCTTCCTGTTGTGCCAGCCACTGCAACTGGGGTACAGGGTCCCAGGGCAGGAGGGGGGGTTGGTGCTGCTGAGAGCCCTGCTGTGAGATACATTTACCAAAAGGTACCTGTACCAGCTCTCTTTCCATGTCACAAGGCCTGACATGCCCAGGGGGGCTTTCTTCATGTTACACAACTTGTGGGCTCTGTAGACACAACTTTCATCTGCATATATCTCACAGGCTATGTGGGAAATCAAGAAGTCTATTTCTGTTTGGGGTTTCACTTTACTCTTTTTTTACTTTACTACGTGCACTGACATTACAATTATTTGGCACAAGCATATCATTTCTCCCTGTCTGCATGCCACAAAAAGGCCCCAGCTCTCCTGAACACCCGAGTCCTTCAGTGCCTTCCTAACTACAGTCTTGTTTTCCTGCTCTGCTGACCTCCCTCCCCAAAATCACCTCTGCAGCCCTTAAAGCACATCACTGGTAATCTCTGTTCCCAGAGTAGGTATTGAATTGCTGGATGATTTTTGAAAAGTATTTTACTGTCCTGAGCCCATACATCTGAAAAAATGCTATATATGAACCAGCTATCATTATCAGTATTGTTAAATATAGTACATATTTCATTAGTTACTCCAGCAGAGGAAGATATGTACTACAAGTGGGAGTCACTAGGGGATCCTCTGCCCAGCTTGCTGCCAGCATTGTCTCTGTAAACACAGACTGCCTGCAGCACTGATTTTGTTTACCTTTCACAATGGAGAGGTGGAGCTCTAATGCATCAGTTTCTTAATTTTTCCACAGAACGGTGTTACAAGGAAACAACACCACCTGTGCTATTTAAATTAGGATTCTGTGCTTAAATTCATTAATGTTCTGCATTTGGTGTTACTTGAAATCAGCAGAATTCCTGGTGGGAGACTGGTATATAATGAGAAGAGCGGAATGTTTGCATCTTAAGATTACACTTCATTTACTTTATGCAGTGTCTTCCTCGGCTTCTGGGTGGTATCAGGAGAGGTCTTGCACTATGTCATCAGCATTGTAAACAGAAATTATGCAGGGGAGAGAAAAAATAACAGGATGCACTTTTCAAGGGAGAAAATCTCAAAGACAACCTCAGTGATCAGTGAACTGTGAATTTTCTCTGCTTTTAATGAAGAATGTAACTTCATCAATAGCTCAGAGGCAAGTGCCTTGACAGAAAAGGGCCAAAGTCCTATAACTGGGAGATGGGATCAATTATACACACAGGCATTTCCTAAAATCTTGTTGTACGAGAATAACCCCAGCAGGACAGTAACTTCTTCCTCAGTTTGTACCAACCTAAACACTTGGAAATTGTGAAACATGCAGTTCCTCCACCTTGGCTTTAAAATGAAGTCCACTACAGAACTGAATCCAGACCATCTCTCCTCAATTCACAGGGAGGCCAATAGCAAGAAAAGACCTACTCTAGCCTAAGTAAGTCACCTTCCCAAGCTTGCTTGCACCCATCACCCTTTGGGAGGACTGTGAAGGCTGTGCTCATGCTGGTGTGTGTGAGCAAGGATCCAGCAGCCTTACTCTCCCAGGTCCCATCACTTAGCAACAGATCAACAGGAAAATCCCATTCCAGCTTCACCCCAGCTCAACAATCATCAGCTCAGGGCCAGCACAGCAGTGCTCTCCCCAGCATTCACGTAGGCATACATCCCAAGTGTTTAACAACTTTCTATTTCACGATCCTCTATTTCTGTAATGATGTTGATACCGAAAACTGTTCTCAGGAGACTCAGATTTATCTGTGGAAGCTTTTGGCTACTCGGTGCAAGAGTCTTTAACTCTGACCTTGGGAAGGCAAGGAGGTGCAATGCTAACTCTGCCAGCATTTCAGGTCACTGCCATAACCGAGGCTACAGCTTTCCTCTGGGGAGCACAGCCACAGCATTCAGAGCAAAGACTCCTGGGGCTCGGCTACTTAGGAGGGTCAGGATACTGTTATTTAATTGTTTACAGATAAAGGTCTTTAAGCTGTTCATGGCTAGAAGAAAACGCATCCCCAAGTTCCCCCAAAAAACTGGGGTGCTGTAGGATTCTCCAGGCAGGGCAGCACATCTCTTCCACAAGCTCAAGTCTGCTGTCCCTTTACCCAAAGGTGAAGAAAATGCAAGCAGCAAAGAGATGGGCATGATGGAAAGGAGGAGGGAGGATTACCTGGCTCTAGCAAAGCTACAGGGAACCCATCCGCTCAAAACGTGAAATGAACAATTGAAGAAAATAATGTGCTGCGGATATAGGGTCCTGTTGTCAGCCCCTTCACTGCAAGCTATCGATTTTACAGTATTTATAAGATTTATTCCCTTTTATTTTCACCAGGGGAAATTAGGCTGTCAGGATCTATTAACCCGAAACAAGCCATTATCCCTCTCATGACGATCACCTTGCAGGGCTGGCTGCTAAGTGCCCCCAGGCTCCGTCTGCCGGGGAAGGCTGGTGGCTTTCATCTGCCTCCCAGAGCCCCTCTGCCTCTCCCGCTCAGCCCTCAGTAGGCCCTGCAGGCCAACTGCAATGCTTGCCTGGAGCCATGCAGGCAAGTACACCCTGTGGCCCCACTGCCTATGGCCCCACCATAAGCACCCAGCCCCCACATCAGCCCAGAGCAGCGCATGCCCGTGCCAAGTGGCAGTACTCAGCGTGTGTGGGATTTGAGCTGACTTAAGCATTTAGACTCGAATGCAGTGCCTGTTTTTAACGATGCTTTCATACAGTGGTTTTACCTGCTTGCTTTTCTTACAAAGAAGAATCTTAAATCCCCAGGGATACCAAGCTCCCAAAACTGTGGAACTCCCTTGTCTCTCTTTTGCTAACCAACACTAGGGTGGTGCCCTCTCTCACACTGAATTTTCTGTTTGCAAAGAGTGTTCAGGCTCAGTGATGGCACTTCCAAGGAGACTGGGGACTTCGGTCTTCACCTGACCTCAGTCCAGGCAATTCGCAGAGCACAGCCATTCTCAGAGGTTGTGTTAACGTGCCTATTAAAACCCCAACTCTGCCCATTTAGTATGGGATTTTCAAAACCACCATAAACTGGCCAAATAAATAATCAGTTGCCTGTAGATCGGAGCCATGCCCTGTCCCCTCATGGAGCTCATTTCCGTAACAAACTGTAGTGCTCAACTTCTCACCAGCTTGGTCTGAGCCAGGCTCGCTAAATAGGAGCTGCGAAGTACAGAAAATTATGAAGCATAGACCTGGAAATAGGATTCATGGCCTCTCGACTGTTACAGCTGAGTGCATTTCTGCAGGCAACAGAGGCATTTTGACAGGTGGAGGAGCAGGCACTATGGGATGCACTTTTCTTACCTTAGGTTTTCCAAGCCACATGAAGAGTAGTCTGTGCTGTTTTAAAGCCCTTCTGAGGCCCACAGAGACAACTGCAGAGTGAAGTTATTCCCTCACAAACAGTGCCTCATTCCTGAGCACAAACTTAAACCCAGCAAAAACACTCTACGGTACAGGCTCAATCTGTGATTTTCAGTGCTAATAGTGTGGTGAAATCAAACTCAGTTTCCTCTGGAAAAAGGCCACACATCACTCTTCAGTGATGTGGAGGAGCATTTCCACCCTAAATCACAACTGTCAAACGTCTTAAAAACAGCTTAAAAATCAACAGCCACCTCAGCCCAAGGCTCCTGGGAAAAGGCTGAGCTGCACCATCTGGGCTGTGCTCACGTGTTGTCATGGGGCCATCTGCACTCCTCTGGTGCTCTGGCTCACACTATAGCTTTAGTTTGGGTTTTCTCTCCTGACATTAAGTGTGGATTGGCCCTGTGCAGATGCAGGTATACTGCCAATCAAACCACCAAGACAGTATGCTTCCATGCATGTGACAGTGAGTAGGATGGAATAGGATGAACAATAAAACAGCTAGAGAAAGCTTGCATCGCACGTTGGAGGCTCTAGAAGCTGTGAGCACGTAGCCATGCTCATGCCTAGAATTTGGCTTCTTCTGCAAAGGAAGCTGCGTCCTGGAGCCACCTGCAATGAGGGGTGTGCAAAAGTTCAGCTGGAAACCTCAAGGGTTGCCACTTCCCCAAAGCCACTTTGTCTTAGCAATGTTTGAAATGGCCCTAATGTGCTGTGGGGCTTGTACAGCTGATGTGCTCTGGGGAGATTGGAAAGGGGCAGTCCCTGACATGCCATTCCTCATTTAATTCCCCCTGGAGCAAGATGGTGCCAGAGCTGGCCAGAGTAATTAAGCACACCATCTGGGCCTCAGTGTCTCATGTACACATAAGCCCTCTTCTTAACCCTTCTGAATCCAGAGTTACTCACTGAGCTAAGTCACACATGGGGATGAACAAAAATTGGAAGTAGACACAGCAGCTCAGTCACAGAGCCTCACGCAGACTGAATTGGACATCCCCTGTCTCACCAGGGAAGGAACAAACGATCCAAGGGTGGACTGGCAATCTGAAAATGATCAGTCACAATGCTAAAAACAATGGTTATGACCTTTGGACTTGTCAGTAGAGACAGTCAAAGCCTTTTCATAGAGTGAAATTGAACCAAAAAACAACAGAAGGGACTGCGTCAGTAAGAATAGGAGACTGGCCAGATCACAGCTGTCTCCACCAAAGGGCTTCCTAGTTCAAATGTTGCAAGCCAGGGGATGAGCCAGTGCCCAGATGGTGTACCAGATATAGAAAGCTACCAAAGTCCTCACAGGAGAGACTCCGAGTGGAAGCAGAGGATGGGTCTCCTTGGGCACAGAACTTGCCAGGAGGAAAATCTCTGGGGACTTCTGACAGAGAAGCTTCAAAAACTCCTGCTGTAATTTGTGTCACTCTGATCAGAGAAACAGAATTTGGCTTAATATCATAAACACAAACGAGTTTATACCCAGACTCCTCTAAATTTATTCTTCCGATTTCCTGTCCTACTAGGAATGTAGTCCTAGTGGGTGAAACTTCAGCTGGTCACAGAAGCAGCAAGATACCATCACCCAGATAATGCAAGTGGTTTTCAGGAAAATCTCAGCTGAAGACAAGATGAAAAAAATATATATTAAAATACATATACTTTGTCACACAGAAATGCTTGTGGAGTTCTTAGAGGATCTCTCTGGATCCAAATAAGGGGAGAAGGCAGTCAGAGAGAAGTTGTGGTTATCAGAATATGCAAAGAGATTCAAGATTGAAGAAATTACATGGGTTTTGCCAGGAGGCTGTTCAAAGACTAAATTGTACTACAGATACAGGCAGTACTGAGGACAGGAGAACTAAGCTCTGGCAGAAAACACTGTAGAGTTCACTGTTTCAAGTGAAGAGACCTTAAGTGTGCCAATACCACAGTTTGGTCCAGAACAGGCCAGTCCATCACAGTCTAACGTAAGAAGGCATACAACAGCTCCTGCTGCACAGTACAACTTTCAGGCTAATTCTGGAAGAGAAATTGAAATAAAATACCTGGCATATGTCCTGTTATCCCATGTGATCGTTGCAGCCAAGCAGCTTGGGAAGTCCAGCAGCAGCTTCCTACAAGGATCTCCAGGAACACAAGAAACACATGGAAAAGAGAGAGACGACTGTCTTGTTTCCTTCTACTCCCAGGCTGTGCATTAAATTCATTCTTTTATTTTAATAAGCAAATAAGCTTATTTCCTTACCAGCTTATTCTTTAGTATCTGCTCTACAGTCTCTGACGTGGTTTGGTGCCTTGACAAAAAGTACAAGGGAAAGCACTGAGCTTTGAGCAAGGGAACAGATAAGTGGTGTGCAATGGCAGATGCTGCTGAGGTTTCATGGAAAAAGTACAGCTCAGTGGATGGAGCAAAAAAGGGTGAGAAGTGTGCATTCTGTGCCTTCCTCCCAGCTTTGCTACTGCTTTACAGTGTGGTTATGGAGCATCTCACCCTCTTCACCTATTCAAGAACAATAATGCTAACTTAGCACAAGGCATGAATGATTAGTCTTTGTAGAGTGCTTTGAGATATTGAAATGGAGGTTATTATGAAACACGATGTCATTGTTTTTCACAGAGTATCATATGGATGAGTTAAAATGGGAATAGGTACGTACAGTGCCTTCATGTTGTACGTCTAGAGCATGCCAGGATCTGTTTAGATCTATATTTTTTTTTCCACTAAGATGAGAAGAGATATTTAACAGTGGTAGCACAATAGCAGCAGATGAAATCCCAGGACCCTTCATCATCAGATCTTCCTCTAAAATTCCTATTTATTGCATTTTCCCTGCAGCAACAAAGGCACAGTAGCAGCAACTATTACTGTTCCCATATACAAACTGTATTAGACAGCATTTACAATATTAGCTGTCAACTAATATCCTTCCTCCTGCCACCCACTCCTTAATGTACACTGACTGATGCGACAAAATGAAGACTTTGGTATTGGGAAGGGAGCATCTCTCCAAGCTGACAGTGGCTGCAGACCACTGTATCATAAGGGATACTATCTGAGAGGCACGTGGGGAAGAAACCCAGAATTGAAAAGGAAAGATAAAAGGGCAAGAACTGAAGTATTTTCTCTGTAGATGACTGTGCCTGAATTTTCTAAGGTATTTTTCTTTCATGCTGCTACTAACTGCCTCTGTTAAATGACATGAAAAGCTGTGATCTTTATTTGTATTCTTGCAAGAAACTGATTGCTCAAACAGCACACAATTAAAATCATTTTTCTTTTGTTTTGCAACAAACCATAATAACATATTTTATTCCAACGTAATAGCTTTCAGCCAGGGATCTCAGTCATTTGCAAAGAAGAAGAAGAATTTGGCCTCCTAGTTTTTGTAGGATACAGCAAAAAGCTGCAGTCCATTTTTATCAACAGGACAAGTGAGACACAAGGACATTGTGCTACCAGGTCACAGTGACAGCAGATGGTGGAAAGATTAGGAGTTGAATCCAAGTGCCTGACTCCCAGAGCCATGAACAAAACAGGATCACGTCCCCAATCAATCCCACCATCCAGCTATCTCCTGTGCCATAAATATGACAATTCCAAGCACAGCTCATCCTGGGTACACACATGGATACCTCCAAAACATGCAGGGCTGACTTCTGGAGAGGGAAAAACGAGTGTCGTGCCTCACTCAGTTGCTCTGTAGGCTGCAGGGTAATGCTTACCTCTGGAGCCATGCCTAAACTCTGTTTTTCATGTCTGATTTCTCAGAGTCCTGCAGAGCTCCTTCTAGTATAAGCAGATTGTTTAAGAAGAAAACCAAGCTACCACTTGGCACCTTGTGGAGCCATCCACATGAGCACATGGTGCAGCATGCGGTCTCACTGGAACAGTGGCACTTTGAATCCCTGTTTGCAGTGATGCAAAGGACCACACATGGCACAAGGCAGCAAAGGATCCGCACCTATCCCTCAGCCAGCTTCCCTGCAGAGGACAGATCTGCTATCAGCCACTGAGAAACCTCTCATATCCATAACTACCAAAAATGGGAGTCTTGAGTGTGACTTTGGGCACTGCTGCAGTCTTGTATGTGCCTGTGCTTTTACACACATCAGCATATGGACATACACAGTCAGGAAAAAGCAGATACCTGCAATGCATAGAGCTGCTGCATGGGAACACACACACTGAAAGCCACCTCTGGTTGTGCTGACAGCTTTTGCGCTCTCCCAAATTGCTTCTGCAAATGCAATTGTTCATCTTCTGTCAAAACACAAGGAAATAAGTTTGCTCTTTGGTGGCAGTTTCTTAATGGAGAAGAGGGATTAGCATCAGCCTTTAATACAAAATGAGGGTCCACTTCATCATCACAGTCAGTTCCACCCAGGACCACGGGACCTCAGCAGCCTCCTGCCCTCAGCGCATTGATCCACTTCCAACATCTTAATGAAAAACGGGACAGAGGAGGGGGAAGGAGGGAAAGCAAAGGCATAAGGTCAGAAACTATGTCAGATGCACATTATTTCAGGGGACCATGTACTTGGATTGTTTTTTCTTACCTCTTTCTCTGTTAGTATTTCTGTAGCATGCCAAGCTGCTGTTGTGCAGTGCAGATAAAATAGGATGACATGAGCTATTAAGGGCAATCTAATATTTAGGATCTCAACCATCTGAATTGCATCAGTGTCTTCACTGTTTGCATCTCAGGAATCTTAAACTGGAAAGAACTTCTCCGAGAAAAAGTTCCAAATGTACACAGAAACCAGCATTCTTGTTAGAACTAGATGAAGATAACAATTTCAATTTTACTGGTAACAATGAAATCAAAACTTAAATCATCCCAAAAATAAATGCTAACAAAGGTTTTAAATAAACTGTTCATTTAGAAATTTTCTTCAGAATTTCTTGGAGAAAAAAAAAAAAATCAATGTATAAAGCCATATTTGCAAGAATGTCCATCCACATATGAAGCTATTAAACGTGCTTGTCTTGCCCACTAGGCGTCTTTTGATGGAATCATTTTCCCCTTCAAAGACAACAGTCAAATGCACTGGATGCTGTGGCAATAGCAGAAGCAGCAGTTTCAGGGAACAGAGAGCCAGAGCCCACCCATACAGCCTTTGCCTGAGCCAGCCAGAGGAGGGGAATACCTTACTTTCAGTGCAAAAGCTGAAGCAGCAGCTTGGGCTGCTGACCTGGAGTGGGCTTCATACTTCTCCTTGCTAGTGGTGCCACCAGTATTGGAGAATCATAGAGTCACAGAACCACAGAAAGGCATGGATTGAAAGAGCCCACCCACTCTCCCCCTCCTGCCATGGGCAGGGCTGCCTCCCACCAGCTCAGGCTGCCCAGGGCCCCATCCAAACTAGCCTTGAGCACCTCAGGGATGGGGCACCCACAGCTTCTCTGGGCAGCCTGTGCCAGTGCCTCACTGCCCTCTGAGTAAAGAATTCCTGCCTGTCATCTAACGTAAATCTTCCCTTTTTCAGTATAAAGCCATTCTCCCTTGCTCTATCACTATCAGACTGTGTAAAAAGTTGGTCTCTCCTGTTTAAAAACTCCCTTTAGGCACTGGAAGGCTGCAGTGAGGTCTCCTTTGAGCCTTCTTTTCTCCAGCCTGAACAAGCACAGCTCCCACAGCCTTTCTTCATAGGAGAGGTGCTCCAGCCCTCTGATTGTCTTTGTGTCCCATCTATGTGGGAGGAGGACACAGTGTCCCTGTGCTTGCCTCTGCAGAGCAGCTGCAGACACCTGTGCTGGCCACTTGGAGTACGGAGGGAATTTAGATATGAGGGTACGGGCACATGCGTCACACTGTGGCTATTGCCCAGCCAGAGAGTGGTTAGAGTGCCAGGCTGCTCAGACTTGTCGTGGTTTTATGATTTTTGGTTATCAGTATTCCACATCATAACATCATGTAGTGCACTGGGAGTTAAAGTGTTCCAGGTACCTGTCCCCGAAGAGAAGAAGAACTGCGTTCCCCAGAAGCCTGTTCGCTGTATTGTTATCATTTCTGCTCAGGGGGAACAGATATAAGGCCTTGGTAGGTCATCTGACGGGGCTCTTCTTCGTCAGTCTCTCTCTCCCTGCTGCTCGATCGGACTGCGCATCTCACCTCAGCGTTATGGTGAGGCCTACCCAGCTTTTGGACAATCTCTCTCTCTCATTATATTTGATTTATTAGCTTCAATTCTAATGATATTGTATTATAGTGTGTTATCTTGCATTCCAATACCATATTTAGTAAATTAGTTTGTTTCTCCTCAGATCGTGCCACTGTTTTTAATTATTTTGGGGTCCCCTGTTTCTCTTTTCCGGAGGCGCGGATTTTGTGAAATCCCTCCGCCCCGCTAGTCACGGAACCGGGCCGAACCAGCCCGTAAACCGTCGACAAGACTTAAGGAGGTGTATTTGACACTTTCCTGCAAATAATTTTTCCTATTACTTGTGTCCAGTTACATGGCGTTCTATGTTGGAACGTGCCCAGCATAAAAAGTCACATTGATTCCTCCAAGATGACTTCCTTGCTGTTTTTTTTTTTAATCCATGCACAATCCCTGAATATCACAGTGATAAGCACTTTATAAAGGCCAACAAATAGAATCTATACATTTTGACAGCCACTTGTGTAACAGGCAGTTTTTTGAGAATGAGGAATAGCAATATGTTCAGCAAATTGCCAGTATCTGAAAACTTCACATAATTCTCTAAAACAGAACCTGATGTAAGAAAGACAGGACATGTATTTTTGAGAGCCATTATCATCCACAAATCCTTTCTTTTGACTGAAAGGAAGATACTGGGCTAATGGATCTTTTACAAAACATGTTTTCAGCAACAGAGTTTTTCTTCTGACAATTTCAAAGCCATTACAGGTGCATCAACGTCGCTTGCAGAAATTACTAGCTTGGACTGAAAGGCTTGATTCTTAAGTTGAATTACTATTTAATAATTTTAAGCACCACTTTATTTATGTGCCAACAAAAATGAAGTTAAATGTTTTATGAAATATTTAAAAACTTGGAAAATCACACAACAAAGACATTTTTACTTAAGCAACAGTTAATGTTGCTAAGCGACAGTGAAGTATTTACTCATCTGTAACAATTGGATATTGCCACTCCACTCTGCGCTGGTGAGGCCTCACTTGGAGTACTGAGTCCAGATGTGGAGTCCTCAGTACAGGAGAGACATGGACCTGTTGGAGTGCGTCCAGAGGAGGGCCACAAAAATCATCCAAGGGATGGAATACCTCTCCTATGAGGACAGGTTGAGAGAGCTGGGGCTGTTCAGCCTGGAGAAGAGAAGGCTGTGACCTGAGAGCGGCCTTTCAGTGTCAAAGGGGAGCTACAGGAAAGAAGGGGACAGACTCTTTAGCAGGGTGCATGGTGACAGAACAAGGGGAAATGGCTTCAAGCTTAAAGAGGGGAGATTTAGATTAGATATAAGGAAAAAGTCTTTTACAGTGAGGGTTGTGAGGCACTGGAACAGGTTGCCCAGAGATGTGGTTGATGCTCTGTCCTTGGAGACTTTCAAGGCAAGGCTGAATAATGCCCTGGGCAACCTGATCTAGCTGTGGTATCCCTGTTCATTGCACGGGGGTTGGACTTTAAAGGTTCCTTCCAACTCTAAGGATTCTATGATTCTATAATGGGTCGAATTTGGAACAAGAGATATTTTCAGAAGTGTCACTCACAAAACAACAGCAGTAATCTGACTTGGAACAAAATAGTAATGCACTTGAGATAGCAAAACATCAGCCACAACTCCCGCAGCTGTTAAAACTGCTTTCATACACATTCTGCAAGGCATCTCTTAGGGGAGTTTCTGAAATGGGACCGTAATTAAGGGGTATTTAAAACTGCCCTTTGTGCAGGAAGATTCCTGCCTGGGGTGCCAGACAATCCGAATGCACCAATTAGAACAAGCAACTTCCAGTTCATATCGATGGGGAAAAGATAACAAGGACAGAAGAGCATCTGTTGTCATATGTTCACCCTTTTACCACACCACACACCAATCAGCAGTGCAGCAACTCACAATGGCATCGCTGAAATTATAGGAGCCAGGCACCAGACCTGCATGCTGCTTAGACAGTTCCTAACGTGCCCCCAGACTACGGCTTCAGGCTGCCTGCAGACTCAGGTAGACGTTGCCAACATATTTTCATAATGTTCTTCACAGATAGGAAGATTACTGACTCCATTAAAAAAAAACAACAACAAAAACAACATGCAAAGGTGTGAAAGCAGAGAACAAAATGTTAGCCAGGCCATTCATCTCCTAATACCCAGCTCCATTCAAGCCCCAGGAAAGAAATAGCTGAGGAGCTCATAAATTGTATTCTGCCCATGTAATAAATACAAACGCATTTTTATCAAGTGTGAAGAAATACCTGTCATCACAGCTCAGCAACCCTGAAGGTGACCTGTAATGGATATCAAACTTGGTTTTGAGCTATTTTTTTATTCCTGGACAAATGATAAGAAAAGAAATAAAGCATTTGAAGCATTTGCATTTTACATGGTATCTTCCTATTGTTATCTTACATGAGAAGTCCAGATACTTTCAAGAAGATGTTATAATTAAAAGTTATCATGAGTCTAAAACCAGGGAAAGTGGAAGAGTGATTAGAGGAAGGGATTTTAACCAGACTATTTAAACATTTGGGGATTTGTGGAGTTTGCAGTTGTAATGTTTGGGTCCCGATGTGTAAAGGAGGTGGTTTATTGACATACTCTCTAATATGAGAATCATACAAAATATGAAGGAAAACATGATTTTATAGATTCTTTTCCCACTCAGTTACAAAAAGCAACAAACGCGTGCTGAGTGATTCAGAGGATTCCTCCCAGCCCATGGGATCATGTGTTTGGTCCTGACACAGCTGAACTCTGTACATGCACAAACGTCCTTAGAGAGGACCAGGACTTCCATTCCTGATATTTCTGCAGCTGCTCCGGACTATTCAAGGTAAGCTTGATCGGCTTCAATGCACTTCTAATTTACATGAGTTGCCAGTGGTCCCAAGAGATCAGGATGACAGCTGAAAAGCAGCAGTGCATGGGAAAGAGATGGTAACATCCACTGAACCTGTACCTCATCATTGCTGGTATCAAGGGATATCAAACATAGGGAAGCCAAAAGGCTGGCGCTGCCCAAGACCATGGACGTTGCATTTTCTGCTGCAAAACTTCAGCAGGTGACAGCAAGAAGCACCTATACTAAAACATGGGATTAAGGCCATTATCCCTTCCCAAATTCTTAGTACTTGCTGCTTCTCTTCTGAATGCCTTCGTTTTCTCTGCAATGCAGGAAACACTTTCTGAGACCTTAACTTAGGAAGTTTTTTTTGTTGTTGTTTTGATCTGTTTACATACACAGCATTGCAACCTTAGGCACTTGCAAAGCACAGGTTTCAATACATTTTATCTTTTCTGAACAACTGTTCGTAATGATCTTGCTTTCCCCACCACAGAACTTACATGTCGCCCAGGGGTTCCAATAGGAAGCAAGTCCATGAGTTGGGGCACATCCAGAGAAGAGCCACAGAAATGATCCAAGGAATGGAATACTTCCCTGTGAGGACAGGCTGAAAGACCTGGGGCTGTTCAGCATGGAGAAGAGAAGGCTCAAGGGAGACCTGAAAACAGCCTTTCAATATCTAAAGGGGAACTACGGGAAAGAAGGGCACAGTCTCTTTAGCAGGGTCTGAGCAGATAGAACAAGGGGAAATGATTTCAAGCTTAAAGGCAAGTCAGCCCTGGCCAAGCTGCCTCTGGACAGCAGGGTTTGATGTGGATTTCATAACATTCTGGCTTATAAGGACATGCTACTTCTGCAAGGTACCCCATGGTGCTGGGTGGGACCGATGCCAAACACAGATCATCGTATATGGTCCCACCACCGTACTCAAGAAGTAGCAAATCATGAAAGTCTGCCAAAAAAGGAGGCAGCTCCCCAGTGGGGATTATGCAGGAGATAAACGGGCAATGTATTAAGACAAAATAAATCCAACAAACTGCAGCTGGGCTGCAAGGAACCTAAGAGAAGACTTCTTACTGTTCTCATCAACTTTGGTTAAACAGAATTGTGAAGCAATCCCTCCCTGAGAAACAGAGATGTAGGCAGACAGAGCTTGAAAAAACACGAATGGGTAGAAAGAAGATAGATAAACAACATCTCCAGAAGCCTCTCTTTGTTTTTAGAGTGGTGAGAGAAAATGTCAAGTGCCGTAATTGAGAGCTGGGAGGTAGGAATCAACCATAATCTTGTGGTCAAAGATGAGCTCGCGCTGGCCCTGCAATCGTGTTTAGCTTTCAACTTCTTGTAGGTCTACGGTTGGTCTCTTGCATGATCTTGTGCAGAATGCCTAAACTATATGTGACTCTGTTTCTCTAGCTCTAAAATCTAAGTTTTATGCTTCTCTTCACTGGGACTTTTTAATTAATGTTTGCAAACTGTCTTGGCTTGGCAACATAAGTGCTAACTATCAATACTCTCTGCAACTGTACTCAAGAGAAGAACATTCTCACTGATGTGAAAATGCAGCTAAGATGGAACCAGACACACAGAGGCATGTAGGATGTTCATCATATTTTTCTTCATTCTTTGGCAGGCCATTCTATGCCTAGCTAAAGCCCCCAGTCTTTGGAATACTTTGTTTTCCTTTTCACTCAGCGCATGGAGCTATTAAAAGAGTTTGTTGGCTGTACATTTGTTACTGAGGGATGCAGAAGCCAACCTCAGCACGCGAAGGCAGAGTAGATGAAAAATCCAAGAGGAAGACTACAATCTCAGGAAGCCCAAGAGAAAGAGACATGTCTTGAGAAAGGCATGGAGAGATAAAATAACTGCGATGTAGGAAAAAGAGGGGACAAAAAGGCAGTTAAGAAGGAAAAAGATCTACTGAATTGCGAGCATGGGTGCTGTAGTCTTACCCATCCCCTGTGTTAGTGTATTTATTAGTGAATATGTCCATAGAGTGTGTACACGTCATTTTTTAAAGGACTGAGCACAGGACCAGAAAGGAACCCCAGTTTCAATATTAGTTCTCTGGATGTCCCTGAGAAAATAATCTAGCTTTTAGACCGCAATCCTTGCATCTATGAAACTGAGAAAATTCTGCTGACTCCACAGTGGGATAAAGAGCCCATGTCCAACTTTTTGTTCGAAGGAAACCCGGACATAATTTCTTAGCATTAATCTTAGTTCCGAATGGCAAAAGTGACCTGTATTAAATATCAAAGGACTTACTTACATTTCCCAGAACTAATATAGTCATACTTTCAGATGGCCTGGAAACTCAATGGATTAGCTCTGGGTAATGCTAACAGATGGCGTGGCAGGGCACACACATGGCACAGCAGACAGGCACCACTTGGTTATCTCCCTGCTCTGCTGTTATGTTTGTGGTGTTCTAAGGTGGAATTCAGCAATGGGCACTTTCCCAACTCGTTCCACTGGTAAAGTCAGCTTCGTCTGGGAATAGGACAAGTGCTGAAGCCCTGGGATTGCCTGTTATGGTTCCTGCTAAGGGGACCGCACAGTGAAATCAATTAATACCAAAAGCTGCAAAGCAGCTGAAGGTTGGGAGCAATTAAAAATGACACCTAGAAAGGGGCAGGGAATGAGGGAATAGCCCAAGTCATCTTAAAGAGCCCAAGAACATAGAGAAAAGGAAAGAGCACAAGCCCCTTCAAAAGGAAACCGCAGATAATTTTCCAAGACAAAACATCTGCTCAGAAGACACTGCCTGTCTATTGCTGCAACAGTCTTGGAAGAAAGTACCAGAGGGGAATGGACCACCTTCTCTCTAGCCAGCACAGTAGCCTCACAGTGCAAGAAGCCAATGATTAATGCAACCTTTGTCACCATTCCATTTCCCCTCTGCAAACCCTCCCTTCCTCTCCACTTGCACCCTAAGAGAATGACCTGACAAGCCCCACTGGGGATAAATTTATTACCAGCTTCCAGGGGAAGCAAGAAGAAGCTTCACTCAGCTCTGAGCCAGTACTGTGTGTGCATGTGTGGCAATGTCTACCATCCCCACCACACAGACTGAACCCACTGATGTTCCCTTCAAAGGTGTTTTGTCATCACCTGCAGCAGAACTAGTGCAGTGCCATCTCGTGGCATTTTCAAATCATCTTATACTAGGTAAAAAGCATGTCTGGAACTTAATAAACTGATGTCAAAATGGAGTTTGTTACTCTGCGGTTGTGCTGGGCCCTAAGCAGGAAGACCAAGATCCGTGACCAAGATGTGTGTGAACAGAAAGACAACTAGAACTGCCATGAGCAGTGGGAGCTGCCTGTGAGGACGGCTGGTTTCAAACAGATCCTCTCTTCAGACAGCTCACCGGCAAGCGCCCAGACAGATGTAGCCTTCCGTTTCATGCAGCAGTACCACACAGACCAAGAGCAACCCCTGGGATTCAGGCAGCAGCACAAGGTGGAAGCACAGGGCAGCCAGTATCCATCCCAAATGTCAGAGCTCCTTGCTCTGCCTACCCCCTGTACAACTGACTTGTGTTGCAGCATGGCACTGTGTTCATGCCAGCTCTAATCATCTCTGACTACAGCCCAGAGGCATGTGTAACATCCAAAGCCCTAGAACTGCACCTGTGCTGTGCAGAAAAATAATTTTTTTCCTTTTAAATCAGCACCTTCCTCCTCTGAAATTCTGATGATCCGGAAATTTAATATAAACCAGCAGCAAACAAGGAACAAAGACCTCATATATAAATATCTCATCTGTACCTAGGAAGGCAGCTATGCGAAAGCATAAGTAAGCAGCCTTGTATGTCGTACCAAATTTCATTCAGCAAGAAGTATTTTTAGGATATAGCAGCGATCCCAAAGATTTTCTAGAACTATTTCTACTCTCTCAAGATCAACGTTGACGAATAGGTTTAAACGAATCGGGTTTGCACATACGCTTTGGCTACGCTCTGTTGTTTCAAGCTACTGGAAAGGTACTAAATCCCAAATTAAAGTGGCCCTCGAGACTGCATTTCACCTTCATAGAGAAACCTGAATCCTGGGTCTCACAACTAGCAAATGTTGCTCTTCGCTGTACTTAAGGCGAGAGCTTCACAGATCTTTACTGCCTGCTTCTGGGAAAACGGAAGCCCACCCTGCACTGACTCTCCCAGCATCCCAGCATCTGGCTCAGACCTCCTCGTGATGGAGCAGAGGTAATGGTAACTGATGCTCTTTGATCAGTGAAGGCAGATGGCAAAGCCAGAAAAGTGGGCAAAATTTTTTACAGTTGTCCTCGATTAGGCTATGAATTCTCCAGAAAAGATCAAAGAACAAGAGCTGTGTGTACATGTGTACATGCTTCCTCCTCCCCTCGTGTATGCCTATGTAAACTTTCCTAGGCAGACGCCACATTTGTTTTGCCCACGCTCAGCACAAACCCGGCTCCAAGGGTGAGCCCACTTGACTCCACAACAGGCTGTACAGGTGCATGGCTTGTCTCTTCACAGCCTCACGCACATTCCACACTCCTCTCCCGTTAATATATTTGCATACATACTGTTTCAACATGACATAAAAATCTGCCTGCTGGTATAACAGCAATCAATCAAGATCTATGCAAGAAATACAGTTTTTAAAAAGCTTAGAAAGGCAATAAATATTAAATAATGGCTACTCTGTTGAAAAGGAAAATCTTAAAGTAGCATCTTAGAGGAATTTTTAAAGTAAAACTCTGTTCATGAGATATAATTTTTTTGTCCCTTTTAAAAAAGGACAGACAGAGAGCAAAAATCTCCAAAACAGTGCAGGAATGGGATTACTAGGCTGGCTGTAGTGCATGCAGAACCCACACCCTTACACACAATGTGAGTGGTCTCCACACGATCCCAAGCATGCCGGCTAGAAACCAGATCTCACAAATGAGCTTCAGATATGAGGACTCCCTGGATTTGTGCTGGGAGAGACATGGGACCTTGCGTACCCCAGGGATACAAGCAACCAGCAGCAGGTTAGAAAAGAAATCCACGCAGCCTCTGAGCCTCATCAAGTTTGCAACCAGAGGAGGGAGAAGAGAAAGCTGTAATCACTTCCATTACAGCTATTCTCTTCCTTGTTGAAAGCCATAAAAACTATCAAAGGGAGGATAAGGATGCTGACAAAAACTGCCAAAAATTATAGCAGCCTTAGAAGGTGCCTCAGTCAGCCTCATGGCTCTTTCAGATCCCAACAATAGCCAAAAAATCTATGGAGTACAACAGTAAATAAAACAGAATCTGACCTTCTATTGCACATATTGTCTCTTAATCTATATTAGCATACATGGATGCTATAGGAACAAATATATATGTGCTCATGTGTACATCTACGTACATACACACCTATGAAATAATTTCATAGCTTTAAAATAGCTTTGAAAAAACACTGTGAGGTTAAGTCAGGTGAAGCTTATTTCAATGTCTTTCACTAGAGAAAAACAGTTCCCATGACTCCCTGCAGAAAATAGATGCAACACAATAGCTACAGTTTTTGTCAGAAGTCTGTTCTAGGCACAGCTCAAGCTTCCAAGTCAAGTCACCCGGTGACCCATGAGGCAGAGAGGAGCCACCAAGGACCTGGACAAGAGCATGACCTACAGAATGGTGTTTTTCTTCTGCAACCCCAACCAGCCTTTGCTTATTGCAAATATTCATTTATTTCCATAAGCCTTTTTCTTCTTGCAAATAGGAAGGACGAGATGCTGGACTGAGGGCTGTGCCATGCCTTAGCAGGCTCTGTGGCTTTGTCCCTCCTGAAGGTTGAAAGATATGGGCTGGAAAACACCTCAGGTAAACATGTCCCTTCATATTTAATAGGTACAATGGAAAGTGTGGAACAGACACAGCCTGAAGGAGAAGGTACATGAATTTATTACTTGCCTGGCTGAGGGGGCATCGAAGGGTGAACTGAATTTTGTGTGTTCTACTGGTCAGTAGGGTGGTTGTAATCCTTTACTGAAAGTGTTTCCATTAAGTAGGCTCAAAACTTCAAACTATCACATTCCGGTATGTGTCTTTATATCTTCTCCCTTGTTCACCTGGATCACATATCACAGTGAAAAGCAACGTGCAGATACAGCAGCTGTTCAGAGGCCAGGGGGCGTGATACCCCAAAGCTGCTTCTTTGCACTCTCACACCACTGCCCCATGGCATGGGCTACGGTAATCTGGGCTGAGAAACTGATTTGGCTGAAGAAGTGGTATTTTCCTCCTCTCTGGATTGTAGAGGGGATCAGCTCACTGTAGATATTTTCACTGCAGAGATGCCCAAAATATTGCGCTGGCACCACTGAGGAGATGGTGTAGAGGTAGGAACAAGAAGACAGGAGGCCATGCACTACTGCTAGAAATACACATATTGCAGCCCTTCGTGAGTGACAAAAGCATGCACTGCGCAGCATCTCTATTCCAAAGTAGACTTCATAGCCTACTTCCAAAACTTTATATGATCCTGTACTCTCTGTATGTGACATGTTACAAAAAGGTCTTTTGGGAACAATACAAAGAGCTTTTTAAAGTGCTGCTAAGACTAAGTTTCTCATTTTTTCAACTAAAGCACCAGGTGCCTTAGTTACAACAATCCCAACTACAGAGGGCTCCGAAGGAGCCATTAAAACTGGAGAATGAAAAAAAAGAAGATTTAAAAATAGTTTTATCGTACCTAAAAATATCTTAACTCTTACCTCAGACCTTTTGAAAGCCTTAGGAGAGAGTTTGTCCCACTGGGAAAAGTGGGTGACTTCCCAGTGGTACAGAGCACTTTTCTCAAGCTCTGCATGGCTGCAAGTTAACTAACTGACTTGCACCATGTCACATCATTGTGTCCAAAGGATCTAGGGCAAAATGTTGACCATTTTGGAACACGTTAGTAACTTAATATATAATGTTATGGCGGGAGAGGAAATTATTCTGCCAGGCTGTTTTTGTTGTTGTAGTTTAAAAAAAAATTAAACTCAGATGGGGTTTTTTGGTAGTTTGTGGATTGTTGGGGTTTTTTTGCTTGGTTGGTTGGGGCTTTTGTGGAGACGCTGGAATACGCTCAGAAAAACAAAGCACTGAACAGAAGCCAATTGACATACATGTTTAATTGGTATCACATGACACCTCAGTTTAATATCACCTCTACATCTGTGAGGGGACATCCATATGTAACTAGCCCAGGACTGCTGCCAACAAATGTTGAAAGAGTAATTTTCTGTTTATGTAGGTCCTACCTTGTGTTATCTTTTCCAGCTTCAAAACAAGCAGAGGGAGCATCTGTTAACTGGTGGGGGAAAAAAAAAAAAACAATTCCCAAGGCAGAGAAGACATTATCCAACATTATGCAGGTGTTTCAATAATGTACTAAAACCAGGGTAATTTAACACCTATTGGAAACAAAGGGATATAGAAAAGTCTTTAAAAGACAGACAGCGCATCTCTATCTGACACATATCCCACAGCATGATGGCAAAGGATGAAAATGTTTTCAGACAGATTTTATTTATATCCCTCACGAAAGTTCACAAACATCAGCAAATTTAAAATACTTCAAATAAAAAGCAAAGTAAAATCCTAATTTTCATGCCAAAAAACTGACCCAACTTCACGTAAGTTCTTTTACAGCAAAGGCTACAGAGGTGCTTCAAAGCCCTTTACATTCTAGAGCCAAAATTTCACTATGGCCCACAAAGCCACTATTTAGAGCTTTTCTTTCTGGCTGTCAAGACATAGTCAGAACTTGAACCTGAAGTGGTGCAGTTTTACCATCACTGCATATTATATGAATGGAGGTAAGAAACCACATGGAAGAATATGCTAGCAATTTACCATTGGACTTTTTGTTGTTGTTCTTCTGAGAACTTGCTGAGGAGGAAGGGAGGGAAACAGTGCTCCTGTCTCTGATTTTCCCCCCCTTGAACAACTGACAAACACAGCTCTATTCTACTGTCCTTCCAAAGCCTTAAATACCAACTTAATTCCAGTGTGGTTTCTGCTCTGTCCACGCAAAGGTACTACTCATCTATTGAGCTGCTCCTTGGGCTTTCTGTCATGCCCATCACAGCAAGGAAAGCTTTAATGGAAAGGCAGCTATTCTTATGAGAGCAACTGATAGAAATAGAAAAATCAAGACACAGTCAGGCACACTGTCCCTTCTCCAAATCTCTTCCTAAGGACATTCCCCTTTCCTAGAGAACGTGATGCTATCACATCCCTACACCATTATGTCTAAAACAGCCTTAACAAGAGCATTTATTTCGGTACTGTTCATAGATTATACAACGACCACATTCATGTAGGACTGCCCACAGTTAAGCACTTTGCTTCTGCCTTTATACTTGCAGCTAGCTTTCTCCAGCTTCCCTTTGGGGAAATTTTCAATGCAATGTTAGGCCCTGCAGTGAAACATGAGAGCAGCAAAACTTGGATCTCTCCTTGGTTTACCACTGGAAGCTTTCACAGAGGATGCTCCCCACTGCTACACTTTGTGTACTGCAGCTACACGACAGACTGCGTTTATCTCTTGCAGGTTTGTAACTTGGTTCTGCCTGCTGCAGTACTTTGAAAAACCGCAGCTGTTCAGCCAAGTCCTGGAAGGCTTTGAGGTCATGCAGCTGCCCCTCCAAGGCAGGGCAAGGCCCTCAAGCTGTCTATATGCTCCACAGGGCTGTGGCTTCAGCTCCTGCTGGTGCAGTCCTGGAAACTACGGTGCATTTGAGTCTTGCTCTTAAAAGACTTTCTGACTTTCAGTCCATCAGCAGAAATGAGTGCGTTATCACCGAATGCTCACTGTATTCAACAAAAGGAGCAGACTTTTCCAATGTTATTTTAAAAAGTCTGCCACTGAAAACATACTCAGTAGTAGGTTCAGCTCTGCAGCACACAGCTCCAGTTCTCCCCAACACCCTACAGAGCTGTACTTACGCACCTGACAGCAGAATTTAATCCCTACAGTTTAGGAGCAGACCTATATAAGATACAGTTTTTGAACATAAGGCATACTCTTAAAGCCACATTTCTTAGATGATATTTCAAACATCAGAAAATTAAACTGAACCATCTAGTTTTAAAATTATTTCATTTTAGAGATTTATGCCTGGTTTTACTTAGAAAACAAGTACACTTTATGGGCTCCCTGTATATATTCACTCAGCACACCAGAAATCTGCTTAAAATGAAACTTCTTTTCATTCTACTTATCTTTTCCAAGTTACACTCATCTATACTACTGCAATATTTTTACAGGTTATATTTTTACATCTACATAATATCTAAGCATCTTATAATTTATAGCATCAATCAGGGAGGCACTATTTATCCCAATTTTACAGACAACAGCTGAGGTGCTGCAGTTACTCTGCTTGCACACAGCCACACCCAGCAGACATTGGTGCTGAAATCTGGGACCGGAGCCTGCACATTACATCTCCCTCTAGCTTGCTTCTATGAAGATCATTCCTTCTCATGCTGCTGGTTCCCCAGTTTCTTTTCTGATTGCTGGCATGTATGTTATCAGTATGGCTTAAAATGCAGTGGATCTGATAGCAATGGTATCTGTCCAGATTATCATGTAGCAGTGATTGACACCCATTACCTCTGGTCTGGACATAAGCTAAAGACTTAGAGATGAAAGGTTCTTCATCCTTGAAAATGAAAAAAAAAAAAAGATGGAATCAACATTTCTATCACAGCACTATCTATCTCCACTCAAAGGCCAAAAAAGAAAAATGAGGAAGAGAACTTATTCCGAACTGCTGGGTTGCTGGGGCCATGGATGAGGACTGAAGGAGCTGTAGCTGTTTCCCCTGTGCAAGATGAGCAGACTGGCAGAGAAACCAACCCTTTCCAGTCCCATCAGAAGGATGTGTCAGGGACACAAGGAGCTACAGTGGAAGTGGCTTCTAGGCTGAAAGAGAATCAATCGCCCCAGAGCAGCTCAAATCCTAATCCTAAATACCCTAAATCCTGTCAGGCTACAAAGTCAGCTTCACTGTTTTTTTTTTCTGGCTGAAGCTTGTGTGCTGCACCCTTCCAGTTCACAGGGGACTTTGGGAGGAGCACGGTTGGTCTCTGGTGCTGCACCGCCTACTTACAGCAGCACACACCAGGGCTGCATCTGCCTGTAATGCCTACAGCAGGGACATGGAAGCGCGTGTTACCACTTGCAGAGAGCGCTAATGAGTGCAACAGGGAGTGGGACTGCAGCAGAGCATCAGAATAAAATGAGATTTTGTCTGGAGAAATCCCCCAAGCCTCCACAAGTGTCAGTGTTGAAAGAAGAGGCTTAGAGGCATGAACTTAAGCCCTTATGGCTCCCAGATGTTGGGGGAACAGATGTGATATGCAGAGTGTAGGGTTTGAGTTTTGTTAACTTGTATAACCCACTCCTTGGTGCTTCCAGTGCTTGCTATTTGGCCTTGTTTGGCATAGATGAGGCCACCTGAATAACTGTAATCTCTCCTCTAGGCCCCGGATTATGGTTAAAATGACGGGAATGCTGGTCATGCAATATGGAAAGTGGAGAACCAGCCAAGCAGTGGCAGAAGCTATTTCAGCAAGCAAACAATGGCAGGGCAGAAGGCTGCCCCTCTTGGATCAGAAATCAGTCTCCTCTCTTTAGCACTTCTTAAGCTGAGACTGGCATGAAGCAGGGTAATCGCTGGCTCTCCATCAGGCTAATTTTACACCATTTTCAATGCCATCAGATAAGAAATAAATTAATTTTCCCCCTCTCCTCTTCGCTCCCCAACTTTCAACCTCCCTTGACTTTTCCTGCACTTTGATATTCCATCTATCGCAACCGTTTTTCACTCCCTTATTGATTATTTTTAGCTTGTGCCACTGAATCTGCCTTTTCTTCTCTTCTGCTCCTTCCTTCCCTCCCCATCTCACTCCACATATTCATTAGCTTCTTCTCTGTCCTTTGCTGTCCTTCCCTCCTCTTATCTCTGCTCACCCCATACTGACAGAGAGATGAGTCTTTTCCTCTCTCCCACTTCCATTGGCTCTGCTAGTAGAGAGACTATTAGAAAAAAAATGAAGGATGTAAGTAATTATCTGAGCAAAACCTTGACAAGCTAAATTAAGAAAGCAAGCTGGGAAGCTTTTGGCAGGTGCATCTCCTCTCCTTCACTAAGATGCTGAGTGCTGCAGAGTGACCAAGACCTGGGAGACCCTATGAGGCTTGCCACTGCCTCATGCTCTTCTGTAACACCACAAGCCATTAGCTAGCCCACCTCACCAGAAAGTAGGGCCTTTTACAGCATTCTGATTGGTCTCTCCTTTGAAGAAAAAGCAAGAATTTTATTTCTGCTTCAGAACATTTCTGGCTTCTCATTACTGATAACGTTTGGCACACTATTGCTCTTAGGTAGCGAATCCTTACAATAGCTTCTCACCTCCAGCCTGTCAGGTAGGGAAGCATTATCATCCCAATTTTAACCCTAAAAACACTCAGTCACAGAGCTGGAAAGAGCCATTGGAAGAGCATTGTCAGTACCAAGAGAAGAAATGAGCGCCTGCTTCCTACAGCCAGTATTCCATCCATCTCACTAGGGATGGAGGTAGCACTAATAGTATCTTATCAGCATATGTGAAGGGGAACCCAATGGGAGGTATGGCTTGCTGCATTTCCCTGGGGAAAGGCAAAGAGGTGACCTAGAAGAGGGAGCCACAGGCTGCAACAGGGCTGATATGTATGGCAGTCTAAAAGCAGCCTAGCTGAAGGAGAAGATATACAGGTAAATCCATCCCAAGGATGGAGACAGCCAAGCTGAATCTCCTTGTCAAATGCAGAAACAGAAACACTGCAGAGCATCATGCAGAGCTATGGAAAGCAGCAGGACATGGGCTAGCTCAGGTCTGGGTGGCAGTGGGCTCTACCAGCACAGGCACACTGCATCTGCAGATGCAAGCTGACGCCTCCCCAGCTGTTTCCTTCTGCTGTGCAACATGAAATAAATGGCACTGGTACTTCAGGGGGATTGTGCACTGTTCCCCCTCACGCACTGCACGCATGGTCTTGGATTCAAGCTGATACTGTGCTAGCTTGCCCACCTTAAAAGCAAATAATCCCAGGAAAAGGTAAGAATCAAAATAAAAAGTCACCCTAAACAACATCCACACAGCCCCTGTTAGCTTCACAGAGCATCTGGTTGTTTATACTTGCCATTACAGTTTGCTGTAAAGTACTGTCAGAAAATGATTATGTTTTAAAATGAGAGCCTTTTAACTCAACATTACTCATCAGTGACAGTAAAAAAAATTCTGTTGAAACATCTTTTTAAATAGATAATTGGGTTTTTGACAAAAAGCAATGTAAAAAGCATTCACTTTCCTTAAAAGAAACAAAACACTTTTTCTTGGAGAAAGAAAAACTAAAGACTTTTAAAGACTTAAACATTCATCAGCAGTTTGGGTCATTTTAGCATTTCATAGTTTTATAAAAGATCAAGACCCCAAAAGTTTATGCCTGAATACTGTAAAAGAATTGCTGGGAATGCTAATTTTTTCCTTGCAAAGCACAAATAGCATCTTTTTTTTTGGTCAGGGCTTTTAATGAAAAGCATTCTCCAATCACTTCAAATAATCATACTTGGAGCATTCATTACTTGTCACATTTAAACAAGCAGCTCCAATTCATGTTTCATTTTCTATGTGGTGTTGTTCTACCCACCTGCTTTGTTCAAACAAACAAGTTTTGTTCTATCGTGCTAACACAAAAATGAACAAACTGAACTGAATTCTGCCTTGCACATCAAGCTAAGTACCAGCTAACCTCTTCTTTGTAGCTCCCCTTCATGGTTGTTTTTTTAGGTAATTTTATTAAAAAAGAGCCACTTTGTGTTTCAGAACAAAGTTTAAGTGTTGTGCAATTATGTTATGTTCCAAGCAAATTCAATGGAAAAAACCAAGCAGGTATGAGCAGTGATACTCCTTCTGCAGGCACTTCCATCAGCAGAGTCCCTCCTTCAGGTGCTTTCATCCCCTAGCTCATTGGCACCACCTGGGTGGGACTAAGGAACAAAAGCCTGGCATCAGATTTTTACGAGTAATAAGATTTTGTCTGTATACAAAGGTAACCTTAGAGACACCTTCCATACAAAATCAGCTTAAATGTGGAATTTTAAAAGTTGGGGCAGGAGAGTTTTCTCTTCAAGTGTATTTATTAATAATTGTTTTCCTCTGCTTGCTGATGTAGTGCTACTTACTAAAAGTTGCCAGATGATTGAAAGCTCTGGAGGCATAAGACCTATTTATTCACAAAATAGGTCAAAAATAGTCACTGAAGCAAACACTTTCCCACACGTGCGTCTCAGCCAATAAAGCACTGTAGTTTATGTGGATGCAGTCATGTTGGTTTTCTGTGCTTAGCTTCCAGCAAAGGTATTTTCTCTCTTTAACTGTGCTGTGGACATCTCATTGCTGTGAACTACATTGACACTCCAGATCTTCAAAGAGGCATTGGAAAAGGCATCACATTGTAAAAGCTTTTCATTAATTAACAACCTGATGATGTACCTCGAGGCTCAAGCTCCCCTGGGAAGATGCATGATGGAGCAATCTTCCACCCCTCATATTTAACTCAAGGTTGGTTGGTTTTTTCCCCCTCCTCTGCAAAACAGGTGTATGTACAAAACAGGATGCCAGAATACTTTCTTTCTGGTGCATACACTTAAAAAAAAAACCAGAAGAAATATGGTCATCTAGGACTCAGGTTCCTCCAGAAGAATATCCAGGCATTAGCTAGCATTCTCAAAGAGTTTCAGTGTCAGTATGCAGCTGACCACAGAGAGAAACCTTAATGAAAACACATTTATTTCCATCAGTCCTCAATACACATCTGGCTCAGAATCAAAATACCTCACTGCTCATACAGCATTTCCATATTCACTCTTTCTGTATGTATATTTTATATGCAAGTACTGACATCCAGCAACTGTCAATTTGGCTGTGAAGTCACAGCAGGAAGTAGTAAAGTAACAGTGTGCAAGAATTCAGCTCTGTGTTTAAAAAGTCTTGTTTGGTAAAAAAGAAAGGAAAATCTACTGGCAATAAAGAAATTAAAAGGGAAGTGAGAACATGCCAGAAACTGATATTGAAGAGTGTGCATCGAAAATGAAGATACATTCTCTACGAGGATCATGTCGGAAACAAAAAGGTGAACATTCTCCTCCATAGAAGATCAGAAATGCACATAAACCTTCTGCCTCCTGTGAGAAAGTCTGAGCTTCTGTAAGTATTCATGGAATGGGGAGGGGATTTCAGTGCTCTGCTCCCCTGTACACTCAGTGAGTCATGTCAGTACTCCAAGGCTCATGAAAAGCCCAAACAATTCTGAATGTTTCAGTAAAGGCCCAGAATCAGTTTACATTAAATAGGCTTGAATGAGGCAAATAACTGTTCTACGTAATTCAGCATACGTCTTTTTTTACAGCACTGACCGGAATGCCTGCCAAAAACTTTCAGACAGATGAGATGCTTTGTAATTGCAGACAAGTGAAAAGATGGATGATGCCTTCATACCATGACGTTTTCACCTCTTAAAAAGATTTTTCAATACTGCTGACTCCTTGCAGTACAGACACCTCAACAAGTGCAGATGTTTCCGGATCCCACCTATAGGAATTCACAAGCCAAATCCAGTATACAAGGCATACACATATCCCAAGCCTGCTTTCAACAATCAAACCATATTTTAAGAGGATTAAAACAGAGGATATCCCAAAACATCTGATTTTCATGAGACATCTTCATATACCCATACCCCAACCAACTGAAGTTCCACCAGGCAGCATATTTCTCAGCATGTTTTTATTACCAGTACTATTTCCCCAGCCTGCTCTAAAACACTGTCTACCTAAAACTGACTCTTCCATTTTACATTCTGCTTTTCTTGGAGGGCAAAACAAACAACAACAAATCCCACAACCTCAAAACTAAATGTTCAACACAAGCTTGCTCTCTGCTTTTAGGAGAAAGCTCAAGAGTCCTCCTCATAACCCAGGGTCTGGGGTTCACCTCAAGCAAAGTTATCCCAAGACCAGTCCCTCCTTCCCTTACAGAAATCACTTATACAAGACTTACAGAAGTCACTTCTTCATGAGCCAGCAGAATGAAGATAACCTCTCACAGCAGCATGAATACCCTCAAAAAGTACAGGATGATGCCAAAGAGAACTGTCAAGTGACTGTTTGACATCTGGTGTGGGTGAAAATGTACCGTACTGCAGTCCCCAGCTTACTAGCTTACTCATTCAGCAGAAAACAGCTCACGGAGTGACAGCTTCCAAGCACGGTTAAGAAGAAAAATACCTCATCTCATCTGTGACCAAGAGGGAGCCTACCTGTCAGACTGAGACCAGCAGTCTCCTGCAAGAACCAAAAATGAGGGAAGAAATTCTCATGCAGAATATGGCATAGGCAATTGCTACGTAAGATCACCGGGAACCAAAGAGCAGTTTTTTCACATGCTGTAAGGATTCTGCCACTGGGAGAGGGTAACACCACCCTGTGCCCAGAACCACTGAGACCGTGGCTAAAATTTTCTGCCTGAACAGAGTAGAAACGGCCTCAGCCAGACTGATCTTAAGAACACTCAACCCCTACACTTCCAAACTGATGTCTGTGGGTAAGGAGCTATACTTCTAAATTTATCTCCAGCCACTTAATTAATTCCAAATAAATTACCTTTGATATTTTGTGCAAGGAGTCTGTTTAAATCAAGTGTCCTGAAGAAACCTCTGACTACAAATTAATCCCTTGGGCTCTCCCTGGCTAAGAGTTGTTGTTTCTTATGCTCATGCATTCTTCATGGATTTTTAATGTAAAAAGAAATTCTGCCTTCGCTTACCGAAGGGCTTACAAAAATTCCAATAATTAAATTAACAGCAATCAGCCATGGAGCTCCCCAGTGCAAAGCCCTGTAAATATCAATTCCTTTTCTCCTCCAGGATAATGAACCAGCCAAGGAAACTTCTGCCTGTCCCCAGCAGGGCTGTAGCTCACAGTCTCAAACATGTGCATGCGCTGCCCAGCCTCTCCTTCCATCCAAAGCCTGACTCTAGCTCCCTGTGGCAGCTGTGACTTTACATAAAGTGGGCCAGCTCGTTTCTATTATACCTGCTTTCTCAAAGGACGAATTCGGCCTAAGATGGCAACTTCAGCAAGCGATTCCAAAATGATACCTAAAAACATGTCTTAAAAGATTCAAAACCAGTGTTGGTCCCAGGAAACTAAACCTTGCACATGATCTCTCTGTGAGATCCCTGGGACAAGGCCAGTCATTCCCACCACAGGGGTCTACATTCCCTCTAAGTGGAGAGCTTCTCCTCT
The DNA here is from genome assembly GCA_016647715.1 of Pavo muticus. Classification (NCBI taxonomy): domain Eukaryota; kingdom Metazoa; phylum Chordata; class Aves; order Galliformes; family Phasianidae; genus Pavo; species Pavo muticus. Next base: position 3,914,654 of record JACDJE010000070.1, on the reverse strand, counting down.
CCACAGGCTCCAGATGTCCAACAGCCAGTTAAGTTGATAGAGTGGGAAGTAATTACCACAAAGCTAAATCATCCATAGGATCTTCTCTTGCACCCTTTGGATGAGACATGACATAGTTTGCACTGATTGCCTGCAAAGGAAGGCCATAAGCTGGGAAACAGCTCTCATCCAAGTTGGGAAGGCTTCTATGATAAGAGCCCAGAGCAGCACTTTTAAAACACTGCCACTGAGATGCTTCCGGTCAGTGATTAATGGAATTATGTTGCACCCTGAGCATCCACACCACTGGCCAAACACATTAAGACTGTTTAGGACAGAGAGAGATGCAGTCCCAGAGGAGGCAGGCAGCTGCTTCTTTCCCCAGAGAGAGAAACAGACGGCTTTTCCAGACCTCACTGCTGCCGAGGGCTTCCCAAAGGCACCACATCAGCACTTCGCTCCTCGGTTGGGTTCTGCTACTGCCTGAAATAGTCTTGTTTATTTGTGAGCAGCCATGGCTGAAACCAGAGGTGTTTGCATGGCTTGCGCCATTACATCTTAATCTTGGAAGTGAATAAAATCCAGTGATTACGGAAATAATTTGCTCATGATGTAAATTATAAGGCACAGCATGTGCCATTTGTTTTGCACTAGGGAGTATATGTTTGTGCTATGGAAAATATGAAGGTGAAAAACTATTTGTTGACTTCAGCTTTTACAAGCTGATTTAAATTTTGCATCAGATGTTTACTGCAGCAGTTTTGAAATTTGCAGGAACCAACAGCAATCATCAATACTAGCTAAGAATATCCACCTTGTCATGTATTAATGGGATATTAAGGAGGTGAAGTCTTATATTCATCCCTAAGGGAGGGTGAGGTGACACCAGGCAGGGTACCAGCAAGTTAGCTCAATCTTTGTCATCAATATTTTTAGTGTAGCCTGAAAAACACAGGCTCTTCAATATTAACTACATCAAAACAGAGGTGTAAGCACAAAGAAGGAACTATCTGTGCATTACTGTTAATAAATAAATGCTCTGTGCACTACTGTTAATAAATATGCTAATGTCATTCTGTTTATAATGCTGATGTTCCTCAGATAAGGGGAACTGTATGACAGCTGTCTGAATTTTATTCTGTAAGTGACCCAGCTAGAATAACAACTAACCAGTTATTTTCTCCTCTTTTCTAAGTAGAATGTAAGAAAGACATCCCTGTGGTAAAACTAGTACAAGGTTAAGGAATTGACACCGAAACATTACAAGAAATAATTCCATCGTGCATATAACCTTCTTGTTGTTAGGCTTTGCAATAAGCACATGTTAAAAGCTCTCTCTGCAGTTAATGCACCTTTAAAACTGAGGTTTGTGAACTCTCCTACCCAATAAATAATTTGCAAGGCATTCAAATTCAGATCATGGCTGGCTTTGCTATCCTCTCCATAGGGTTTGTGAGCTGAAGATGACTACCCAAGAGTAAACCTGCCACAGGTGAGTTCTGGAACTTGGCCTGAAGAAAGTCATGGCCTAAGTCCCTCTCAAGTTGAGCACAAACATGGATGGCCCAGGGCTGTCACAATGGTGCCTGCCCACCCCAGCTGCCAGCACGCATCTCCCAGGGCCTGGGAGACACCCTGGGGCCGGTGCCTCGACAGCACAGCAAATTGCTGACTCAGTCTCTCATAGGAAAATACATTCCATAAAAAAGCACCCATACCTGAAGGGTAAATGCCTGGACTCCAGAGAGAGGGAGCCCGTAAAAGCAGAGCAGCAGGGCTGATGGGAAGCAGGCAGAATTCAATAGACACATAGACTGTTTCTAGGAAGGATTCACCATGGCTGTTTAGAGGAAGGATTTCAGTTACAACTTTTCCATGGTAAATTCTAAATCATAATAGGGAATTAACTGCATTTTATAAAAGAATGTTAGTTTCTTTAATTGCTATGGATTAGAAGCCAATAATGGGGGGAAAATAGAATGCTAGCTACAATAAAGCATGGAGAAAAGAACAACTAATGAATATGGCTTCTTTTTAAACATATAAACATTTAAAATCAACTAATTCCAAGTATATGCTATTTTTGTGTAAATCCAGTCCTCAGTCTCATCCTGAAAGACAAGCTGTTTTTCCTATGTTTTGTCTGCTGGGATTTCTGAAAATAAGCAGTCATATTTTTCTAAAAGTTCTGGATTACTCCAGATTTTTCTAATACTCTCTAATTTAAAAGCAAAACAAGAAGTACATTTTTATATAATTATGGATGACTTGATGACAATACTGTCAAACATCTTGCTCGGGCATAGAAAACATTCATTTAAACTCAGGATTGTGAAGAGTATGTTATCTGAATAATAAACTTTGCCTGTGCTATAATCACTTTACATTTGGAGCCACCCCAGAGTTCTGCATTACTAACCCATTTCAAAATCCTAACCTGGCCTGTGCCTGTAATCACGGTGGTCTGAAAGAGGCTGTTTCAGGCTGGAAAATGGGGAGTGGAGACAAAAGTAAGTTGTACAGCCCCTCACAAAATATTGAGGTCTGTGAGCCCTCCTACACGTGCTCAAAGCTGGTGCTGGCTCCAGCAGCAAACACTGCCCCTAAGCCTCCTGCCAGCACCACTGAGGACAACCCCAGGTGGTTCCCTGCATCCCTCTGTGAGATAGGCCAGCAAGGAAGGGATGACGTGCTTTTAGCTGAGTGTTGCCTGCCCAGCTCCAACTGGTAGTTTAAGTGGTTCATGCTGTGAATCACCTACAGCTCTTCACCCATTCACTCCGCTCAGAAGTCAGCCTGCCATTGCTCAACTCTCAGAGCAAAAGAAACAATCTCTTCTCTACCCTTTGACCATCATCAGAGGTAGAGGTGGGGCGGGAGGCAAACCCAAGTGCCTGAGAGATCCCACTGTTCAAATGACAAAAAAATATCAAGAGGTGCCTGCCACCAGCCTCACAACTGCAAAACACATCAGGCAAAGAGAAAACAGCTGGGAAATTACTCCGTGGTTACAAAGAGAAACAACAGGGCTATGCACAGGGGTTACCGGAAATTTAAAAGTGAAAAAGAATATAGAATTGATGATTTGGGGAGGAAGGAAAGAGAAGGAAAGGTGAAAAATGTAATTCAAAATATTTGTTGGAAGGTGGGAGGGAAAGGGGATTCTTGCTACAGAATGACCATCTCCCCAGGCTGACGCTCGAGATAAAGCAGTGAGATCAAGTATCACTTCTGAAGGGATCCAAAGTTTTGTAACGCAAACTTACAGGTATAGCTGTGCATAACTATAGGCAGATACTGACAGTCTTCTTCAGACTGCTGAGCCCTCTCCCACTGACTACCAGGCCCTTTAAAGCTTACTGCCTGTCAGACATCTTAGAAAACCAGGTACCCCAAATTATTTCCTCTGGAAAAGAACATGCTTTTAGAAATAAATCTCTTACTGAGATCAAAACCGTGCTCCAAATACAGATTTGCATCCTATCAAAGCTACCAGGGCAGCTTTCTCAGTATGCATTCTGATGGCTGCCTGGAGATAGCATTTTTCCTCCATAACCGCTCATTTTGCACATGCAAAAGAGGATTGAAAATATGCATGTGAAGTTTTGTCTCCTCCATAAATGCAGCCTGGAATTCTGCTACATACAGCTGCTTGGCACCGAAGAGTTGAAGGACATGGAAAAAAGACCAGCCTGCCTTCCCATTTCGAGTCCTAGGGCTCATCAAAATGTCATGACTTAGAACAGGATGGAAAGCAATGCCAACCCCATAGACAGAAGGATTTACAAAAGAATTAATAAATGACTCTCACTTCTCTTGCCTCAAGACTCTTCTGGGTAAATTATTACTCTTTAAAGCAGTGTGCAGGGAGTAAGCTGCCTGACTCCCATTAGCATTAGTAGCGGTGGCATAGTGTAAGCTTTGTATGCCAGTTCTGAGGATTAATCACAGCATCGTATCTGTAGGGCACTTGCTTTGAACTCAGAGAATCTGGAACAGAACTACTCTTCTTTGTCAGACCCTCCTTTGAAGAAAAATCACAAGGAGGTGGGTGGGTTGCCTGCTAAGCTTCTTCTTAACCCACCAGCACTTCCCCATAACTCTAAACCAAGCAGTCAAGCAACAAGTGCAAACAGTAAGCAGTTCTCTTTTGCTGCCTCTCCAGTAACATCAGCCAAGATGGGGAAACAAGAGGGGGAAATTTTTTTATTTATTTATTTATTTTTGAGTAGGGAAAAGAAAGGATAAAAGAAATCACACAAAAACAATGCAACAAATGTGCTATCAAGATGAGAGCTTTCTTGCTGGTTTGTTGTTTTTATTTTTTTTTATATAGAGGATGAAAGCAGAAACACTGGAGAATAATTTCCGTGTATGAATTTGGAAATCTAAAAATAACACCTCATTTAACGCATTAAGCCAACAACTGACCCTAGAATAGCTGGTGATGAATACATTCAACATGAAATTTTCCCTATTTTCTTTTCCCTTCTGTGTTTGCTGGCACCTTCCCCCCAGCCCACCCCTTGCCATTTCCCCTGGGAGGGAGGAGAGGCCTTGGCAGAGCTGGGACAGCCACACCGGCTCAGGCTTTGCAGGAGGGCGGCTGTGGGCTCGGGACTCCTTCTTGTTTGCCCTGAGATGCTGCAGTGTGCTCCTCAGGCAGCTTGAGTGGCTTCAGCCAGCAGAAAGCCCAAATTACTGAGTCTGCGTTACCTCTGCTTCTCCTGCTCCTCAGCTGAATAAGAGCTGACTAGTCCCTCCAGAGGGCTCGTGCCCTTTGATGAAAGCTGCTGGCGCAACAAGTGCTCGCGGCCATTTCTGTCAGCACCAGTTACAGCACACTTACATCAGGGGCAGAAGTACTCCTCACAGAGTTATCTGCTGAGAAGCATTAAGTGACTTATGTGGCCTCTCTCGGATCCAAATTGAGGGTTGAATAAAGCTGGGGACCTACGGACTGGGTGAGGATGAGCTGAACACCTACCCCGCAAATGGATGCCAGCCTGCAGGATCTAACAGCGTGCATTCTGCGTGACTGGCAGCTCCTGTGAGCAGAGCTGCATGGCCACAGCTGCAGTACCGCTGCGTTTCAGGGAGAGCAGGGCCGTACTGTGGGGAAGGCTCAAGGTACAGTGGCAGAGCTGTCTGAAGTCAAGAGTGCACTGCACCAACAAGGGATCAGCTCCTGCTACAACAGTTTGCACACGGTGATTAAGCACACTGGCGTGGCTGTAACTGGGAAGACTGCCCGGTACTTGCCTGCAGTATGTCTGGTTTTAGCCAGTGCTGTCAAGTCTCTTGCTTTCACAAGCAATACATTATTTCATCCCTCCCTCTTCCAGATAGAGAAAACTCATTTTATTGCAGTAGCCAACGTTCTGCTCCTCCTGCCTGCTTATTCACACCAGAGGCCCACCAGAACGGTCACATCCAACTGCGTCTCATTTACTTTTATTGATGATGCCAGCTTTGTAGCAAGAGAAACAAAACAACACATTGAATTCAGGACAACTGAATATCAGTTTTCCACTCCTTCATGAAAGGATAAGAGTCAAGCAACAGCTATTGATATTTTTCAGCAGTAATATTTCACCAACATTGCTTACTTTCCTGTGCCACCTGTTGTACAGCCCAGATATTCAGGTACTGATCGATACGAGATAGGTATAGGCAGCAGCCCCACAAGCTTGTGCCTACAATTGTGTTGTTACAACTTGGTGTGCTATGTAGGGCTATTTTCCTGACAGTAGTTTGTACTCACACGTATTTTGTCCGGTCAAGTTGCCTTCAAGCTCTGCCCTGAACAAAAAGTTGTCAGGGGTTTAATGCACTGGCATGGCTATGCCCACTGCAGACTGAATGATCTAACAGCACACAAACAAACTGATCATCCCAGCCCTTGATTTTCATAAATCAGTGCACCAGAGGTGTTGTCTTAATGGACAGCTACACCATGTGACCAGGTACCAATCTGCAGAAAATGGTCCCTTCCTTATGTTATGCAACTCTGCCCTGGATGCTGAGGTCTAAAACATACGTACGCCCAAAGCTGTTGGGCAGTGCAGCCAGTGACATGGACCACAAGTAAATAATAACACACCAGGCCTCTCCTATGTGTACTTCAGTTTCAGGAGCTGCCTGCTAACTATCAGCAAACATACTTTTAATTGCTGTTTTTCTTTTGTCATTCACTCAAATTGAAGAGATTGATCTCTACTGAGCCAGGGAGAGGCTCACTTTGTTTGCTCAACCTTTCTGTTGCTTATCAGGGTTGTGCCCAGAGCTTGACACACACAAAGACTGAAAAGTAAATAAAAGTAATGAGAGAGTGATGGCAAACTCACACCAATCTCATTCTCTACCAGACTCTGCTGCAAAAAAAAAAAAGAGGCAACAGCTTCTGGTTATTTTCACAGTTGTGCCAACAATGTCAGGAATTTATCTTATTTCTACATGAATCTAATGCGTCAGTATTGATGCGTAATGAACAGAGAGGTTCTCTCTATACACAGAAGAGCATCTAAACATCATGTCTTTATTTCCCTCAGCAGTTTTCCATTATTCTGTTCTTTATCTTTGCTTTTCCCTAGCTGCTTACACACGTTACTTTGGCATCCTTATTCATGTTCTTAAAAGGCACCACTAAGATCTAACCCCACCTCACTTTCGGGAGAGAAAAGCCCACCGGTACCCTAGTCATTAAAGTTCATCTCCCCACTTACTGCTCTCCTCCAAGGCTGTAGGAGTCCTGCTTTTACACCTAGGAGTGTTTTCTCTGCTCATGACTACAATACATGAATAAGACTTGGAGAGAAGCAGTGTTCCTCCAGCTGTCAATCACGCCACCAAACAGCCACCCACCAGATGTCTTTCTCTCTCCATCAACATCAGAGCGTGAAGAAGACAGCTGTCAAAGCTGGTGGCATTCTGCCCCAAACCACCTCCCCCAGCCCTGCCAAGATGAGACTGCTGTGTGGGTCAGAGCTGCTTGTTGATAACCTGGAGCCATGTCAGCATCCTACCTACATCCTCTTTGACTGAAGCTCCTTCTGCCAACTTCACAGCCAAGCCTGCAGTTCTTCTAGGCAATAATCGCCTGGGGATTAGCTCTCCCTGACCCCCTGCTCTGGGTGAAATCCCTTCAGCTAATGAAGTCTCCCTTCCGAAGACTGCACCACCAGGTTTAGGGTCCTCCCAGACCTTACTATGGGGTCTTGGAGCTTACAACAGTGTCTACTGTTGGTTCTCAATGCCTCTTACTCCTCGCATGCACTGTTTTTTGTTTGCTTTTCTACAGCCTGGTTTCCAGACCTTTTTTCTACAGACACTAACAAAGCCACCTAAGCACTATTTTGATACAGCAACAGATCAACTCCTCAGCTCTATGAGAAAAGAAAGTGAAAACTCATCATGAACCCAACAGGCTGATGATAAATGTTCTCTTTTCTGGCCAGTGAAATACTGAGTCTCCTCCAATAGTGATAAAGAAAAGAATATCTTTAAATTACACTTGTCGTCCTCTGACTGCTGTAAAATGGGGATTCATTTACCTCAGAAATTCTGTTCTCTTGCTTGTGTAGGAGATGCCTGCCTGTGGAAAGCTGAGGCCAACATCATTAATCAGAGAAACCTATGAAATAGAAGCCAAAGAGAGACATCAACTGATCTAACCCACCTATACATCACACAGGTGCCGCTGCCTATACTATCCTTGGTCCATCAAAGAGTTTAACTTAGCAGAGCTGTCAATTCAGCTCTTTTCATAACCACTGGTCCCTCTTGAAAAACTTTGTCAGGACTTTTCCAAGAAGCAATCCAACTGCCACATTAAGTAGCTTTTAGGCTTCTTTGCCACTGTTCCTTGCTTCAAAAGGATTTTACATGAAATATCTGCTTCTTGAAATGGAATTCTCAACTTCTTTTGCATGAAAAACCTTTAGTCCCTGGAAATGATGCCAAGACAGACTTTTCCACTTCAACTGAAGAGAGTACAGAGGGCTAGTGCTCCAGCGAAGGGTTACACATAGATGCCAAGGCTTGTTGACCAAATAAAAAACATCACTTTTATTCCGACAGCAATAAAATGCATCTTCAGAAACTGTCATGTAGGTCCTGATACGTTGAGCTCCTCAAGGTCTGAAGATACTCCTGAAAGAAGCGAAAGACCACCTGAACTTAGGTTTACATTGGAGCAAGTCACAGGCAGCTCTAAAACAGGCTGGCAGAGGATGGCTCCCAGGTAGTAATGGTGGTGCAGGACCACGCTTGTCAGGTAACTGGTTCCTCACCTGTGCTGTTTTGAGATGAGGTGTTGAGCTGACTGCGGCAGCTCTGCTGGCTGTGGAGCTTTGCCGTACAGGACAGATTCTCCCCAGGACACATCAGAAGGGCCATTATGAAATTAGTTGCCTGCAGTTTTCTATTCAGTATGCATTTCTTCTTCCAGATTATTTCATGGCTCTGTAATAGGACTGATTACAAGTATCATTTCTCTAAGCATACTCATTTGATGACTTCTCAAATAAAATGACAGCGAAGATTACTTGCAGGTAAGAGACTGACTACAAGTACGTTATTCTTGCTCTGCGTATCAGTTGTCATGACAATCAGTGAGGACACTGGTTTAAAGTCCAATTCATACACGGCATAAAATTCATCAGCACCTACAAATGTGCTAAGGAAGATAATTTTTGAAATTACAGATTCTAGTTGTTCACTCTCAGACATTGCTGAAGACCTCATTTTTAGAAGGTGCTGAGTAGCCCCCATTTCCTATTCCTTAACTCACTACTAGCCTCTGAAGGCTTGTTGTTTTTTTTATTTTGCAGGCCATTATTTCTAAGAGAAAATCACCATTAATATATGTAATGGATTCTGGTTTGGGTCACTAAGCTTTCATGTGGAAAGTATTATCTCTACCTGTGTTTAGAAAAAAACATTTTTCCCGGTACAGAACTTTGCAATGGTCTTTTCTGAGAGACAGGCAGCCTGAACTCTGGCACTACAGGAGGCAAGGTTCTCTAGCACTTACAGCAGTGGGAGGTCGGAGACCTGAGTTCTGTTTCTGGCACTCCCGCTCACTCTCTGCATGACATTTAGCAGGTCAATTAACTTCCCTGTAAACTCTCTTTTCCTATATGTGAAATGGGTGTACTGGGCTGCGTTCTTCTTTCTGCACCCTGTTTACGTCAGAAGGATATTGAGTGAGAAGCATTGCCCAGGTGTTTCAGGATGCTGGGATGGAAGGGGCACTGCACAGCCAACAGCACCACTAGCACCAGGATCATGTAATTCTGAAATCCATTTGCTTGCACTGATTTAGTGCCGAAATATCAAAAAGTCTAAATTTAAAGGAGCACTTTTTATTTTCTGAAAACTCCATGGAGCATTTCCCACCCAGATGCTGATTTCACTTGTTTTTAAATCTCCAAATGTCTAGTGGAATTATTATTCTGGTATAAATATAAGCAAATCCAAACTCTTTGTGCCCTGCCCATTAGTCTCTTCTGATTAGCATCTTTGTGCACATGGATTTGTGCCACTACTGACTCCTTCCCAATACTGGCAAAAAGATTTTGCAGTTTAACCCTTTTCTTCTCATAGCACCACAGTCAAGCATGACAGCTGTAAGGAATAGCATTACACTTTGCTCGCATTTGTAATTGTAACATACTGTAGAATGGATTCCATAAGAGGAAAACTGATTTAGTATGTGCCTGTGATGAGTGAGGAGCAGCCAATACAGAACTAATGCATTGCTAAAGATTTTATCAGATAAAACAGTTATTCAGCCACCTCCATGTCCCCTCCCATAAAATTTTAATAAACCCGGTCTTATGGGAAGAAAGGAAAGATGTGGACACTGCTAAATTATTTACAGCCATTGTTGTGTATGACAAAGAAGTCCCTCTTATGTCAGTAAGTGATATTCTTCCATTGATTTCCTTCTCGGTACCTCCAGGTGAGAATCAAGTTTGGGGAGAAAAAAAATCATAAAAAGATAAACAACAAGAAAATGAACAGGGATGCAAAAGGCAAGCCAGAAAAGACAGATTTGGAGGCAGAAATGATAGGTTTGTATTTATGAAAGGTATTGATCAATTCGACACACCACTGACAGATACTCAAATTAGCTGTCATAATTCCAGTGATGCAGAGGGACACACAGACTCATGTTCCATTAAACACAACCTACATCCAGAGCAGTCAGATGAGATTTGAGAGACAGAACTCTGAAGTCCCACAGGAGATACCTGCAGTTGATTTATATTCCTGATTTCCCTTTCCCTTACCAACTGCACAATCAGTTCCTGGAGGCGGGCAGAGAATAATTTCAACAGCTAAACTGTGATTCACCCACCCAATTAAGGAGTCCTAGGATGGGCCCTGAGAAATCCTTCAGCTTCCTCCAATCTTCCAGGGACATGACTTAATTCAGCCCTAACAATGTGGCTGAACTCAGGGTTCAGTTAATGGTAGGGGAGTCTAAGAACGTAAAGCTGCATGAGTTTTCATACATCACTATTCACACATTTTAGACCTTTTAAATTAAAAAGTAGGACAATGCCCTGGTTGTACATGAGAATCAGGTTTATTCCATAACCCAATGTATAAAGAGCATCACTGAAAAACAGTAATTAAACTGGCAACCACTGCCTAGAAGCTATCACCATACAAAAATCACCTCCATGTTTCAGCCTGAAGCTTCTGTCAGGGTCAAAGACAGGTTGTTTGATTCCAAGTTTGTTGGCATCTATTTCATGCTGGCTGCTGTGATGTTCCCCTGTGGATGGTGTATGGCTTCGTGAACAAATCACAACAATCTAATTTCCAAAATGTTCCACTTAAGTCTTTCTCCTTGCACCAGTGCAAGGAAGCACTTACTCCTCATTACTAACCGTGTGTGTGGCGTGTGGCATGTAATCACCTTGAAATATTTCACTGGCTGGCTTTCATCTTGCTAACAGTGTGGGGTGGGGCACCAAACTGGGGTATAAATAAACTAGGATATAAATCATCATAAACCAGGCATTAAATCGGTATATAAATCAAAAATTATACAAGTCAGAGATGGAAAAGACCCATTAGATCACCCTGTTTGTTCTTTCCTGTGTTCTTGCCCTAAGAATGTGCAAGGCATCATTCTTGATTAGCCAAGAGACATAGAAAAACGCCCATCTCTCCCCCTCTGTCTCTCTCAAGAGGGAAAGAAGGGAAACAGAGCGCACTGCATGCATATTAATAAAGCTGTATTTTGACTGGCTGAATGACTGGAAATGATTAGCTATGGTATGTTTTACCTGTCAACATCTCCACACTGCAACAAGCAAAATGTCTCTAATGCTCCTCTGCAAAAGTCACGAGGCTGGAGGGGGTTTTCTCTCAACTTCCTTGCATTCAGAACGGCTCCTTAAGTACCCTACAACTCTTTTCTATGACAGAGGTAAAAACATGCCTTCCTTTTTCCGACATAACAACAGGAGGCAACATAAAGCACCAGGTAAGCCAAGGTAAATTCAAGTGCCCACATGTACAAATATAACAAATCCAAACAAAAAATATCAAAACGTTTTGAAAGCTGCAGTATCAAACATACCAAAGGTAGCAAATGAAAACTGTGACCCCTTCAAAAGGGGCAGTGTGAAAGCTGGGAACCTGTGCAATGCTGTAATTAAGAGTGGTAGGTGCTGAGATCAGTCGGCTGACATACAGCTCCTGCTCTCTCACTCACAAGTGTTTTCCTCCATGCTTACCCCAGAAGTCCTTGGTGACAACAGGCCAATTCATTTAAGAAATCTCTTTAGATGCAGTCCCTAACCATGTTCTCCTCATTTTCTCTGATCCCAGCATAAGTTGGTGATCGTCTGAAGTCTGATTTATAGGCTGTGGGGCACTCATAGCTGACAAATACTGTAAAAAACAAGTCTCAGTCATCTCCAGTTGGACACCAAAAAGCAGTTAATTTCAATTCTCAAGTCTAAAATGGAAATTGCAGATCACCTCAAAAGGTAATTGTGAATACATTTTTTTTTTTACTATCCCTTCCATAATTCATTACAAGTGTCACAAAGTTCATGAAATAGTTAACTATTCTGCCTGTAGAGCTGCATTTTGCAATAAGAAGGTCAGCAAAAAAATATATTAAGCATTGAAAAACTCAAATATTGAAGCGGTCGCTGAATGAGAACAGAATATCCAAATGTATGGAGCAAGGCATGGGTCCTGTAGAAAACTTTATGTTTTATAATAACTAAAGACTTGATAATAATCATGCTCAAAGACAAATTAAGGTCATGTTTGCAGCTTGTACTCTGTCATCTTCTGACTTAACATGTTTGTATTTGCAACCTTAAAGAGGCTCATATGATTTTGTGACCTGTACCTTCTTAACTTTAAAATAAACAGGCTGCAATATCAGGAGATCTAGCATGAGGTTTCCAACAAACTCACAGCAGAATGAGACTTCTGACCACATTAGAGCCCCCTGTTATGTGAGCTGATGTAGGAACCAACAGAAGTAAGATGCCAAGCTGTTTTCTACCATCTATCAGTGATCCTGGTAAACCGGAGAGGTACCAGAGGACTGGAGGCTTTCCAACGTGACTCCCATCTACAAGAAGGGTGGTAAGGAGGGAACTAGAAGGCTGTCAGCCTGACTTCAGTGCCAGGAAAGGTTATGGAGCAGATCATCTTGAGGGAGATCACATGGCAAATGTAGGACAACTGGGGGATCAGGCCCAGCCAGCATGGGTTCATGAAAGGCGGGTCCTGCTTGACCAACCCGATCTCCTTCTGTGATCGAGTGACCCATCTGGTGGATGAGGGAAAGGCTGTTGACACAGTCTATCTAGACTTCAGCAAGGCCTTTGGCACTGTCTCCCACTGGAGAAGCTGGCAGCCCATGGCTTGGACAGGTACTCTTTGCTGGGTAAAGAACTGGCTGGAGGGCTTGGTGGTGAATTGAGTAGAATCATGTGCACTTTGAATAATGGTTCAGAGAGTCTCCTTCCCTGCTCATTTCCTATCCCCACTGTTGCCCATGTTTGCATCTCCCCTTCTACCATCCCAGACCTTATCCTAGTCTCTATATCCAATAATCTCTTGTCTCATCTGTCCTAGCTCATCAGTCCAGGTGAAGTTTTTCCCCTTTCCTTGTCTTAATCTTCTCCCTTCTCAACCCCCGTCTATCTTTCCTACTCAGACATCCCTATCGCAGCATAGGATGGGGAGTTATATAGGCTCCTCCGTACTCCTTCTCTGCTCTTCTCCCTCTGAGATAAAGGTAGCATGCAGATGGGAAAGCTATTCTCTGGCGTAGGTATTAAGGTCACTGCCATATTAGCAGAGCCTAAGATGAAATCTAGCAGAAGGCAGTAAAATCCCTTACAAATTTATAACAGTTTTCTTGGCATCAAAAGCTAAGACCATTTTTATATCTCAACTTGAAATAGCAAGATATGAAGAAAATCCTACAGCAGAGAGAGAAGTGGAAAAAGGTTTGTCACTACCACCGGGTCTATAGCTTTGAGAATGATGAATACTGTGGAGATCCAACAACACCAGACCTCCAGGCACATGAGCACCTGCTGCGTGGCTAACTCCAGGATGGCTCTCCTGTCTGCTTAATAACCATTGTATTAAGGAATGGCATCACATTGTCAGCCAAATTGCACTGACCAGCAGGATGGCGTCATACTTCAGGGTGTTCCTCCATCTGGGTGCCGAGGTAGCTAATTAAAAATGAAACAACATATCCTTGTAGAGGAAGATAGGAATGGAAAGGGACCCAAGGGAGAATGGTTGAGTGCGTGGAAGAAAGCAGCAGGAGAAGCTGCCTATTTATTTCAAACACTACTTTCAGTAGTACTCAAGGAAAAAAAGCAAAAATTCTCTTGGGTCAGCACTTAATAGAGATACAAAAATGAAATATTTACTGTTGTTTATAAAATCATCAGGCAGGGTCAAGCCCATGAGCCTACTGGTGTTACTAATGCATTGTCAAGCTACGATCTGAGACTGTGTGCATATCTCAGCATCTTGTTTTGTGGGCTTGAGAAGCCTGTAAATTTAGAACTGTAGACATTACTGTCTTCTCCAGAGCACTAATTGCTGCCTCTCCCATCAGTATCACAACCGACATCCACAAAAGGAGATTCTTCCAGTCCCCCTGCCAGTAGTTTTACTGGTAGTAAGGAGATAACTGAGTGCTTCCCAGGCCTAAATGAAGAAGCCTAGTAATAATGAATGCCTTATTCTCCTAGAGACTGCAAAGTTTGGACCATTAGGACTGATAAAACCCACTTAGACTTCAGCATAAAAGAAGCTATATAAATTAAAATACTACCACTCTCTACATCCTGTAGAAATCCTTCATTTCCTCCAATACATGCTCTTCTCAGAATGTGCCAGGCTATTACTTTTGAATTTACAATTCATTTTTTATGCAAATGGCTTTCAGAACACCACAAACACAGGATTATTGGCATTTTCAGCAGAGAAGGCAAATGTTATCATTTCAATTAAAACAGAGCTTCATGCTTCTTCTTTTTCTGACAATGCATCTCCCCATGTCAGTGCTCTAAATTCAGAGCCCCGCATCCTGTGACCTCACAGCAGAAGTTCACCTATTTGAGATATTGTTGTCTCCAAAGCAGTGTGGTGACAATTTCTAACTCAGCTGTGCAGGAAGAGATGTTTCCGTTGCAATTTCAGCCACTTTCTGCCCTGATGGAACACGTTCCTTTTTCCGGGACACAAAATAGCTGCTTGCCCAGTAGTGTGGAGGACAGGCCTAGGTGACACAAACAGAAGTCCCAGCTCTAGTGTGGCCAATTTTAATCCAAAGTAAAAATTCAGGTTTGCGATAGGTGAGAAGGAAAGAAAAATAAGAGGCTGGAAGACAGCTATCTGTCTTTCATGATTGGCTCCATGAGTCAGCAAAATAAAAGCTTTTGGAGAGAAGGAAGGAATTTTTCATTCCTTCTGGATTTGTGATGCAGTGCAAGCTACAGGGAGCTCTGCCATACAGAGGCTCTGAGCATCATGCAGCATTTGCTCTGTTTCAGCTACCAATGCAGGAGAAAGAAGACAAAGAGGTTTGGCTTGTTCTCAGAGAAAAAGATCTCAGTCTTTAAGAACATGCATCATCGCTGGTTTGCAGCAATTTCTTTGCTGTCTTAGAGAGAAGATAGTCCTAGAAGAGACTCTTTTCCCTGCTTCACCTGACAAGACATCAGTGAGGAAGACTGGAGCGAGCCACAGGCAACAGCCTCATGTGGCTCAGGGCAGTTCTGAGACCAGAGGAGGTTAACTCACAGTCCTGTGGTATCTGCTACCTACACAACTCTTCTTGCTGAAATTGCTCTCACGGAATGGATGCACAAAAGTCCCACAGCAAATACAAGTATGTTCAAAGGCAAAAGTGAGTGAGAAAGCATAAGATCTGAACAAAGAACCTAGAGGCAAAAATAAAACATCATACTAGACTGGATCTAAGGAAGTATGAAAAAAGTCTCTTTCCTCTTATCTTTATCTTCCAGCTGACTTAAGCATGTTTAGAAACTTCACTATGACGTGCCTATTTTCCAAACTATGGCTAGCCTTCTTCACAGAACAGCTGGTTCTTAGACTGTCACAGAAGAACAATGTAGAGCACAGGTTGTCTAAAGCCTATCAGCAAAAAAAGAAAAAAAAAGAACAAAAACCATGGCCTTCCTTCACTCTGATAGTATAAAACAGCATCACTCATTGGACTGTCTGGTTTTACTCCAAGGAGCAAACTGGAATGGACTTTGGGTGCCTTACACCTCCCTCACAGTGGCCTTAGAGAACAGTCCTATGGATTCTTGGAGGATGTCAGACTGAATATAACACATACAGTCATTGTTCATACTACAGTTTGCAAAGCAAACCATTTTTCGCTTTCTTTGGTAGAATATACCAGGCAATGGTTTCCTGAAGTTTTTTAATAAGATTAAAAAAAACCATTTCCTGGCCAAAGCTTCCTGGTCGAATGCTTATTCCATGATCTGAAAATGCCACACGCCATTTCCAATGCCTGTCCTATACTCCATGAACTCCATGAACACCTGCCATGACCACTTTTCCCGTGTTCCATGAGCACATTTGTAGCACACAAAGTAAACCTATGGGAACAAAAGAAAACATATGGAATTAAATACTCCAATAAATACAGAACCGTTCTGATTTTTAAATTTTTGTTCAAATGATCTATACTTCCATTTCTAAAAGGATCATTGATGCTGGTGGAGGGTTTCAGAAGCCAAAATTCTGGACCGCGTTTCTGTACATAAGGGTGGGTTCAAAATGTGATTCTATGACTAACGAAGTCATAGAATCCTAGAATGGCTTGGGTGCGAAGGGACCTTAAAGCTCATCCAGTTCCAATCCCCTGCCATGGGCCAGGTTGCCACCCACTAGGCCATCAAACCTGGCCTTGAACATCTCCAGGGATGCGGCATTCACAACTTCTCTGGGCAACCTGCGAAGTCACACCACTACGCTGGTAGTTTTCATGAAGTGACAGTTATTCATGCTCAAAGTTGTTGGATGCAGCATTCCTTCCCTTCTCCCTTCCCCTCTCAGCTTGTATAGACACTTGTTTTGTCTAATTAGATGAACATTATCTCCTGACAGGAGAAAGTTGGCAATACTACAATCATTATTCCTTCCATCTCTATTTAACCAGAGACAGTTGAGAAGAAGTGATTGCAGGAAAGTGAAGTCCTATTTCCCCAGCTCATGATGCCATAGGCAATCAATTTGGAGCAAAGGTTCCATCTTGAAAATGTCAAATAGAATGAAAAAAGACAAAATCAAAAATGATAAAGTCGGGTCCAACCATTCCTTCAGGTCCAGATGCTTGCCTGAGTTTTTCTAGCATAGCTGATAGCATAACTATAGGAAAAACTGCTTTCTGTACCAGTGGGTGCCACGAGGTCCTTGGCCTCAAATTAACTGCCCATCATCTCCCACTCCTACAACACAAGAGAAACTGCTGGAGCACCAGTCCTGTCTGGTCAGCCTGAAAAAAGTAGTCTGCTGAGCAAGGCTGGAGTCCTCTCTCCTCTGCACCCCAACCTAGTACACAGGTAAATCAACAGAATTCCTTCCCAGGCCCATTCTTTGCTTCCCTTACACCAGGGAGGGAAAACAACCAGTACTGAAATACAGATACGTCAAAGGACAGCAGAGGCTTCAGCCTGGAAGTGGTATTTTCTTTAGTAGTATGAACAAAAACTCCACTTTCACCTTTCCAGTTCCCCTGAAATTCTCCAGATGCCACTTAGTCCCAGTGTCTCATCGGAATATAAGGTTTTTCCTTTCTCCCATTTCATGTTACAGATCTGAGAAATTACCCATAAGGAGAACATGAGGAACAACAGGTCTGTTCCTTTATTGCCTGTACACTCAGGGAAAGAGAAATCATGAATAGGAAATTGTTCAGAGGAAAATAATGGTCATGCTGACTTAGAAAGTTTATGCTGCCTCAGGAAGAGCAGTGGGAGCTGAATTAACTGTGCCCTGGATGAAACTAGTCCAGAGGTATAGAGCTGTGTCAGCTGCTATGGAAGGGACTAAGATTACAGGGAATTTCTGAAGGTGCTTAATGATTTAGGGGTGGCTGCTCAATCACAAGGGTTTTCTAAAGCGAGAACATCCCATGGCCTAAACGTTATTTGAAAAAATTGCTATTGGCCTCATCTTTTAAAAGATGTTGTAGAGAAAAAAAAATAAGATTGCAAGCTCTACATACAATTTGAATGCAAAATGGGCTCCAGATCCTTCACTGGCTAACTCCATATATCAAACACTCACCATTGTACTAAACCACCTTGGAGAAGGGAGCTTCAAGGTACTTTTCCTTCCCTGTCTTTACAAAGCATGAATCTGGCTATCTACATCTACCTGCACTTATCTGACTCATGAATCAAGCACGAAAATCTGGGTCAGAAATACGTACGCACACCCATGCACTTGGCAAACCCTCCTTAGGAAAGAAACAAACAGCCTCATCCTGAAAGAGCTTCAGATCACATCAGATATGTTGAAGTGTAAGCACTGTGTACAGACTGCCACTTTGGAGACTGCCAAATGTACTCCTGAAAGCTCCAGTCAGCTGCCAACACCATGCTCAGGAACTTGCTGATCCCATCAAGGGACACACACACTGAAGGACTAACACTGCCAGACATTTAGTAATTACATTTAAGTTGTGGAAAAACATTCAAAGAGCATGAGAATAACCCATTGCCGAGCCATTGCTGAAATTAAGATCAACTTCTTTAAGACAATAATTCCTATAGTAATTAGTGAGATTCCCAGAGGATAATCACAGAAAAGTCATCGCTGCTCACAGCAGTGGCAAAAGCACACAGACATAGCCAAAAGCATAAACCACAGCCTCTTTGTACTGCAACTTAACAGAAGATGTCCTTTTCCGAGGGGGCAGGTGGAATGTTTGTTTTCTGCACACACAGACAAACAGTGTTAACTTAAAACCGACACCAGTGGAGATGGCAGAGAAGCAGAAAACCTAGAAGGTACTGAGCAACCTGATCTTCTAATTTTAGGGACAAACAAGCACCACATTGTGCAAGACTGGCCTCTTACAACCTTCTGAGAGGGACGGAGAGGCAGGAGTTCAGTATTCCTTTTCTTCATCATATCAAAATAAAAATAAGTATTTATCCACAGACATTAAAAATAGTAACAGTAATAAAGGAGCCCAGCAGGTCCCTCCGGAACTACTTTAATGCTTTATCAGATTTCACCAGGTAGGTGTACAAGCACCAAGAGAAACCAGGTTTGATCTTATCAATTCAAGGAGTGAATGGTATCATAACAGCTTCTCCTCCCCAGAGCTTAAAAGCATCCTCCCAGAGCAACAGCTCCATAAGGCAGGAGTGAAACAGGCACTGACAGCCCTGGAAACACCGGAGGTCTAACATATTTCTCAGACAGTTTGGACTTGCTGCTTACAATTACCTTCTGAGATTGTGCATCGATATCAGCATTCTTAAACTTCCATCATTTCCAAAGGGCTGTTAACTACTTGCACTGAGACAGAGGAACTCTGGACATTCATCAGTAACCATGACTGCATAGTAACAAAAGGAAGTTGCATCGCTATCCTTCCTCGCAAAATCCTATCTATCTCTTCTGTTTTGTTGGTGAAAGCCATTTTCCAACTCCAAGATGAGGAAAAAGCTTTAAGGCCCTCCATACAACTCAAGGCAGTTCCATCTCTGTCAGATTTTGTTGCTTAAGCAATTGTTACAAGTTGATGACCACCAGCTACTGTTATCACTAAAGGCTAAAAGCTCCTTCCCTGTGCCTTTAAGGGTGCAGCATCTCTTCCTACATCTTCGGAGGAGAGTGATGCCACACTTACCAGGAGCTGCAGGCAGCAGGACATATTCTACAGTAAAAGCCAGCAATGAATTCTGCTGGAAGCAGGAAACTCGGCAGCAGCATGAAATGCAGGAAAACATACTTACATACTGAACATTCTACTAAATTAAAAAAATAGGGCATTGATCTTGTTGTACATTTTCATATTTAACTACGCATTAATCTCTGCATATAAAGATCTCTTCCCACCACCAGTTCTTCATGCCTCAGCAGAATTTCTATTCAGCAGCAGAAATAGCCGTGTAGGTCTTAAGTACAAATTGATCCATCTGCTATAAAGACTAACTGCATGTGAGAACACAACTCTAAGCGAGTTGTCTGTCAATTTCTCCATTCTCGTTTATTAGCGAGTACCTCCCTTAGTCTGTACGTGAGGGAAATCAAGAAGAAAGCCAGCAACACTCACGCAAGGCATGCCACTCATCCTGGCGGATTGTCTTGGTGATGTTGTAGGTGAGGTTCTTGGGAATGGTCGCTGAGGAGTAGTGGTACTTGATGTATGAGCACCGCTCAATTGCTCCTGGAAAGGGAAAAATACAGAAGAGAAATTGATGTTACATGAATGCAGTATGTTCTCCCAGCTGTAGACTAGATGGACCTGACAAGCAAAAGCAAAGGCTGAGAGAAAATCACTCCCTGCCATCAATCCGGTGTGGCAGCCAGTACTACCTTTGGCATACAATAGGCAAAAGCTACCTGTAGGGAAAGCTCACATGCAAAATTAAGATACAACAAAGGCTACACAGTAGCTGTCAAAGCTGTGCTTTCACCACCGGGTAGAATGTGGCAAGTCACCCCTTCTTTCCTTTCCTTTCCCGGAGCCATGAGCTAGCAACACGCACGCCAGCATTTACCACAGAGAAACCAGAAATTCCCATTGTAGCTTATCCTGCAATAACACGTCTGTGGCTTCAGGAGACGTGCAAAGCAAACACCTTTCTTCTTATCTTCACTAATAAAAGCACCACGAGAAAAATATGTATTTATAGAAAACAATTTTTCAGACTACATCCACCCCACAGCCAAGAAGCAAGACAAGCAGAAGCACGTGTCACTGGTTATGGCACATCTCTGGAAGGGACCCAGACACTTTCATAGCAGACTCAAGCAGAATTTATTAGCATCTCTGGATAATAAGCTTTGAATGGCAACACAAATGGCTGGAACAGGCAACATTTTTGCCCTTGTAGGATTTCATCTATGTTCTGTGGAATAAAAGCACTGCGTGCTTCTTCTGTTTGACTTCTGGTCACATACTTGTATTTTCCTTTTATAGCCACTTTCCTTCCTCTACAATCATCACACCTCCAGAACATCCTCTTCTGGCAGCTCTCTGCACAGTGTCCTTAGAGGAATGGGCCTGGCATAGCCCAATGCTTTTTGTAAACTATAGCCTCACCAATTTCCACATCTGATCGGAAGTCTGTGGTAGTGCAATCATCCTTGCCCTGGTGAAAAAGCAGTAAAGTGTCCTGCATCCCTCTTGCCAGTATCCTTAACTAACATCGTCTTCATTAGACCCTCTTACTGAGCATTCAGATTTAAATCTCATGAAAGTCATTTTTCCATTAATATTACGGTATTTTGGAACAGCCCTCTAATAATTAAAAAGGCATCCTGAATGCAGTTGGCCGCTCTGTTTGCTACTAGCTACCACTGGTCAGAGGAGCAACTGCTCTGGAAATGCTTCTATGCTTTAAAAATGCGTTAAGACACACACTCAGTAGAATTAAATGAAGCAATGATATATTTTTTTTTGTCCTTGAGAGCAGCCCTGCAGAGAAGGACCTGGGGGTCCTGATGGATGAAAAACTTAACATAAGCCAGCAGTGTGCTCCTGCAGCTCGGAAAGCAAATGGTATCCTGGGCTCCATCAGAAGAGGCCAGCAGGGATAGTGAGGTGATTGTCCCTCTCTACTCTGCTCTCGTGAGGCCCCATCTGGAGTACTGTGTCCAGGTCTGGAGCCCCCAGTACAAGAAAGACAAAGAGCTGTCGGAGAGGATCCAGAGGAGGGCCACAAAGACAATCAGGGGGCTGGAGCACCTCCCCTATGAAGACAGGCTGAGGGAGCTGGGCTTGTTCAGCCTGGAGAAAAGAAGGCTGCGGGGTGACCTCATTGCAGCCTTTCAGTACCTAAAGGGAGCTTATAAACAGGAGGGGAGTCAACTCTTTGAAAGAGTGGATAACAGCAGGACAAGGGGAAATGGTTTTAAGTTGAAGGAGGGAAGATTTAGGTTGGATGTCAGGGGGAAGTTTTTCAGTACAAGAGTGGCGAGGTGCTGGAACAGGCTGCCCAGAGAGGTGGTGGATGCCCCGTCCCTGGAGGTGCTCAAGGCCAGGTTGGATGGGGCCCCGGGCAGCCTGGTCTAGTATTAAATGTAGAGGTTGGTGGCCCTGCCTGGCAGGGGGGTTGGAGATTCATGATCCTTGAGGTCCCTTCCGATCCAGGCCATTCTGTGATTCTGTGAATGATTTATATAAATGAGAGAGTGATATACCAAGAGGCATGTAGACAACACTAATTGGCAACCAAAACTGAAAAGGAAGAGGCATTAGCCTTATGTATAGCTCCAAGGGGTTAACCATGTTTTTATGCCTCTAGAAATACGAGTTTCTGCTTTGGGTTGTAAAATGTTACTTGGGACAAACTTTGATCATACACCACGAATTCACAGCATGAATAAAAAAAAAACCATGCAGCAAAATTATTAGTTACAACTGAGTAGACTAAGCATCCTCCCAAGTTAGAGCAATACAGACATTGGAGGTCCTCTCTGTTTGCTTCTCTTAAGCATTCCTCGCATTCTGCCTTTGACAGCAATTAGATTAGACAAAGCCAAATATTATAGGGGAAAAAGGCAAAATATTTACGTATGTATCCACCCGCCCTGACAGCGTGACGGGCTTCTGTGTGAATCTGCACCATCTGGGCACCAAATGTACGCCCAGAATTAAAGTTTCAAACCAAGAATAGTATTTGGGGGAAAAAAAAAAGAAAGGAAATCTAGCGTGGAAAGAGCTTTGAATTAAAATAAAGCCTGAAATTGCAATCCTGTCTTCACACGGGTTTTCCTCTTCGCTTTTATTTAGCTGGTCTCATGGATCAGGAGCATTGGCAAGAAAGTGGAAATACACTTATTTGTCATAAAATAATCTTTATGTTACCAGATACCTGCCTAGAAAAAGATTTATATAGATAGCTGACAAGAACACAGAGCCAAGACTCAAATTTAAAGTGTACAGAAGGAAGAGTCTGTAAAAGATTCTATTCCATTTGCTATAATTTCTTTAAATAACCATCCAGTTTCTAGCAAAGTTAATCAAACATCTCATTTTTACTGCAAATACTTTTAGTAGTAATGCACAGAACTTTTCACTGATTTATATTACCACAGCCTAAAGCACAAAAAGATTATGGTCTGAATTCTGATCATCACTTGACCATACGTATAATTTTAGACTTATGCTTACATTCCCATGGCTTTAATGAGTCTTAAGTATACATTTAGAGACTATCTAGATCTAAGAGTATAATTGCAGTGGCAGTGATACAATGGTATCCGAAGTACACTCGACTGTGAGCAGTAAATTCCATGATGATCTCCCTTCCAGCCACACTATACTTGTTCGCTCTTCCTACATCTAAACAAAATTCTGACTACTAGCCAATAAACATCATGACTCCAACCAGCAGTTTGGAGGGACCAGGAGGGAGAAGCGCTCATTGCAGATGATGAGGCAGCCTGCTTTTTCCCTCAGTTCTCCCCGGGGCTGGTCACTGAGTGCCCTGAGGGCTGGTCAGAGCATGGAATGATTCCCCACATCTGTCATACTGAAGGAACCAGACTGTTAGGTCAGGCAGACAGGGATGCTGCTCCTAGATTTTCACCCTTCTCTGAAGCATTAAGCATGGATTCACTGCTGGAACAAGTCAGTCTAATAAATTTCTTGTTACAAGGCTCAAAATACTTCAGCATAATCCAAGGTTTGGGGTTCAATAAGTGGATAAGCAACGGTCTACAGTACACCAAAAGTCAGCCCACATGATCTAAGGGAGTATTTTGGCTTTAGCCTATTAAATTTTCTTGTGAACAGTAAGTTTAATACACTCAGGAGAACACAGATCAGGGTATTTTAGAGCTGTCTTCTATCAGATTCCAGCACTTCGGTTACTTCAGATTCCAGAACCACAGTGACCACTGCAGAGCGCATGTGGCCCTCTTCATCCATATGGCCACTGCTAAGAGAGACAGGCTTTTACCGGGAGCCTCAAGCTTCTCATGGCCCAGTGAAGCTATCACAAGGTTTGTGACTGCCCAACATTTAAATGTGAGTAATTTATCTTAATCTGCTGAGTCAATGCAACTGCACCAGTACAAATCTAGCTGGAAGTGAGAATTAGCTTTAGAAACTTAAAGAAAAGGCTTTCATTTGCCTGGATCTTCCAATAAAAGTTAGGGAAATGATAAGTGTATAGCAGTGACAATTTCATACTTCAGGACATTTCCTTGCTTGCGTCATATCAAAGAGAAAGCTAGGCTCATCTGCACGAACATCCCATTTCTGGAGATTACAGGGAAAACAGAGACACTGACTGCAGCAAGGACCAGAACATCTACTCTCATGGAAAATCCTCTCAGAGAAACCCTAAGAAAACTGCACCTTCAGATGGATGAACAGTAGTGCTCACACTAGTCTCTGGAGCAAACAAAACGTTTATATTGGATGGGGCCCAGGCCTGACCTAGAAGGTGGCAACCCTGCCAATGTCAGGGAGTTGGAACTGGATGGGCTTTAAGGTCCATTCCAACTGACACAATTCTATGATTCTATGACATTTTCCTTTCCTCATAATGGTACCCAAACTTACAGAGCACCTTCAGCCTTCACCACTAACTTGGAACTTCCAAATGACCGAGCTCACAGTTACTGAGTGCACCCTCAGTAAGTTTGCAGATGACACCAAGCTGGCTGGAAGTGTCGATCTGCCTGAGGGTAGCGAGGCCATACAGAGGGATCTGGATAGGCTGAATAGCTGGGCTGAAGCCAATGGGATGAGATTCAACAAGACCAAATGCCGGGTCCTGCACTTTGGCTACAATAACCCCAGGCAACGCTACAGGCTTGGGGCAGAGTGGCTGGAAGACTGTGTAGAGGAAACGGACCTGGGGGTGTTGATCGATGCTAGACTGAACATGAGCCAGCAGTGTGCCCAGGTGGCCAAGAAGGCCAATGGCATCCTGACTTGTATCAGAAGTAGTGTGACTAGCAGGAACAGGGAAGTAATTGTCCCCCTGTACTCAGCACTGGTGAGGCCGCACCTCAAGTACTGTGTCCAGTTTTGGGCCTCTTGCTGTAAGAAAGACATCGAGGCCCTGGAGCGTGTTCAGAGAAGGGCAACAAAGCTGGTGAGGGGTCTGGAGCACAGGTCTTATGAGGAGCAGCTGAAGGAGCTGGGATTGTTCAGTCTAGAGAAGAGGAAGCTCAGGAGAGACCTTATTGCTCTCTATAACTACCTGAAGGGAGGTTGTAGTGAGCTGGGGGTCAGCCTCTTCTCTCGTGTAACTGGTGATAGGACTAGAGGGAACGGCTTCAAGCTGCGCCAGGGAAGGTTCAGGCTGGACGTTAGGAAACACTACTACTCTGAAAGGATGGTCAGGCACTGGAATGGGCTGCCCAGAGAGGTGGTGGAGTCACCGACCCTGGAGGTGTTCAAGGAACATTTGGATGTTGTGTTGAGGGATGTGGTTTAGCGAGAACCATTGGTGATGGGTGAATGGTTGGACTGGATGATCCTGTGGGTCTTTTCCAACCTTAGTGATTCTAGGATTCTATGATTTGAAGAGCAAATCAGTGACTGGGTTTCTGCATCTACACAGCTATGACTGCAAGTGCTTTGGTTGGCCACAAGAAACATGGAGAAATCACGAAGGTGCTTTGCTACTGATATATGTTCCAATTTCCTCTGATTAAAGGGAAATGTTTGCTGGAAATCCCGAAGAAAAATGTCTTGTGGTTTCAAACAGAGCACTAAGAAAGGGATCAGCAGGAAGGTACAGCTAGAAGTGTGCAGAGTAAACTGCTGTACTATCTTTATGAGGATGGATGCTCAGGGAGGAACCCACAGTTGTAACTCTGTGGTTGGCATCCACCTGCTCCAGCAAAGTTCAGATGCCAACTGAAATTGAGCTGAGGGAACTAGAGGTACCTTTACCCAGAGCAGCTACGCAATGCCTGTAAGCGTAGTGGCACTGCACACGCTGCTCCTCCCTTACTGATCAAAGTATCTGCTTGATTCCCATCGTGTATCTACCTACTGAGCTATGCTCCATGCTATCATCTTAGTATATGAATTTCCTCTTCTCTATTACAAAGAAAATCCTTGAAGTGTGCTATAGCAGGAACATCAACTGAAAATATTCTGCGATCCCTTTTTATGCTGCTCTCAGAACTATCCCAATGCTCTTGATGTGAGCTCAGCTGCTGGTGAAACTCTGCTCATTGCTTTGCGAGAGCTGTAAATGCTACCCTTGCAGAGGACCCAAACTGCCAGCAATGCAGGAGTGACTGAACTCTTCTCCCACTCAAAGCCAAACAGGATTGGAATCTATTATAAAGGGAGGTCATGCTGCTGGTATCCATACTGTATTTGTCTGGTAAGTAAATGATTTTTCTCCAGAACTTTCCACCACCACCTTCTTTAAGATTATTTCAGCACTGCTCCAAGAAAAGCAGAGATGAAAACTCAGAATGCCACCCAGGTACTGGTCACATCAATCCTAAAATTTTGTATCTCAGAAGTGCACAGAAGAATTTGCCCCATGAGGTCAGCTTGACTTTGGAAAAGGTGGTTGTCAAGCTTCAGGAATTTATACCATCACCGTGCCCATATGGTTTAACCTTCTGCATGACACAGATCAGCTCCTTTGAGATGCAGTCCTTTAGGCGGTCTTTCATGAAACTGGTAACCTGCAGGAGCAGTTAGTCCTGTGTTCTTAACATCGCTTCAGATTCAGCCCAAGGTGGCATATCAAAGTTACTTTCATAGGTTATTTAACTACACTCCCCTCCTATAAGTCAGAATTACAAGGTTTCCCATTTCCCTCAACTTTCAAGGAGGCAGACTGTGGAACCATCCTTAAGCTTTAGGTACAGATCCACCCAATGCCATGTCAGCAAGCCACATTTGGTAACTGAAGGGCTCACAGCTACAGAGCATTTCTAACACACTAAGTCTCTTTGCAGCAATCCTTGGGTAAGAATAACCAGGAACCATTGGTAGATGCAGGGAGCCAGCAGTTTATTTACTCTAGATGAACAACATACGGCATGGTCATTCCAAGCCTCACAACAAGCCAGCACTGACCTGGCAGGCACCTTGGCTTCTGTAGTATGCAAACACCCAAAACCCAGTGATACCCACTCTTCTCCTGTAGTATGCATGTTGATTTCTAAGAAGGGTTCAGCTGTAAAGCTAGCATTTGTTTATTATGTTTCCTGCCAGGGCTTTTGATATCATGAGCTTCACTGAAAAGGCTGACGTGGATGTTCTGAGCCTTTGCTACCTCCAGGCAGCTTTTCCTTCTGTTCTGTAGATACCTCTGTATGAACTGTTCAGAGCAAGTAATTTATTCCACAAAATTCACCTTTTGTGCTGGATCTAATTTTTACATATCTGTTTGAGAATTACTACACAAAGATTTCCTAGTAAAAAGAATCTTAGCCTCTGGCTTGTGAGTTGCATTCACTACATGCATTTGCTATTCGTTATGAGAAACTGCCTTCTGTATGAGAAATTGCCTTAATTCCATGTTTTGGTTGCTATTCCTCATTGGGTGAGTATAACTATACCAAGCAAATGGAGGATGTAGTTTGGTCATTTAGCCTCTAGTTGTTTCACATTGTCTTCAGAAAATCTGCTGATCTCGAACAGAAACTGTTTGCAGTTTTTTTCTTAGCATAACATTTCAGGAAGGTTCCCAGGGGCTGCAATCATTACCAGGGCTAGATCAGGCTGCGCAAAGCAACTGCAACTGGCATTTACATCTGTTAAAACTTGATCTCAAAAGTCTTGTCTCTGTTGGAAAAGTTGGTTTTTAAGTTGTGCTATAATTTTATACCACCTCCAAATCAGTCCTGGCTATTTAGGTTGGTGCAGTTTAAGAAATGGTTGCCCTTGGCTGTGTGTCCTGCCCTCGGTCTCCTAAATCATTTTGTATGAATCACCAGAACTCATCAGCAGGCACACTTAATATAGGCAAGGTTGTTACAGTTGCAGCATGCATTAACTGGTCAAACCTAACCCTGGAGGAAGCCAGGAGGAGAAATAAGCTCTACCTTGACCAGCTGCAATGAGAAAATTGCAAATCAGATATGCTGAGCAGTTAATGAACTCATGATGAGTAACACTGTATTCTTAATGAAGGCAGAGACTTCATTAGAAGGTATTACAACACACTTAACGGGATTATTTCATTACCTCTGGAGTAATACTAACCTAGATAGTATTGGTTACATGTTTGTGCCCATCTATATTCATATTAATGTCAAAAAAGTGGGAACATTATTCATTCGCATGAATTATAGAATAATGAACGTCAGAAGAGTTCTCTAGGTGTCAACTGGCCCAATCCACTGCTCAATGAAGAAACAACTTCAAAGCTAAAATCAAATTCAAAGATAGCTCAGGTGGTTCAGAACCTCATCCAGCCAAGTTTTAACACCTCCAAGAAAGACAGATCTTTAAGCAAACCCTTCCAACAACTGACCAGCATCATTATGATTTTTTTCCTAATACATAATCAAAGTTTCCCTTGACTCCACATGAATATCTTGAATATTAGAATACCTAAGGGTAAAGTTCTAAAAATGTAGGAAGAATATGCAAATAACAGCACCTTAATCAACATGTCTGATGAATATTCATCAACTCATATACATAAATAGAAGCCAATGTTCTAATTAACGGAGCTCAAGATAGATTTTCAGCTGCAGTGTGGGCCAAAGTTTTAGAACAGGAGATCATACTTGTTTGGGATAGCTCCAGCATCAGCCTGAACCAGGGCTCAGCTCGCTCTCCCAGAAGGACTTGTTGCTGCTACTACAACTTCTGGCACTGACTGTTGGTTGTTGTTGGCATTGAGGAAATTGGGCTGATGCCTCCCTTTAGTTGAAAGGTTTCGTTTGTTTCTAAGACTAAGCTGCTGGCTCCTAGCTG
Source organism: Pavo muticus (assembly GCA_016647715.1). Classification (NCBI taxonomy): domain Eukaryota; kingdom Metazoa; phylum Chordata; class Aves; order Galliformes; family Phasianidae; genus Pavo; species Pavo muticus. Next base: position 3,886,021 of record JACDJE010000070.1, on the reverse strand, counting down.
GTACCTCTTTACAAGTGGGCAGAGGCGCACTATCAGCTTCCATTCACCAGTTATAGGTTCATTTAAAGTTCAGGAGAGAGATGCACCACAGTCGCCTTTCCCACTCACTGACCCAAGTGGCCACATACTGGGGGAGACAAAAAGTCTATAGTAAAACTGTATGTATCAGCAGTGCTATTTTGAAAATGACTTCCTAGACCATCTCTTGTCACCATGCTTTTCTTCAGAACACAGTGCACTGCAGGATCACGACAACTGGCTTCTTCACAAACAAAGCTGAATTGGAAGATGAGTTAATGGGAATTCAAGTACTGGAACAAGCATTCAATCATGGCACGGCAGTACCACAGCAAGAGGCACAGGGCTGCAGGCACGTTGTGTGGAGCTGCAACTCGTTCTCTCCCAGTGCAATGGAAGAAGTGCTGCGGCCATCAGCAATACGCTCACACCGGCCACACTCACAAATAGAGGTAGGCAAAAAAAATTCAGGGGCAGAGGGGTGAGACTGGCAAAGCCAAGGCAAAAAAAAAAGTGAACAAACGGCTTTCAGATCAATTGAAAAATTTTGTTCAGCCACAAAACTGAACTCATCCGTCATTTATTTATTCTGTCTTTTTTTTTTCCAAGTGAATCCATCTGCCATATTAGATTGTTTCACAAGTGGTTCAGCTTCCTTAGAAACTCTTTGCTTAGGAGCTTATTTTCCACATGAAAGTAAATACTTGACCAACAGAACTTGCTATAAGTGTACTTAACAATCTATATCTTCCTTGCTGGTAAAATGCAGATAGCACACAAGGCTGCCACTGACAAAGGGACACTTCATGGTGAAATCTCTACGCTGTTACCTAAATTTGCTTTTTACACGTGAATGACTTCGCTGATCAACAGACAACACAATGAAGGCAGAACTCCAGTGAAACACTCTCCGAATAAAATAGTATCTTCCATTTTACCTGAAAGAAAAGCTCACTTGTGTTCACTGAGTTGCCAGCCCCTGAAAAGATGAGGCATTTATAAGATAAATAGTATTCTGTCCCATAAATGGAACACACCGTCAAATGCATGACAAGACTGTATGGCTTAAAGATTTTCCTTAATAGTGTGATCAAAGGTTTCTTCAGAGTGGCAAACAGAACCTTCCTGCGCTTTTTTCCTCCTATTTTTTCCTTTACAGTTCATCTCACTTGATTTCCAGATAAAGGTCATCGCAGAACCTCTAGCTCAGTAAAACTTGTTAGATAGTGCTCAAGTGGCAATGTAGTCATGTAAAGAAGAACCACCATCAACAAAAAGTGAAATTATAGCAGAGAGCTTGATTGAAAGGGTCCTATATACTGTGCTATAACACTGCCCACACAGAAATAGGGCAATAAAGGACAGTATACTGTTTCTATTCTTCCCAGATCACCTGGGCCAAAAATCTTCTGGCTTACTGTCAGTAGTGACCCATTCGATCTCTAAATATATAGGGGGGGAAAAGTCAGATTCAAAGTGCATGTGGAACTACATGAAGCTTGTGGATGCAAAAGCTTTCACATACGGGCTGTATGGGGATCGCATTCCGCGCAAGAACTTCCATATGTTTCAGAATGGAACACCCACATTGCTTTTTAACTTAAAATTCAATGTGGAAATACCTAAATTTCCTTTTCAACCAGTGCATGAGTAAAGATAAGAGGTGCAAACACATATGCGTGCACTGAGCAGACAGTAAAATTTTCAGAGCAGAAAAAGAGAATGTGCCTGAAGAGCTTTTTTCCAGGCCCGTTCCCCACATGCTCCATGGATATCCCAGCAAATGGCAGCTTCCTGAAAGTGCCCAGCTGGCAGAACATACATATTCCACCCTTGATAAGAAAAGAATCCAAGTATGAGACCATAAGCTGAATTTGCATTGGAAAATGATGAGCTCACATTTTCTCCACAGGGATCATGGAAAGGAGGCTGGCAAGGAAGCTGGAGCAAGAGGATGGTTATGAAACACTTTTTTATTTCAGCTATTAATAACAGTCTCCAAGCCACGGGGCATTTGAGAGCAAGAAGGCATCTCCTTTCTTCTATTAATCTTTTTGTCCACCTATTTGCATTGGGCTGGCCACAGGGGAGAGGGAAGCAGAGCACAAATGAGAAGTTAAGGAGGTTAAAAGGGCTGAAAAATATTTGCTCCTACTCATTTGGAGGCAGAAATTAAACGATCAATAAAAAGTCACTGAGACAGCAATTACCAGTAAAAACGTGCTGATGACCCAATAGCTCACGGAATAAAGCATTATCTCAGCACTGCTGTCAAGGCAAAGAAAAAAGCACAGGCTTCTTTTGGAGTATCAGATGGAAAGCCACCATCACTAGTTTATGAAACTCTCACCCCATCAGTCACTTTATCAGCAGCAATAATAACTATCACTTTCAATGGCAGCAATGACAGCAGGTCTAGCACCTATACACAATACCTTTGCCTGCTTTCTCTTTATTTAGACTGCTTATGCTTCAGTACCCCAGAACTGATATTTTTTATGAATGCAGATCATCTGATCCAGGTAGTGAGATACTCCTATGAAGCTTGGTATTCACAGAACCAGCTATGAAACCTATTTCAAATCTACCTGGAAAGTAGAGTCCTAGATTGCCAAGATGAAAAGTATAGGTCCACTGCTATCCTAACTCTGCTGAGGATTATTGATCACAGGCATCCTTAGACCTCACTGAGCGTCTCTGTATCTTGGAGAGCTATTTTATATTCCACTCAGCAATGTAAACATGCCTTTCCATACACAAATACTCCTGTTTTCTTCCTAAAAAGGAAAGAGCAAAAGCCTTTCACTGTTAGTTTAAAGCTAGGTCCAGAAATTGTCAAGCTGGAGAAAGCACTTAGCTTTCTTGTCGCAGCTCAAGTTCTTGTAGCATTTCAACTTCATGCTTAAACAACAGAAATCACAATATGGCAGAGAATCATTCAGATGCTCTGTATCCCACATCAAGGAACTGTCATGTGCATTAGATCTTGGCTTATCTCCCCAAGGACCCACAAAAGGGTACAGCCTCAGCCAGCACCTACCACAGCCTCTTAACATCACTGAACTGAAAAAAAAAAGCTAACAACAACTCTCATGTAGATTTTGTCCATCAACTGATCTTGGAAGGGAAATTTCACCACCATGCAAGACTTTGGACATATTCCTTCTTCGATTGAAAGTGACCTTTCTTAATAAGCGCATCCTTGTCTTCTGGATGCTCTGAGACTCACTAGCCTTCTTTATGCTGCCCACCTAGTTATTTTCAAAAAGTGCTATGGTTGTGTGGTTGGAAGAGAAATTTTCAAGACATAACTTCAGACACCAAGATATATCCTGAAGTTACCATGCAGTTAGTATATATACATGCAGCGTGAACCTAATAGACCGTATCATTCCCAAGAAGTGAGTACAGTTTCCCCTGTAAATTCATAAAGCATCTGAACTATAAAGCCGGTGTGTATAAGTAGTTTCATGTTTGACCATGATCTTTCCCTGTAAAGCCATTCCCCAGATTACCTGCTTACAAGCTTCATTAAATGGTGAGCTGACGTCACCAAATTCCATTTCGAATGCTTCATCTCTCCATTGTAAAGAGTATGTATTTAGAGGTGCAAAACATTTCAGAGCTTACTGCCCTTTCCTTGCAAGGCCGTTTGCCATACTAATGTTACTGGATTGAATTAAAAAAAAAAGGCTTTAAGAAATTAAATGTTGCGTAGATATTTATAAGGCAGTCAAACTGAAAGACACAAACAGAGGGGAAAGAGTAGAAGATAAGAATGGTGGTAAGAAGATCAGGCAACTGTGCTGTGAAATCTGAGATGAGCTAAAGCACAATTTGGTCATTCTAAAGCCTATGAACCACAGATACTATTAATCTCTGCAGCTGTCTGAAATCATAAGTGGTTTTTCCCTTGCAGAAGGAAATGATTCTTGAAGAAGGATTTGAAATAGGAAGGGTTGGTAGATTTGATCAAAAAATATTTTTCCCATTGACCGGACTGTGCCGTAATTTATCTAGTGATGAGTTTTGCAGTACCATCATATGCCCTTGTGTCCAGAAGGCTTAGACACCGAGTGCCTCTTCACAAAATGCTACAGTAATTCATTTTTGGTGCTAGCAGCAAGTTTTGGATGCACTCAAATATCCCTAAGCCAACAACTTACGGCTAGATGCTCAACATCACTACAGATAATCTGCACCAAACAAGCAACACCGGTTTCACAGTAGCTAACAGTATCAAAAGGATATATGCCCTTCTACAGGGGAAAAGGGTGGAAGAAACTGAGAAGAGAACCACTAGATTCAAACCCTAGGGTTCCCTGTTATTCCCAATGCAAAACTGGGATGAGCAGGGCATACTAAGAGCTGACAGCTACAGAAAAAATAGCAGTGAGAAGACTTAACTCCCAGCATGGTTTTCAATTGGGAATTAAGTTGCCCTGACCAAACCTCAGAGGCATCTATTTTCCAAGCATGTTAGCTAAGATTTGTGGTACTTTTTCTCTCTGATGACATGTGTAATGTGTGCCATTTAAAGCAGAGATCAAAAATGGCAGAAGTCAGACCAAGTTACATAACAGGACAGCAAAACAGCACAGAGAAAACCCGAGCAGCTCTAACAGTATCCATGGCTTTAGATGCCTTAGAAAGTTACAAACTGTTTTAAAGCCGCGCGACACTAGCTTAGACCAGAGCTGGTGTATATTTAAGCGTTAAAAGCCTATTGTGGGATGAGAATTTCTCATCCAGTAGACACATTCTAATGTCTACTGTTGGGTCAGTGCAGACTGGGGAGCAGTCTGGGCCTTTGCTGATGCTATTGGATTTGGGGTGGGTTTGATGTGGTTTGGGTATTTGGTGGAGCGGTAAGGAAGATGCAGCTGTTGTTTTACTTTGTGACATGATGATCCCTTGTCTATAACATCCTCTTGTCATTTGGTACAAATAACCTACCACTTCTTGTATCATCCTATCTGAAATGTCAAATCACATTAGAGTGTCACAGTACGAAAACCTCCCTCTCACCACAGTGCAAGATGCTCTGGCCAGGGCAAGCTAGACTAAACAATCCTGCTGCCTGTCAAGAACAATTCATAGCTCAAAGGGAATGCTTCAAAATGCATATTAGCTAATATGATCTATTGACAGCAGCAACAAGCAACATCTGAAAGGTAAGTATTTTACCCCTGGGATACTTACTTGTCACTGTTCATCACTATCCATCTTGTCCCACCACCCCTGTATCCAAAGGGCCAGACTCCCACTGAGGCTTCATAGCACTAGGTTCAGCCCTTTACAAGAACCCACTTTCAATGGCCTTATTCTGAGAGAGTAGGAATAAGTCATGCCCTGAAAATCTATCATCTTATGATGGTGAAGAGAAGAAAGCACTTCCTAGCACCATTTTCAAGGTGCAGAATAGACCGTTAACTCCATACCAGAATTTCACTCAGCTTTGATCACTGCTTTACATCTGGAGGGAAGGGAGTAAGGAAACAGGTATTTACTCAGACAGTGTCAGCTCAGGATTATATATATTTAATCTTTACTCTTAGTCTGAGCTGTGATAAATGCCTGTGTCTCAGTAGCTTCTGATAACATCAAAGGGGACAGAGGTGCTCTTGAGGCAGAATGCTGTATAAACATAGAAAACAGAATCTGTGCCCTGGAGGACTTTTGCTGTTCCTGTTTTGTACCTTTCATCCCCATCTCATTGCTAATTTTGTTTAAAATGTCAAGTTAAGTCTTTAACTGCAATGTTTGATTTTAGAAATTATTAACTCTATGATTCAGCATCCTATGTGCTTCTGGAATCCTATTTTTGTCTGTACAATTAATTCTAAATCCAAGTGCTATTATAGATGCGTGCATTCTATTAATTCTATACTTACTGTTCTAATTACCACTCTAACTATACTTTGCACAATGTATTTCTTCATAATATCTCAAATCAGTTAACAAAGACAGTATTTCATCTCCACACTGAGTTATGTGCTATATCCCCCCCTCCTCCTCAGGAAAAAATAAAAATAAAACTCAACCCTTCTCTTTCCTACCCTTGCACTCTAACTCGTGGATAGCACAATTAATCCTCTTCACAATAGGTCTAAACACAGATCTTAATCCATCTTTCAATTAACTGCAAGTTATTTAACGAACAGCAGAGCTCTATTTTCCTCCCTCCAAACATCACAGTTGAAACCAAAGACAATGTAAAAATGGATAGCAAGTAATGTCAGCTTGTCCACCTCCTGCGTTACGGACCAGCAAGATACTGCAATATGGAATTCTTCCTGTGCTGAATCACAGTGTGGTTTAAGAGAAGGACGGGGCAGATGCTAACCTACCCTCCCTAATTTTTTTCCTCTCATTTTGTCAGGAGGCTCCAAAGGCAAGAGGCCTCAGCTCACTGACGGCGGGATCAGGTGAAGAAGATTCAGGATGATTCCTAACATGCCTCCACTGGGCCATCAGCCATTCTGATGAAGGGTACGAAGAGAACATGTCAACTTAATGGAAAACGCATTCTTTGGAAAACATCCAAACATTTAAGAAAATATGCCATTAACTTCATGCTTATCCCCTAGGGTTCTACAGTATCAGGTTTAATTACAACAATTGTGACAAAAATCATGGTAAAGAGATATAGCTGCAAGCTGAACTTGCCCATAGATTCCAGCCACCAGGGTAACAGTCAAGTGCAGCAATGGGAAAAGACCGCAGTATGAGCTCAGGGAGCAAACTTTATTTGAATCACTTTCAGCAAAAATATTTCGAAGTACAGCCTAACTCAGCAGGGACAAGCCATGAAGGCAGCAGGTGCACAGCTGAGAAAAGTATTCCCAGGATGAGGAGACTTTAGGAAGCAGAAGCAAAAAGCTAACATCATATTGCACTAGAAATGCAGTGAAGAGAGAAATGCCAGGCTCACCGGCAAAACAGTCGTCACCCCACGTTATAATACAATCGATTTGCTTTCCATTGCTGGAGGCAGCTAAGGAAATAAATGCTACTGTGATCTCCCCCAGCAACTGAGTTGCATGGCCATGCCTAGAGAGGGGAGCACCCAAGCTTACATGGTTAACAGGATTGGGTAGAGTGCTTGGACTTGTAGCTATGCAGCTGTGCGATAGGCAGGAAAGAGGGGCTAGAAGCACAGTGCTCTGAAAGAGAAGGGGAAGGGATAAATGACAAAATACCCCAAATTCTGACATGCATAATATCTTCTTACACCTCCATGTAACTTGTTTGTAAATGAGGTGGGTTTACACCTAAAAGATTGAGCAGGTTTTTTAAAGATATCCCCAGTCAGCAGCTGCTGGATTCTCAGAACAGGGAAATATTTTTGGTAATATACTCCAATCCTTGGATACCTAAAAAGGGACAAACCTGGACTTGCATGAACACAACGCCATCCACACAAAAGAGAAGCCTTTGCTGGAAGCATGTGCATGTCAGCGCTTCAAGTTGTATCACATTAAAGAAACGATACCTCAGCAAAACAGAATCCCAGAGGTTTAATAATTATTTTTTCAAAATGAGCGAGCAAGCAAGCCAACAGGCCAAAAATTAAGAACCCCTCAGCAGGTAGAAAAACTGCTGGGTAATACTCCCACCTTTCAGTAAAGCTCTTCCCCACTGGCAAATAACCAAGGTACCCTAAGGGGTGAGAAAGCAGTGCTCATCCACTCCTCTGCGGCCTTTCAGCTAAGAAAGAAAGAGCTGGCTATGAAGTTATATGACAGTAAGTTACTTTAAAGAAAAAATATGCATGGTGGTGCTCCACGTTACATAGACTAAAATGTTTGAGAACACGTAGGTTGCTGTCAAAAGAAGGGAGAAGGAGAAAATATCTGCTCCCTATTTAGATTCCCTGCAGATTTGATGACATTTACTGCCTGTCAGCAGTGATGTGGCAATGCCCAGGAGCCTCAGCCTTGGACCAGATTCCCATTAGACAAGGCACTGTGCAGCTATGAGTGAAAAGTATCCTCGACCCAATTCTTTTACCACTTCAGGAGTATTACAAGAGCCTCTGAATGCCCCAGTACCATACCTAACAAGCTGGACTCGTACTGGGTGGGGATTATATTTAAAATCAGTGTAAGTACAGAGCTGTATATATTACTATTACTAATATTCAAGGTCTGAGAAAAGATGTAACCTGGTGGAACAGCCTCATTACACTAATCATACGTATCAGGAGTTACCCACAGGAGTTTTTTTTCATCAAGGATGAGCCTGTACTTTTATTATTTGTATCATACTCGTTCAGAAAGCAGTGTGAAAGAGTCTTAGTGGTTTAGAAGATCCAGCATCTAGAATCCCAAGTGGAATTAAGAATAGATAGGCTCTTGTAGTCCCCTGGGAACACAGGACATGGTCACGTAAGCTGCAGATTGCCGCTGTAGCTTTCTTTAAGCTACATCATCCTCCTCCAATTTAGTCTTACATCTGACATCAGATGCCTTTTGTCTGATTAGAATAAATTAAATCAGAAACTTGGATCATTCTCTAGTCCCAGGGAACACATTCCATGTCACAAAAAAAGAACAGAATCAGTGAGGATATTTAGGGTTTAGTGCAAATGATTGCACATGACCCATGGCAGCGACATAGCACCATGAAGTGTTTCAGCAGCAGACTGCTCTGCAGCTTCTCATCACTCACACCACAGAAACAGAGATTTAGGTATGCTGCTCTGGGCTTTGAGATGAGCATAACTTCCTCTTAACCATTATTCCAAACCCCACAAAGTGAATTTGAGTAACGCTATGTGGCCTTTTTACATTTTAACTGAAGGCTCAACGACATAGATGATGGCATTGAGTGCACCCACAGCAAGTTTGGGGATGACACCAAGCTGAGTGGTGCAGTCGATACATTGGAAGGAAGGGAAGCCATCCAGAGGGACCTGGACAGGCTGGAGAAATGGGCCAATGAAAACCTAATGAGGTTCAGTAAGGCCAAGTGCAGGGTGTTGCACTTGGGTCAGGGCAATCCCAGGTATTTATACAAACTGGGGTAAGATCTCCTTGAGAGCAGCCCTGTGGAGAAGGACTTGGGGGTCCTGGTAGACGAGAAGCTGGACATGAGTCAGCAGTGCGCGCTTGCAGCCCGGAAGGCCAACTGTGTTCTGGGCTGCATTAAAAAAGGGGTGGCCAGCAGGGAAAGGGAGGTGATTGTCATCCTCTACTCAGCTCTTGTGAGGCCCCATCTGGAGTACTGTGTCCAGGCCTGGGGCCCCCAGTACAGGAAGGACATGGAGCTCTTGGAGCGGGTCCAGAGGAGGGCCACTAAGATGATCAGAGGGCTGGAGCACTCTCTATAGCTCTCCTATGAAGAAAGGTTGAGGGAACTGGGATTGTTTAGCTTGGAGAAGAGGAGGCTCTGGGGAGACCTCACTGTGGTCTTCCACTACTTGAAGGGAGCGTATAAACAGGAAAGGGAACGGCTGTTTACGAGGGTGGATAGTGATAGGACAAGGGGAAATGCTTTTAAACTGAGACAGGGGAGGTTTAGGTTAGATATTAGGAGGAAGCTTTTCATACACAGGGTGGTGACGCACTGGAACAGGTTGCCCAGGGAGGTTGTGGATGCCCCATCCCTGCAGGCATTCAAGGCCAGGCTGGATGTGGCTCTGGGCAGCCTGGTCTAGTGGTTGGCGACCCTGCACATAGCAGGGGGGTTGAAACTAGATGATCATTGTGGTCCTTTTCAACCCAGGCCTTTCTATGATTCTATGATGCCAGTCTAACTTGAGATGATTCCTCATACCACAGATCTGGCGAAGGCGGGTTGGAAGCTATGTTAGATATAGGCTGTTACTCACTTCTATCTTGAGTATGCTGATGCCTGCTGGATCCTCAGCCTGCTGTTAGAAAAGACAGGGATATTCCTTGGAGTGCACTGTCAATAACTGGAACTCATGCTAGTACTCCTGCGAGTATGTAGAGATTCCTGTGAGATACCCGTGTTGCATCAGAGATGCAGTCAGGTAGTCTGAGGCAGGGAAATAGGATGTCCACAGATGGGATGTTCTGCTCTGTCATATCATGTAAGGCAGCAAAATGGAAAGGTATCCTGCACTGTCCTGATAGAGGCTCCATATTGCAGCTCATCATGCCGGCCAAGTCTCCTGTGACATTAATTACTTGATCAGAGGAAGTACAGCTTGTTGCAAAGTTGCAAGATTAAGAACAAATGTCCCTTTTGTGGGTTTAACCTTCAGTTCCCTCACCCTGCAGGTTGCCTGAGCCACAAACTGCAGTCACAAACCAGCACAGGCCACAGGTTGTTAAGAGCTGTGAGTATTTAGGAGAAAGCACAGCTTCTCCCTATTCCAGAAAAAGAAGTTTAGTGTGTCTCCCTATTCCAGAAAAAGAAGTTTAGTGTGGACTGCACATGAAGCCACACCAGATGATTATGAAATGAATTAGCAATAAAAATTTATTTCATGTATAAAAGCATTTTAAAAGAGAAACAAGCCAGGCTCCAAATTACCTTTAAAATTAACTTTCCCAATGCTTTGCCAGTACTGCTGAATTAATATTCTTTACAGAAGCTGAATGGACTGTTTGATACCAATCAACACGAACTGTTGTGCTAGTTGTTCCATGTGGAGATCAGAGGGTATGGTGTTAAGGAGAGCAGTAAAAAAAGCAGCACTGCTCAGGGTGTCCCCCCTCCACATCTCTCCATTTCCAGCACACAATTTCTAGTATGACTAACACACTTTGCCAGGCAGAAGTCTCTGCACTGCATAACCATCAGCCATAAAGACAAACAAAAACCTCATCCTCTGAGAGTAAAAGCTCTGACCAGGACAGCTCACAGACCAAGGACATTCAAAGTGTTAGATTACAGAGCTATCACGCAACCATCATGGCGGAGTGGCGTTGAGGTGAGCAGACACAGCTTGCCCTGCTGCCTTCCCCTACGGCTCTCCAGCAAAAAGTCAAATCTCATTTCAAGGTGGATGCCTGCTTCCTTCATACATTTATAAGCAGTGCTATTGAGCTTTGAGTTCTTACCATCTTTATTTTTCAGCCCTCTTCCCACTCAAGTGTCAATTTGAGATAGCGCGATGCTTATCTTATCAGCTTATAAGCCATCCACTTTCTTGATCCTTGCCACTGAACTGCCGCCGGAAGCAGCTGAGGAGTGAACTCCTCGTAGTTAGGACAACAGCAAAGGAGTATCACAGAGGGGCAGAGATTACCCATGAGAGAACTCTGCCCCAGAAACTCACACACCTTCTCTCAGGTGACTCTGAACACTCCCATCAGTAGTCTAAACAGAAGCTGCTGTCTGGGTACAGCTCTGGAGCTATTCTGTGATTTGTGCTCAGCATCACCAGTTTCCCTGTACCAACTACAAGCTCCAATGAAGTAATAACATTCAAATAAGTGATCTACCTTGATTTCAAAATATTCAAAGTCACTACAACTCAATTCAAATGTAGGATCTAAGCAAACATCTACGACAGCCACGGGAAAGAAGTTAATGAGATTTGTTAATATTAGCATCTTACTTAGCATGAGTTACACCTGAATGGACCGGGCCCCTTAATACCTGAAGTGTAGAATCATAGGATCATTAAGGTAGGAAAAGATCACTACAATCATCTGGTCCAACCAGTGCATCCATGGCTTCCTTTTGTTCCTTTAAGAGACAAAGAAGGTTAACAAAACATGACTTCACTTGGCTGTAGCACCTTCTCCATCTTATATCCCAAAATATTCTGTAGAGGCAACTGAGAATTAGCAGATACAGAAGGAGATAAACTACATTCTGTGCTGTGTTTTGAGATGAGATGGAAAGTCCATGAGGCAGAAAAGGGTCAATCTGATGGCAGAAGCTGCAAAGGAGAAGGCATACCAAAGAGGCAAGAACATTGACTATGAAAAGGCAGAAGTTTAAGAACTAGGCCAAATTTAAATGCAATGCAGGTGTAGCCCAACTTTTTAGTGGGCTTCAAGGAGAAAGTGAAAAATTCCTACATTTTTTTCAGATGTAACAATACATTTATGGCTGCTATTGCACAGAGCAGTTGTTTGAAACAGTAGAGGACCAAACTGACTCAGCAGCGCTCTCTAATCCTACACAGACATTTCAGGAGATGACTGAGTAAGAATGACCTGGATTTCCTGGAAGCAGAGAGAAAAAACACAAGTAACTGAAAATGTTGATGCTCCTCTGTGTGCCAGCATGGCCACACTACGTTATTTGAAGAACTCTCAACTAACATTTTTGTGAGAAAGAAGAATCAACCAATTCTAACCTCCTTTCTACTATCCCCACCCTTTCCTACTCCAAAGACTAGCTCAGTATTGCCATTCAGAACCCTCCTATGTAGCAACAGAGCTATGATTGTATGATTCTATGCTCTTCTGTACAAAAATAAATAAATAAGTAAAAATAAAAAGCAGCAGGGAATAATTTAATTACTGTTTTCTCCTGAAGGGTGAAAAATGCTTCCAAAATCACTGTGCCTTGTAATGAACTGCACCTTCTTTCACTCTGTTGTAGATCTGGAATAGTGATAATATTTGTCTTAGTTCAATTTTGTTATTATTGTTTTTGTTTTTTACACATTTGTTTCCATCACAATGAAAGCTAGACAATACTACAAGCAGAGACAGAAAGAAACGCCAATATTAAGGAAAATTGAGTTTTCCCTTACCGTGCTAAAAGAACTTAGTCAAGATGAGTTGGAGCAATCACAATGGAAATAGAATATTCGCAGACTGTTGAGGCAGAGAGGAATGAATTCATTGATATGAATAGAAAGTACCGTAGTAGAATAAAATAAAATAATCAATATATTTCAGGGGTTGAACAGTCCCTGCCCTCTTATATTTAACATACATATTTCTAGTAGATTTATGCTGGAGCAAGGACTGACATTTGGAGTGGAAGCAGTTGTGTTTAAACGCCTTCACATTTGCTAGGTGGGTAGTGCAGCTGAAATCTGAGCAGCACTGAGGACATGATTCAGAATGTGCCCAGCTCACCATCAGCGGCTCTCTGCTTTATTTCCTTGACAAGCAACAGGTAGTTAGCAGGATGGGAGCTGCTCAGGTTTACATCCTCAAACCTAATGACTCCATAGCATCTTAGGCAGGAGGAGTCATGCACCTCGATCATTAAGCCAACCTTTGCCATTACTTGTTCCTCCTCATTTCTCCCACATACACCTTTCTCCATATTTCCATTGTTTCATCCTCCAGGTGACTTGGTCCTTTGTCCCATTAAAGTAAAACAGAGACCATTTCCAAGCAGGAATTACTCATGCACACACATGCCAACACTTGGAGGTTTTATATGGATCAGGTACTAAAGACACTCCCCTGCCATGCTGCTCTCCAGCCGCTTCCGTTATAAGAAAGACATTGAGGCCCTGGAGCACGTTCTGAGAAGGGCAACAAAGCTGTGAGGGAGGAGCACAAGCCTTATGGGGAGCGTCTGAGGGATATGGGATTATTTAGTCTGGAGAAGAGGAGGCTCAGGGGAGAACTTATTGCTCTCTACAAGGAGAGCAACCTCCTGAAGGGAGGTTGTAATGAGGTGGAATTTGGCCTCTTCTCCCATGCAACTAGTGATAGGATGAGAGGGAATAGCCTCAAGTTGCACTGGGGAGATTCAGATTGGATATTAGGAAATACTTCTCCTCCAAAAGAGTTGTCAGGCACTGGAATGGGCTGCCCAGGGAGGTGGTGCAGTCACCGACCCCGGAGGTGTTCAAGAAACGCTCAGATGTTGTACTGAGGGACGTGATTTAGTGGGAAATATTGGTGATAGGTGGATAATTGGACTGGATGATCTCGGAGGTTTTTCCAACCTTGGTGATTCTAGGATTCTACGATTATAACCTTAGGACCTATGCATGGTGCATGTGAAACTCACTCTCTTGAAAAGGTGCATGGCAATTACAGAAACAATACGTCTTTTCCTGCAGTGAAGTGAAGTGCATTTCAGTCTCCAAAATGGTAAATAACCACTAATCATCATAAAGTTCTGTAAGGTACCAGACTGCTGTAAGGTTGAACAGGTGAACAGGAGCTAGAGGACATTTCACATTAGGACAACTTCACCTTGCTCTGCCAACACAGAGCCAACTTGCTGTGAGCCATTTCAGCCCCAGGCTTGCTTTTCCTGTAGGAAACTTACTCTGGCCAACAGCACCCCTATGTTTGTCAATCATCGCATAAGCTTCAGGCAAGAGAAGGGAGACCTCAGCATCCATAAACTGATAACCCTCAACTAATGCAGCAAAGCCAGACCACAGGCTGTCAGCACAAGTGACCTTCAGCCCCTCTAATGAGTTCTCATGGGCTGCAATGGAGAAAAGCAGGATGGAGGGGAAGGAAGGACACAGCCAGACCCACAGCACCACCCGCACATAGGCCACAGGGTCACAAACTTACAGTTTCACCAGCTGAGCCACCCATGTTTCAGCAAAAGAGCAAAGAGACCCTTGCCATTGTAGCACATGGTTCCCACCTTGCACACCTGATAAAAAAGCTTCTCAGAGAACAGACAAGTTATAAGATTTCACTGGAATTAATAACATCCCATGAGGCATGGATGCAAGGGATAGTCTGTACTTAAACAAAGTATTCACATTATTATTGTGGAAAAGGCAAGATTTTTCCCCCATTTTTTCCCATTCTAGCAGTATACGGTGTTAGAGAAACTGCCCAGTGCTAACACAGCTTGGTTTCATCCCAGAAGTGGAACTGGATATCCTATTGGAAAAGCAGAATGTTAGCTAGAAATTCAGACATCAGTATGGATATGAAAAGTATTCAAAAGTTTAGAGGACTCTGGATTTAGACAATGAGATACAAACTGTCACATTTACTCAATAGTACAAATCAGTAATCTGGAGCAGACTGAATAATTTAAATACAACTTTGACAAGTTGTGTCCTTTTTTCTTTGTTAATTGTCTGCTAACAGACTGCAAAAATCTGAAATTTATTCATTATTCAAAATGATTCATAAATGTCTTCTCTGACTAACTCCTGGCCTACAAATATCTTAAGCTATGACTGTCACAAGTAAGTAAACAATCTGCAATTCATGCTATAACTTATGTAAGGAAATTCTTCACCTTACATAACTAGTTTGAACAGCTTAAATAGCTGACAAGCACAACATACATTTTTAATTGTAGGCTGGCAGTTAGCAGTCTGGTGGTTACAGGAATCACCCTGCCAGGAAAGAAGCAATGCCTTGTGATTTTGGTTGCGAACACCAAATCCTTCCTTTGGGCATGCGCCTTCTTTGCCTACACCCAATGAAAAGTGTAAGCCTTCCAGCCATAAATGAGCTTTCAACACATCCTTACATTTAGTAGGAATATTTAAAAAAATAATAATCAATTTAAGTATAATTTTCTCAAATTCAATAAAATATTATTTTTATTCTGTCTTCTCTATAGGATTCCAAAATTTGGAAAATGCACATTTGCCAAGACTCTGTTGCCTTTACCCTCCTACTACAAAGGCCATGCAACAAATTCTGCATCAAGCACTGAGGTTACATCAGTGTGCCATGTGTTTCTCCGCTGCCTTCCTGATGCCGCACTCCACCTCAGGAGTTTAAGATGAAACTATATTACAGAAGATAGCTTTAAATAGTCTCTCAAACAAATTAAGAGCCTCAGGCAACTGTGATTTATCGTTTATCTCAAAATCCAACTCTACAGATGCATGCTACAGTCAATTCTGTTTTGTATTGAGCTAAAATTTTATATTTTATTTCATTAGTAATTACTGCCTCTGTGTTTCTCTAAACTCTCCTCTTACAAGAACCATGGGGAGCTTTATGATCTCATGCCTTTCTCTACATTTTTTTTTTTTTGTGTCAAGGTACAAGCCAGATACAGATACCATCCCCCTGGTTCTCAAAAAAAAACCTTTTAATTGTGCATAAAGTCAGGAAAAAGAAGGTGGATTTAATGGGACTACTACTGAACATGAATAGAAGCTCTGATATCTTGCCCTACAGATCTAGCTTTAAAAAATTTTACTCCTAAACCAATCATCCCAGCGTCCCAGTTTCTACTGTTCTTTGACTACATGCCAGTATTATTCAGATAGCATAGTTAAATATTTTTGTGCAGTCAGACAACACACATGAGCAGTTCTATGGGTACTCTGACAATTTGCTCTCCTATACACTTTTATTTTTAAATCTTGTCAGTTTAATATCTGTTCTTGCACAGGTTACAACTCGAGTATTTTTCGCTAAAAGCAACTGCTCCTACGCAAGACTAAGCCCACCACCAAGAGCTTTGCGGAGCCCAGGCCTGGAACAGCAAGGGCCAGTGGGAGGACACTGGCATTACGTTTGTAAAACACCTTTTGCCAACAAATCTCAGGATCATTCCCTTAAAAATAAAAAATAAAAAAAATAAAAACCAAACCAACCACATCTATTTGACATTTAAGTATTCTATGCTGCTGTTTTGTGGATTGCTGGTTTTTTTTTTTTTTTCCCCAATTCTCCAATTTTCTGTGACTATATACTTTTATGGACACATTATTGAACATTTCAGTTTAATAACTAGAAAGTTAAGATTTCATTGTAGCAACTTTAAAGGTTAAATTAAGATGTCACTGAAATTTCATGGGGGAAAGACAAGAAAATGAGTCTAACTGAACTCTCTAAAAAATAAAGCAAAGACTGGGGCTATCTTTCCACAAGTCTTCTGATTTGTCAGACAGCTCTCAGCCCCAGGACTCTATCTGTCCTCAAAACTTTCTTTACCAGTGATAGCACATTCCTGATAATTTTGCCCTGAATGTATAAGCAGCCGTTTGTACACTCTCCTCCTCCCAACATTTGTCTTCTTTTCCTTTCTTCTCATGTTCCAGTGTTCTACTTTAGTCCTTCTTTTTTTCCTCATGTAGACAAATTCCACTGCCATTCATATTACTTATTTTCCTAACAAAAATCCCCCCTGTTCTATCTGCCACCACAGGGCCTGTATGCCATGTAAGACATTCAAAACACTCAAAATAAAGCTGAGAAGAGCCATGGACCTCAAATCTTTTGGATAGGAAAGATTCAAAACACTTACAAAACCTAAGTCAGGTTATTCTAACTGTCCAGATTTAAGATTCATTAAATTCTTTTCTGGTGAGAGCTACTACAGTACAGATGATGCTCCCATCAATCCCAAAAGTATATTCCAGGCAAAATGATATTTTTGGACAAGACTACAGCACTTACAAAGCATAGCATCAAATTCTGTATTATGCTCCAAATGCCTTTCAGATTTCACCACTACTACCTGCAATATCTTGACATTGCTTCATTTCAGGTAATACACAGAATAGAACTCATGAGCAGAAATATCAAAACCTAGACCTTAGGCCTGCATGAAAAAAGATGGACTAGTACCTGGCCCATTTATTTCCAGAAATATTTGTCACAAAGTAGCAGCCATCCCTCAAAAATCCCACCCAGGATGATATATCATAGAAGGGTTCATTTAATATTTTCATTTATAATACATAAAATGTCAATTCAATTAAGCAGTTACCATTACATCTTCCTGGTAATAGTTTGCTCTAGAGATGTGTGACTTAGTGCTCTTGCTATTTGTTACTCTGGGGGGGAAAAAAATGTTACTGCATTGTGTAAGAGGCCATCTGAAGGAAAGAATGCTGTTAGAGTTGTGGTTTTCCACCTATCTAAATTCATGGACCTATGAAGCTCCTCAAAAAGAGGTATGGATGCCTGGATAATTAATTTAAGCATAATGACATCAGCCTTGCTTTTCTCATTACCTTTCATGAACCCTTACATATAGTCCCCCGACCACCGGTTGAAGACGCATGCTGACACACACACTACTGCTGACTCAGTCATAAGCTGAATAATTATTCATATTATAACAGGGCAGAAAGTCCTGTGACTGTCCAATCTAGACTGTATTCTGGAATATGAGTATCTGTGCAGGGAACCTCCCCCAGCCTTGTCACTGTAGTGAAAGAAACTGTACATAGACATTAAATCACATGCAAAGGTAGCTGCTGGGTAAACGCAAATGAAAAAGTAGCAGAAAGAAAGGTGAGCAATGGAAAGCAGTACAGGTTATTAAGTGCAGTTACAAACTTCCTGTGTTTATTTTTAACCCCTGCCCTTTCTTGGCAAGTCACCAATAACACATCCAAAAGTCCCAAACTGAAAAAAAAAACAAACAACAAATGCTTACTGAACATGATCTATCTCATTAATTCAAATGAAACCATTTTTCCTAGTCCATTTCGACCCTAAACTAAGAGCTTTGTTAAGAAAACAATAATGAATTCCTTTCCTTGTTTGTTTAAATCTATTTTAATTAACTCATAAGTAAATGTAGACCAGGAGTTCCCCCACTGGTCATTCAGCAGCTTCAATGAACAGTTCTGCAGCAGTTGTTTATTATCAAACAGCAACACGTGCAGAACAACTTCATGAAAGCATAGAGGTGCCACAGTCAGACAGTGGTCCTTTCACAGATCAGAGGCTGTTGCTGCTACTGTTGTTACAGGATTCAGGTTTGAAAGCATGCAAGTGACCTCCTGGTGAGGGAGGAGAGGAATCAGAAAGCCACCACACAGCTTACTGCTGGGCCAGGTTAGAGAACATTGCACATTCCACAGTTTCACATTCCCTGAAGATAATTACTGATTTTTTCTTCTGGCAACCACCAGTCACACACGTCTGTTCTGAAACACCCAACTCCAACCTGAGTAGCAGCCAGGTTTCTCACCTCATGGCTTCTCCGTCAGCAAGCTCACCGCCACAAGCTAATCATGCAGAGTTCCCCACTGTCCACACTTACACAGACCTGGAAAACATACTTAACTGGCCTGCCTGGAGCCTGGATCCAGCACGGACTGCCAGCACTGGGAATCCTTCAGTGGAGGATTTTGGTGTTAGACTACAGCCCCTCACTGCATCCTCAGACAGGGGGTACAAGACAGCAGAGGCAGGCTGTGTGGAGAGAGCCCCGCCGCCATCTTGGCTCAGCCTCAGGTGCCTCAGGGCAGGATGTCAGTGCTGTATCCCCCTGATGACCAGCTTATTTCACCACCTGGAGCACTTAAAGCTGTTCTACACATCAAGCCTGCCCTACGATATCACTCTGCGCAAGCACCAGCCCTCCTCAGGTGGACATTTATGAGCAAATCAGCTCAACCTGATTACATGAGTCTGAGGTGAAATGGCCCTTGGGCAGTGGAGCTGGTAAGCCTCAGCCAGGGCTGATCAGCGCCACTAAAGCCCTGTAGCCTAGGCCTTGCCTTGCTGCCACAGTGTAGTGTGATGTGATAAACAGTCCAAAAACTATCCTCGTAAATTTTCTTTGGATTATTCACAACATCCACTTCACAGAAGCAATTAATGTGTAGAAGGCCTTATGTACATCTTGCTCCAGGAGTATGCAGCAACTGAAACAAATGAACAGTCAAGCAAGGAGCAGGAGAAAGGCTCTCAAAAATTCAGACCACATAGCAGACCTCAGAGGACACATGCTTCTGAGGATGGAGCTAGGATCTTCTCAACAACATCCAATGATAGGACAAAGGGCAATGGGTGCAAGCTGGAACATAGGAGGTTTCACATAAATATGAGAAAAAACTTCTTCATGGTGAGGGTAACAGAACACTGGAAAAGGCTGCCCAGAAAGGTTGTGGGGTCTCCTTCTCTGGAGACCCCAAAACTTGCCTGGAGACATTCCTGTGTGACATAATCTAAGTGTTCCTGCTCCAGCAGGGGGATTGGACTACATGATCTTTCAAGGTCCCTTCCAATCCCCGACATTCTGTGATTCTGTGATTCTTCTCACTCTTTCAGAAGCGTTCAGCCTCTACAGTCTCCAGAAGAAACTCCAAGTTCATCCCCTCAGCTCTTGGTCCTCATATCCCTTGCAGCCCTGAAGAAGAGTCTAAGGATATTTCATATCCACTGCAAATGGGGTCCAGAAATATTTTGCAAGCCTTTTGGCAGGGGTCAAAAGTCTGCTTTGGACCTGCTGCCTTTGGATCTGAATGATCTGCCATACTGCTTTCAAAAAATAAAAGCAATCTGAAGTTTACTTAAGGACAAAAGCAAAATTAAGGTAACCACGTAGCATTAAATTAATATGCAAAGTAGATGTGATGGGTTATAATCATAGAATCATAGAATGTCTCAAGTTGGAAGGGACCCAAAAGGATCATCAAGTCCAACTCCTGGGTCCACACAGCACCACCTAAATATCAGACCATGTTTCTGAGAGTGCTGAGAAGACTGTTTGAATAAATGGTGCCTTCTCGAAGATGTTGTTTTTAATATTTCTTGATCGGCTGGTTTAATTCAGTAGTTGTCAAATGCAAAAGAGTAAGACACCCCACAAGGTGTGTCATATCAGAAGGCCTCTTTGATGGTCCTGTAACATTACTGTTACCTCTTTGGATTTCCACGACATTCATTCTTGTCAAAGTAACTTTAGAACTTATCAGTCTCTACATCTCATATCTAACAGTCAACATTTTACTTTATTTTAGTTGGCAGAATATATGGAAATTAAATTGATAATGCCAAAAAAAACCCAACAACAACAACAACAAAAAAAAAACACCAAACCCACACAAAATATTTGTGATATACAGAAGTTGTCTCGGATGTAAATAGAAGACCTTTTGTTCACTTGTCTTCTAGGGCAGGCTTTCTCCATGCACTTTCTAAAGTCTTGCCAGGCCTCCTTCTGAAGGCCTCAAGGGCCTGTTACCTACCTCTGGAGCTACTCTATTGAGAGCAAAACCCAAAGAAAAAGTTGGTACTAAGTATTTCAACAGCAGAAAGTTCTTTGTAGTTTCAGACCTTTGTGTGTCATTTCACACGATCTACCGCTTTGAATAACACAGTGTAATTCTTCTCCTGTTAGCATTAACACCCTGTAGTCTGTTAGCACATCACCACCTTAATCATCTCCGAGCTACATTTAGCTCTTCTAATCTTTCCAGCTAAATCAATCCTGAAGCCATCCTGCTAATTTTTATTGCTCTTCTTTGAACTCCTTTCAATCTGTGGAGATGCTCTCAGTAAAGTCCTGTACAAGACTGGATGCGATAGTTTTAGGTGTGAAAGCATCAGAATTGTAAAGAATAAACCTATTACCACCTTGAGCGGTGATACAGTGCTTCCATATATACAGCTCAATGCCATATTGACAATCTTCTGCAAACGTGCTTCTTTACTAATGAGCATGTAATATCCTGTTCCAAGTCTCAGAGCCTTTTCTTTTTTCTGAGTTGTATGAGCTATAGATTGTTTTATTATCTTGATTTTTCCTTTAGTAGACAGATACAGTGCTCACAGGCTCAGAAAATCTCAATAGAAGGTGCATCAGAACTCACTGTAATAAACAGAAAAGAAAGCTTCAACATATTTCCCAAAGTCTACATGACATTTTACCCCTGAAGAAACATTTTGGTTTGGTTAATTCCTTGTTTCATTTCTGCATGCACAAAGGACTGCCAAATCCCACAATCACACAATCCTGAGGTCACTGTGGAGCAACACCCATTGTTAAACATAATCTATATAGCCTCACGTTATGTAGAGATGAATTTCCACTGTGAACAATGCTGCTGAGCATCCAGTGACAGGATCTCAGGGAGACGCTTGGTACAAAGGTCTGTGCTCCCTGCTCCTGTCCCACAGCACACGGACATGTATGCCTTCCACTCCTCACCTGGCTTCAACATCAAGTGCCACCTGTGCATGCTGCCTTCCTCACAGTAAGCCAGTACATAGAAGTGCAAAGCAATGGAGGGGAGTGAGTTTTTTCTCTCCCCTTCCATTGGTTCAGTCCTTTTCTGATCTCTTATAAAGTGTTTTTTCACCACAGTGTCAACGTGATGCTCACTGTGAGATCTCTGGCACTTCAAAGATAGGGATCCTTATGAGTGATGCTGCTATTTGCATGGAAAGGCACAGGGGCAATGCAAAATGTGCAGGGGATGAAGGCTGGCTTAAATAATGGGATAACTTAAAAGGCCAAATTTGATAACAGCAAAATAGGTCTGGGGAAAAGGACAGAAAGGAAGGGAGCAGAGATGAGCAAGATCAAAGGAGAAGAATAGAAGTCAGAGAAGAAAGGCTTCTCAGCCCCAGACTGTCACGCCGCAGGACTGCAAACTGCATCAGGCCATTAGGAGCAAGATCTCATGTCACACACAAATGCAATCCAAAGGCAGCCATGGCAGCTTCCAAAGGGACACCCTCTGCACTTCAAACATTACCATTACAAGACAGAGAAGCCCCAGACCGAACCATTAGTAGGTGAGTAAGCTTTTGAAGGCGATAGCCAACAGCCATTCTACAGAGATAAAACTCAGCCACACATCTGCTCAAGAATCTTTCAAAATCTCATCTTCCTGTGTAGCACAAACAGTGTTGTGATAGTAACACTCTTTCCTTAAACACATCACCGTTTATTAAGAGATTTCAAAGCACCCTGCAAAGGAGGTATCTGCATCGCGGGTAGCAGGTGAGCAGGCTGGGGCTCAGAGGGATGAAGCTGCATCCTAAGGTGCTCTAGCAGCAGATCTGTGAATAGAGAACAGCCATGGCTGTCTACCTGTCTACGCTAGCATACTATTCACAAAGCAGTGCTTCCTATTAACATGCTCCACTCCCCTCACTACTTAATGGGGATCACTTCTCCTTCATCCTGAACAATATGCTTCCTCCAGTTTCTTACAGTTACCCTGGTGACAGGATGAAAGCCAGATGACATCTATTCTTCCCTCTAACATTCATCAACAGAAGCAAGGAAGGTAGATACAGGGGAAGGACCAGAGCACTCTCAAGCAGAGATATTCTGCTTACCCTCCTGCAGCTCAGCTCCCTCCTTCTTGCCTGACTGCTCAGTGTGTTAAGTGCATGACAAGTGGATTAAAATAAGATTTAAGGCAAGACTTAGCACTCATTAAAAAGAGGTGAGATCTCTAAACAAGCTCAAACTGTGTCCTTACCTCACCCTCAGGAGCTGGAAGATGGCAGCTTGCTGCCCAGATCACTGGCTGTTTTTGTCACAGCCCGTGTCAGGCTCACAAACATACATTAAATTACCTAAGTGTACATCTCAGGGAGTTTGGGAGGGCATTCAGTCATGTGCCAAACCTCACACAGTACCTGAACTCAACAAGGAAAGCTCCTGAGCTGGAAAAGCCGGGAACTCCAAAATCTGACCACATCTTCTATTGGCCAGATGACAACTTTGTGGGGTGGAGCACTGTGCATTCCTCTCTTGCCCTCTGTTTTGATCCCACAAGTGATTTTTGCTTTATAAGCCAACAGATGGACACATGGGACAGGGGAAGGAAAGCAAAAGAGATTTCTTCCAGGCTTAGTATCACGGTGGCCCACTGTACACCAGTGGGTTTATCTGGGAAATATTCTACTAAGATGAGGTGCTCTTGTGGTAGGAGAAAGCACTGCATAAAAATTACTCTGCCCTAGGAGATCTGCTCTTCAGATCATCCTGTTCTGGCTTGCTTTGCAGAGGGTGTGCATTTAACCAATTAATGATGAAGAGTCAGCCTAGCTATGGTTGAATGGCTTGGATTAATCTTTTTTGTCTTATGTATAATAAACACCAACTTGTCAGCTAAATCCTGTCCGTAGAAACTTTATTAAGGATGATTATGCATGAGTCAGAGAGGACACAGCTTGACTTTCAGAACCCAAGTTAAGTTTAAGGGCTGGCTGGTTAGAAACATCACCTTGAAAACTAAGTAAATTTGATCTAGATGTCATTGAAGAGAATAAATATGGAACCTAGTAACGTCATTTTCTCCAAAGTCACTTTTCTGTCTGCAGCAGCATTTTACCTTTATTTGAAGACCTTCCTTTTTAATCTTCTTGGTTTTTCAATTTATGAACGATGCTGAGACAAAAGAAGAAAGCAAAAGGCAAAGATAATTGTCAGTTTTGTACAATGACATTCTTAGTTGTGACACTACATATAGCTGCAGAGGACAGAACCCAGTGAAAGTTATTTATAGGATTTTTAAGTTGAGTTGATAGAGGTCAAGATGTTTACCTGACCCGCCGCTACAGTCAATGGGCTGCAGGATGTTTTAAAGGAACCAAAGTGGAATGAAATATTTACAGACGTATAAAGAAGTTATTCATTATGAAAATTTAATGCACTTATTTTTCTAATTATTTTTACTTTTTTTCTTCCCTTTTAAAAATATAAACCAGAAATTGCCAACCGAGAAGATGTTTAATGGAAAATTAATTGCACAAGATCAAGGTAGCAAAAGTAAAGATAGAGTTTTTGTAAAGAGTGATACATTAGTTACAGCTGGCTAAGTGGAAAAAATCAGCAAAAATTAAATTTCAGTCAAGCTGAATAAAATCTTTAAAGCTTTTCACTGAAATGTTAAGACAAAAAAAATCATTTTAGGTCAACCCAGAATGTCCCGGTCGAACCATAATGAAATACTCTGTTGTTTTTTTTAATATGTATTTTTAACTGGATCAATTTTTTCTTGAGAAATATTCACTTAGAAAACAAAAGCCTCTTTCAAGAATACTAAAAACTGTCATCATTTCTGCAATGATATTTTTCATGCTGGAAAAATAAAAGGCTTTTCACCCCTTTGTTTCCTCTGACCCTTTCTTACCCTCTAACACTATTTGCTGTATTTGACAAAAATTCACAAGAGCATTTGATTCTCCCCCAAACTGCTGACCTTGTTTTTTATGAAAAGACTATTTTGACCGGCTCTGCCATGCCAGGAATTCATCCACACCATAGAGACATCATTCTCTTTTTTTCCATATGTCTGATTACATTGACCTGAGGCTTTATTTGGATTTATAATACTAGAGACAAGAGTAGACCATTACTTGAGCTATTTAGGACGGAAGGATGCTTTTATAGCTAAGGCATAAGACTAAGAGTCAAGATATTTGGACACATTTCCAACCCTATCTGAGATTTTTCTGGATGGTGGACAAAGCATTCTGAGTTTCCTGGCAAAACAAGAAAAACAGAATTGTTCAACAAGAATTGTTCTGTTTAGATCTTATGCTTTGAGACAGCAATTTTCCATATCGTGTTACTCTTCTCAAAGTTAGTTATGTGGTCCGTAAATGGGGACAAGGTCTTCTTTTGGGATCCTTTGGAAAAATGTCAGATAAAAGCTGGATTTTCATGCCTTTGGGATAGATTTGTTTTATTTGGGGATTTGGTTTTGGAGAGTGGAAGATGTTTATTTTCCCATCAGCAGAGCTTACCATAAGCAGGCAGCATCCTCCCCAGCTCCTGGTGCTGCTCCAGCATGGCAACACCTCTCTCCTTTGCTGAAAGCACCACTGGCTTCAGCTCTGCCAGCCCCAGCTGCCTGGATGAGCTGCACCCCAAGGGCTCACACTGGCGCCATGTGCCAGTGCCAAGCAGGCCTGTCAGCTACGGCTAAGACGGCCTTGCCCATGTGTTCCCACATGGAAAACTACGCGAGGCATTCTGCACCCAAAACCACTTCCATGCAAACCAAGCGTGGTCCCATGCAGGGGTGTTTGTACAGGGTGCCCAAACGGCAGGATCCAGTTTGTACACATGACTGAAGTGGTATGCAAAGCTGCAGAAGCAAGCAGGGTGCAGGCACAGAGCAAAGCTTTTCCCTGCTGTAAGGAGAGCTGTAAAGAGATGATTAAGTAACGACGAAGGGTCAACCTCCAAGAAGATTAAAGTTTTGGCACTTTCCACTGCTGTTTTCCTATAGCTGTGCATAGAGACTTTTCAAGCACGGTAACAACTGTCAGGGCTCCGGGTGAGGCGAGTGCTGGAGGAGGGAAGGCTCTGGGGATTTAGCAGCAGGCAGTAGGCTATTTGTGTTTACCAAGATAAATGAATAAATAAAGCAAAATCAAAATGAAATAACTCAGCTACCAAAACAGGGGCTTACAGCTGATTCAAACTGAATGTCTACTTTCAGTGCTTCAGTTCTGGAAAAAAAAAAAAAAAGGTCCTATTTTGACTTTCCAGATTAATTCTTGCAAGCCTTCCCCAGCCTGGAAATCTGCTGCGGTAGCTTCAAGCAGAATGGCCCAGCTGCCTTCCCACCTCGTGAGCCAAGGCTCTGCTTCTCACCCATCTCACTCGGCCCAGGAGGCCAAGTACCTCGCAGTGGGGATACCTCCTCAGATGGTGCTCTACGGCTCAGGAAGGCCTGGCAGACACCAGCCCTATTTGTCCCCATTGTGATAATCTGCGTAGACCAAAGCTGAGCATGCTAAGTAAAAACTGATCTGCTGTGCACAGCAAATAGGCTCTGCCCTGCCTCAGCACAGATGGGACCTGAGGCTGCCAGAGAGGCCTTGTGCCCCCTTCCTACCTTGTGAAGATTAAGGGTTCCTGAGGAGTGGGCCTGCTCTCATTGATGCAGGCCCGAAATAGCTTTTACAGCTATTTTACAGCTTGTGTTATTTTCATTCTTCTGAAAATGAATAAGCACAAAACTTAAAGCCTGTTCTCTGGGCACTTTTGCTGAGGTTTCAGTCCAACAGCACTGGCTCTGCTTAAGACTTCCCAAAAAAGCACCATTTGTGATGGTGGTTTGGTAATGCAGACAGCTGTCTGCTAATAATTGACTGAGACCAATACATTTCACGTAAGCCACTTATGGTAATAACTTTTGGTCACTAGTGAAGCAAGCAAGGTCAAATGAAAACCCATGGGTGACAGTCTGCATCGTCCATCCTGAGTCCCACAGGACATCCCTTCTTCAGTGGTGATAACTGAAGTATCAGGGCAGCTTGCAGGGAAGACTTAATTTGTGAATAATGAGAGCTGAGCTTTTGTAGGGATATAGACAATGTGACTCTCAGCTGGGCTACAAACATTTTGGGTGAGCACGATAAGGTGGAACTGGCCTCAGTGCCATGTCGGCTCAATCTCTATTTTAAGTGCTGCAGAAAAGCAAATTTCTCCCCAGCGACAGAAAGTGCATACCCCAAAACAAAACAAAACAAAAAAAACCACATCATTTTAACTACTTTTTACTTTTTATGTTGCCTTCTCTCCATTTAACTGTTGACATTGCTCTCTCTTCTGAAATGAAGATGGAATGGCATGTCTCATAGCAGAATAAATTCAAAGCCCACCCAGTTCCAACACCTTGCCATGGGCAGGGCTGCCACCCAGCAGCTCAGGCTGCCCAGAGCCTCATCCAACCTGGCCTTGAGCACCTCCAGGGATGGGGCACCACAGCTTCTCTGGGCAGCCTGTAATAATGTCAGTATCGTATGAAACAAAAGCTGACCTCCATAACCTGAAAGATAACTGAATGCCCCCAATCATTAAACAGAGAATTCAGCTCATCTGTGTCCTGAAATGAGGGGATTCTTCACTCCCTTTCACTTCTGGTAAAGCACAGTCACAACTCTGGACGCCACAGGGCCTGCTCCTGCAAAACAGCAGGTACAAAAGGAGACGCAGGAGCGCAGGAGCTGCAGATTGGGCTCAACAGGGATTGTCCTGAATATGTAGTTATTTGAATAACTTCAGAGGGGCCAGGCAGTAAACACTTCTGAAGTTTTGGCTCGTAAGTGCTGATTCCCTGAAAAATGCATCTTGTGACTATCTTCAGTCTGGTGAAAAACATAAATTAAGTTCCTGCTTTTTAATTGAAACACAGCATCGATCTCTGTTTTTCAGTAGTCTGCCTTCCTGTATAGTATAACGTCTACGTAGGAATTTTGGTGACATGATGCAGCATGTCTGCATTTAAAATAATAATGACAACCTTATCTCAAGCCCGCACGATGCTGAGGGGTTCAGCGTCTGGTGAGATGTTACCCCAGCGGAGGATGGGCTGAGGAATTTATGTACTGCGGGAGCTTGTGATCTGAGCACAGGGGTTTAGAAGAGGGCTGCATTTCATGACCTACAAAAGAGAAAAAAATGAGATTTACATTCCAAATGTGCTGAGCAGCCCTTTCCCCTCAGTTATTAGAGGCACTCGGCATATAATTCATAATCACCTAATGGCAGGGCAACGGGGGGAGGTGCGTCGCTGCAGTTCAACATCAAAATCCCTCTGGTTCCAGCAGTGACGGGGTTCTGCTCTTATTTATATCGTGACACTAAATGGCTGGCAGGAAGATACCAGCAAATATCAGAATGAATAATTCAGTGAGTGTAACGGAAGGTCACCATGCCCAACAAATGTGTTTCTCTTTCCTCTCCTTTTCTCTTCCCCAGCCTTTACTTACATGCTTTCTCTTCTAGTCTTCCCCTCTTGACTCTCTCCTTTAGTCCAACAATTCTCTTGCATTTCATAGGACAAAAAAATCTTTTTTCTCCTTAGGTACATAAAAATACAGCTTGAAATACAGCCTTTCCATGTTACTGCCTTCTAGCCCCCATCTTGTTCCTTATGGCTTTCCTCCATCTGTCCTTCCTCACTGTCTTTCTCATAGATTTTTCCCCCTTTTAATGACTGCTCCCATCATCACCCACCACATCCCTTCTTGTGGGACAAGTAGCAATGGTGACTGCCAGGGTAAACTCAGCTCTGAGTTATGCTACAGTAAAATCAGTGTGATGCTGATGGAGCTGGTAAAATCCTCTAGGCTTCATCTCAGGGCAGCAAAAGAACGCAGCCTTCCTTTACAGGGACTCCCAGACTACTGCATCACTGTGCCTGAATCTACCCAGTTATCAAAACTATGACGGGAATACATGCTTTGAAGTGGATGTGTTTATGACTGTGTGTACTGACACACAAAAAATACTACAAGTTTCACCCCGCATTCAGAAAAGCCAGAAAAACTCTTGGCTGACACACATAAAAGCTGAACCCTTGGTGCCTACAATAGTGAGCCCAGTGCCTGCGAGATGCCAGGACTGCTCTCTCTGCAGGCTGCCATTGCACAAGCAGGTCCTGCAGGCTGCAAGGAGCTCACTTATGGATCTTCACTTTGCTAAAGTCGTCTGACTGAGCTCTTTAAGCCTTGCGATGATGTCTGGGCCAACAGCAGATCACAACTTGTCGTCTGAGGCACAGCCAAGGTGCATAATTTGCTTCCAGTACAGATGCTAGAATAGATCAATTTTATCTCCATGACATCCCAAACAGATGTACCTAAAGTACATATTGTTTCTGTCTGCTTTGCAAAGAGATCCAGACCAATTCTAATGAGTAAACTGGTTTTCATTTTTATTTATCTCCCCCCAAACAATTATCAGTACACTTTATGGATAACTCCGTCATGTGTTCTTCTTGTTCTTTAATAAATGGTAACTCGCCTAATGCAAAATGCTGTAACGAGCAACAGCCTGCTAGAAATCTATTTTATATCTACAGAAAATTTCATTTTAAACTCTGCAATTCAGCCAGCTTTTTAATCCATTTGATGTGCATCGTGCTGATTTCTGTAGCTTATTAATCAAAATGTCATCTGGTACTGAGTCAAGTGCCTGAAAGAAGAGAAGGAATATTCAGTCAACTCCGCTGCTTTTATCACCAAAAATTAGTTTAATTTAGAGATTTATTGTTATAAATGCGTGTTGATTAGCACCAGTTAGCATATCTGCATTTAATTCTTTATTAACGTATTAATTAATTATATCAGCTGCTACGTAACTTTCCTTGGTACTGCTGCATTTACACTTTTCAGGAGTTTGAATAATACCGGGTTTCTCCTAGGGCATTTGACATTTCACCAATTATGAAAAAACACCATTTATATCATTGATATCAATTAGGTCTGGAAATTTCCTTAGCCATCTCTTTTAGTATCCATGTATCCTTGGTATCCATTTATTCACATCTATTGAATTAAAATGACTGACTTTATTAACTGTGCTCCAAAAGCCTGAATTGCTGCTGGAGAATAAAGCATTTTTTTTGTCACCCAGCTTTTTTTCCACAAGCAGAATAAAAATAATTATTAAACATATTTTTTATTTCCACATGATTTTTTTAAATCATTTCCATTTGGTAAAAGACAAATACTGTCGTTAGCGTTTCTATCATTAATATGCTTTGTTATTGCAGAGTATACAATAACAACTTGAAATATCTGTTATTTAAGAGATTTTGGTGCATGGTTTCCTGTATTAACTCTGCTAGACATTGCACTTCTCCCTTGCCCTTCTTCTCCTATTTAGATTTTACAGCTCTGGGTTTCTAACTGCGAGACATTTCAGTACATCACCTATTCTTCCTATCTGTGAGAACAGGCCCATTCACTCCCTATTTCCTGCTACTTTTACTTCCCCTCATAGCAAAGTTATTGTAGGTTTTAACAGTATGGTCTTCTCTCTCACTTCTGGCACCACAGCTTTTTGCAGACATGTAGTAAAATGTTGTCAGTACGTTCCCAATTATCTGTTGGAATGTTTAGGTTTTATCTCCAAATTAATTTGTTCTTTCATTATTTCCAGCTTGGCGAAATGTTACGCAGTTCTTTCTCCTTCTGCCTTCAGCCCTCAGGCCTGTAGTACACTATTTTTTAGCATGCTCGCATCCTCTAGTGGTATCCGTTTCTCAATAGACAAATACGTACAACTATTTTTTATTTGTCCGTGACTGTCTGTGCAGTTGCAGAGATGCAGGACAGAGAGGTGCTCGAATAGGCAACAGCCTAAATTGACCTTTTCGGTGCAAGACTGGTGAGAAAAGCAAAACTTCTCAGGCCTGAGCTCACCATCACGTCACCGTACGCCCCAGCATTGCCCTTGCGCTGCGCTGACCCCATGGCCCACAGTCTGGCATTTAGCTCCAGTCCTGCACACGCAGCTATAGAGCCATCAAAGTGCACTTCAAGCTATGGATTTCTGCTGAAAGGAACAATTTAAGTGAGTTAAACCGAATGATTTAAGTCACCCCTAGCTACACTCTGCTCTGCCACCCATGGGCAAAACAGCCAAGCTGTGCGAGCAAATCCTTTCCGCACACATGGGCTCGTGCATCACAACGGCTGCTGGCTCCCGCCCATCCCAGCTGCGGTCCAGCCAGCTGCTCGGAGGTCAGCTCTGCAGGCCCTCGATAAAGCTTCAATTAAGTGCTCCTCTTGCAGCACTCGCTGATTTACACATCTTGCTCCTGCATCGGCCATTTTGCTAAATAATCCCACACACTGGCACAGACTGCACACGTGCAAACACCCAACTTTTGCTGCGTGAAACAGGAATTCATTCCTTCCAGGCTGGGCAGCTTAAAATAATTTGTAATATTCAAATGGAGTTTTTAAAAAGGAGGGGAATCAAGCTGCAGAGGTCATAGTACGAACATTACTATAAGTATTTCAATCGGGTAATTAATTATACATAGCGGCTTATCTATTCCAGACAGTCTCTGAGCTGCAGTTCCTTGTAAAGATGGGCAGGTCTGTGTTTAGGGGCTGCAGCGATGGGTATAAAGGTTGCAGCGAGGTGAACACTGCAGCACGCATCTCCAGCCAGGTAACAGGAATGATTTGGTCACCACAGCGTGCACTGAGAAAGCGCTGCGTTATTTATTTGTGAGTGAGGCTGAATGTCTGAAAAGGAACACTGACTTCTGCAGCTTCTCCAGAAGAAACGAGTTCTGCAGAGACAGAGGTGTTACAGGAGCACCGGGCTATTTAAGGAAAGACTCAACATTTTTGTTTGTAAAGGTACTTACATGAATTGATAAAAAGTCTCAGGTTATTTTCCTTTGGAATGTTTTGAACAATGGCTCAGAGTAATGGCCTTGAAAAATTCACTTGGAAATGTATTGGCCTGGGCACAAAATCTACTCACTTGCCAAGAGTACAGTAAGGAAACAAATGAACATCATTTTATGTTCTCCTCAGGAAAACAGCCATATCCCAGCCAAACAGGCAAGTGGAGTTTGGCAAGACTGAATTATTACACCAACAAATATAACGTTAACTGCAAGCGTTACATGCCCCTCGCATTGTAGGTAGGTCGTTTTCTCTAGGCAAATCTCAACTCAACAAAATATTTCAAGGGACTCATATGGCAGTGAACCTGTGCACAAATTGATTCATAAGCCCCTGGGAGGCTTAGTCCAGAAGGCCTTTCTCCATTTTTTCTCAGGTCTTTTCCGAGGAAGCATTAATGCTTAGCAAAATCTGTATCCCACTGAAGTCCAAGGCGTGCTTGCTTCCAAAGTCAGCAAGACTGACTTTGCTCTCCTGGACTTTAAAGCAGCTTTGCTTGAGCAAGAACAGAGTAAAAGTGATGTGTGATCTTCAGCACATTGCCCTGGGCTAACTCCCGGGAACAAGATCCTCTCAAAGTCCAACTGCAGACATGAGAGCTCATTTAAGATTGTTTTAAAATGCAAATTACATCTGCATGCTCATCATATGCCTATGTATCCCCTAACATGGAAATATGCATGGCCCACAAATATCAATGATCTGAGAAGGCTCACCAGAGCCACAATGCTGAGAGTTATGAGTGAAAATGCAGGATGAGGGTCCATCTTGAATTCAAGCATGAAGAACAGGCTATCAGCGTAGGTTTGCTTTGATTTGTCATGCTTTTCCAGCATGCTTTTTTAAGTCAGAACCCTCAACATTCTTTTAATATGGATTTTTTACACGCTCACCAACAGAACAACTGACAGGCAGCCATGAGTTATGAGGATATAAATGCATCCAAGGGCTGTGGTGGGCAGAGCAGATACAGTAAATGATTACTCCAACAGATTACTTCTCAGCTCTGCCTTCTGAAGAAGCAGTCTGGTCATTGATTATTCCAGGCAGCAAGAAACAAAAATAATGGCACTTGATGATGCTGGCGAGCTGAGCCTGTCCTGTTGTGTCAGTGCCAGCCACGGTGCCAGACCCATGGCAACTTCCAGGGCAGATTTACATGGGTCCTGTGAAAACATTCATCAGCAGAGCAGCAGAGGTGTTGTCCCTAGCCTGAGCTCCTGTGAAGGGGTTGACTCCAACGTGCTCTTGCATGCTCTCACATCCCATGCTAGCCACAGCCTGCCTGGCAAAGCTATCTGCCTTGGTACGGGCAATGTCCTACCTGTGATGGCAGAAGGGACTGGCTCAGTTATCTAGCCCTGTCTCTAGCAGAAACAAGCTGATCCCTGCTGCATTTTCACCAGAGCTGCATCCCACCTAATTCTATGTGCCACTTGTAATAGCCATTTTCTCTTCCCCAAATGATTTTTACAGCCCTGCAGTTGAAATCATCTGGAAGCACAAGATGGGAGTTTGAATGGCCTCTGATACTATCAGTGAGCTGAGCCATTGTTCTGTGCCTTGGCTGCAGTTTTCCCCTTTTATCATTCACTGAGGTGTACGTGCAAACCCAAAGGAGACAGTCAGTCACATGTGGTGATGCTATCAAATTACTGCTCCTCTTCCTCAGCAGGAGGAGCCTGACCAAAGTCAAGGAACACTGAGGTACCTGAAACCAGCAGAGGATCACCAGCACTTGTGATCTCCACACGTGACAAAGCTGTCATTAAAGCAATAGAGCAGGATGGGGATCTTGAAAAATGCAGAGATAGCAATATGAGTAATGAGGAGGTCTTGTTTTATTATAAATTGTTGCCAATATGCCACATTCTTGAACCTGAATTCACAGTGATCAGTAATGCTCATTTCCCCTTGTAAGAATTGCTGGGTTAACCCAAAGCTCAATTACACCAAAGTATTTAGGGCTCCTGATGAGGTTTGAGCTATAAGGTTCATGCTGTGTATTGATTTGCCTTTTCCTCCTCCTTGCCTCCTCACAGGCCTCCTCTCCCCTTTCATGCACATAGACCACCTGAGTGCTGGGGGAATTGTCTCAAGGTCACACCAAGATGCTTCTGTATGGCTCAGCTAGGAAAAATGCAGAAATAGCCTAAAATATTGTTTAAAAGCAATAGACTGAAAATAATGTCTGTTATTTTCAGACAGAGCCCAGGTTTATTTAAGACACAGGGTTATAAATGCACACTTAAAACCTTCCTATGCTTTACCAGCTAAAACAAGGAGAGCAAATGAGGCTGCGATCTGTCAAGTGATCCTTTGTCACTCCCGGTACAGCCCCATAATCCTTCAGTTGTGATTATGCTGAGGAATATTACATTGATCCTGCAAAATATCTCTGATTGGATCAACATTATTTTCTCTCGCATTGACAAGGTCTTACCAGAGAATGACTATAATTCCACTGCTAACACTGTCTTACTGAAATCCCCCAATAAATCCTCAAAGCAGTGCTGTTAGTAATACCTTTATTAGACTAACTAAACAAGATATTTATATGAAGGGCTTTCCAAAGGATTCTGGCTCCTGCTGCAGTTTCTAGAGGAAAACTTGATCAAAAGAGCACTACTGAAAGACCTGCCCTGAAGGAAGCTCTGCACAGCCGCAAGTAGCAGGTGAAATTACCCTTTCAAGACTCACAAGGCTGCTCACAGGTTTGCAAAACTAACTGCTGTTTTCTTGCTCATCCTACAGCGAGAGTGCTCTCGGCTCACAGCACATCTGGTTCACAGGCAAGGCTGGAGTTCAGGGTCTCCCAACACCTTCCCCAAACATGCCATCAGGATGGCCATTTGCTAAGTGCCAAAAGAGAAGTACTGTCTTTATATATCTGCTAAAATTTCAATATTTGTTTAAGGACAAATCTCAACAAAAGACCAGCTTCCCTTCCAGCTCCCGCTCTCTCAGCTCACTGCTGTTTCCCTTCTCTTTGCGTGAATCTCCTCTAATCTTGTCTTCGTGTTATTTGCTTTACAGCTCCAGGCTTTCAGTCCCAGTGGTTCATTCCCACACTGATCTCCCCCTCATCACTGAGGTTGAATTCTCACCTTCTGGCTTGAAATGTGATGCTCCACTGAGATCAGCCACAACTCCAGTGATCTCCTTGCCAAGCCATTTTTTTCAGGCTGCCTGAATGCTCAGGGAGACACCGCTTTTCTGCTTCATTTCAGTAAAGGTATTTGTAAAGCCATGAGAACTACAGAAGTATCTCTATCCTACCTTCCTAAACCTTTAAAGAGGACCACGAGAATCATGAGTAAACAAAGAATCATTTTTTGTGTCTACCAAAAAGCTCAAGCACAGCTGAAAGACAGTGTATAGAACCATACATCAGTTAGTAGGCGATAAAGCTACAAATATATCAGTAGAAAAACATCAAACAGCAAGGAAGAGAATATGCCTCCTTAAATTCTTTGAAACCGCGTTGATACTCATGGTGGGTAAACTCTAGCTATTATATGTTTCATGTAAATATCTTCCCCATATTCTTTACAGCGATATACTGAAATGTCAGAGGAGTAACTTCTCTGCTCCCAGGCCTTTAGAAATAAAGGAAAAATAATTGATATTAGCCTTTGAGAAGGAACAGGCTGATGGTAAAATAAACTGTTAATGACTTTAGAGAGAACTTCCAACCACTTTCCTCCATCCACAACCAGATTTTAAGGGCCCTACAATCTGGTTCAAATATCTGCGCGCCAGATGCCTAAACTGTGATGTCAGCTTTGAAGGTCATTGTCATCACTGTGATGGATAGCAAAACTTTCTCAAATGAAAGCTTGAACTCAGGAGCACTGACCTGCCTTACAGGCTAGATTCTGTGATAAATGCTACAGCTGTGAAACTGCATTATCACACAGCGCAGTTTGTGGGCCTCCATGGCCCTCGTTAATACACTGTCATGTCGATGGGGTCATGGACACGTGTGATGAGCTCTCCATTCATTCACCACCCAGGCTTCACCAATTTCCCAGAAACTTTATGCGGCCTTTTCCAATGCCATGCAGAGTGATATGCTCCTGTCCTGAAGGAAGGGTGCAGATCAAACAGCAAGATGAGCATACGTACAAATGCTCCGTCACACCACAGCGATCAAGTAACAGCCCTCAAAATGCAGGTCTCCCAAAACGTAATGACCTATGTTCAAATGAGGGGAGAATCTTTAAAGAAGACGTCCTTCCAGTCATCCCAATCCCATCAGACAAATACTACACTCCATATGAAATATGGTGACACTACCATACGCAGCAGTGTAGAGGTAGCTGGGATGCTACAAGCCTTTGGTTCAAGGCCAGGCCAGCAGCAAGTGAAGGAAAGCTTGATCCTGAAGACCTAAAGTCCATGCCTCAGCATTATGGGCAACATTCTGCCAAGAGAAATCCTGCTTCTTTCCTCTTTCTCTTTAAAGTGGTATTCTTAGAAACACACACAAGAAAAAAAAGAACTTTGTTGCTGAGGAGTTTGTCTGCTCCTACTGCTTCTTCTTCACTTGAAGGGATTGACAAGACAATTAGTTGCTGCGTCGCAGGCAGGATGTTAACAGTAACTGATGAGCAAGAGGAGGAAAGATGTGCCACCAGCTTCATGTGTGAGGGAACACTGGTGAGGACCAGGTTCCTCACTGCAGGGTTAAGAGGGAAATGCTGGGAGGAAACAGAGGCTGGCTCTGTAGTACCATCACGTGATGCCAGACCTTATACTGGCTACATCTCTCCTACTGCTGGCCATTCAAGCAGCCTTCCTCGACTTCTCTTTAAAACTCATAAACAAGTTGCCTCTCTTTTTCCTACGAAACCTCATTTAGAAACACCTCTCTCAGATGTGAAACAAGCTCCTGTGCTTGTCCCAGAAATGAGTTTCACAGTCCTGAGGCCAACACACTGCACAAGCCCATTCTGCAGCCACTTCATCACAGGGAAACATGGAGCTGACAGCGGTCAATATGAGGCTGTACAGCAGTGCTCCCATCCCCGCAAGCCTGAAGTCACCCGTGGCAGCCTGTGGCAACCCTTTCTATTCCCCACTAGGAGCAATGAATTACAATATTTGGAACTGCAGGCTCCTCAGGATACCAGGTACAAAGCAGTCCTTTTCCCTCTTGGATACAAAAGACTATTTCACATCAAAAGGACAGACAGCTCAAGTCAACATCAACAAGCATAGAAACCCCTTGCTTCAGACCCTCAGCAGCACACAGTAGCTTACTGCAGCATCTCTCTTCCACAAACACGAGGCTTCCAGAAGCTAGCAGTTTATTCTAGCAATGCAGAGGACAGCTCTGCTGCTGGACTGGGCAAGGTCCCCAGATCTCCAGACATACTGAGCATCCCAGTTTGTCTTGCTCCACCCTGACTGATGGAGCCACTTTTTCCCCTTTTCTAGGAGCAGAATTATATCCCCAAATGCAATTCCAATGATGTTCCCTATCTTTTACTGCTCTGGTACCTTTCTGTCCCCTTTCCCCAAGACTTGTGAGAATTGTGTTCTGCTAATGCACACACAAGTGCACAGCCAACCAGGAGCTGGTGCCATTAGCCCTCACAAATCCACGTACTCCCTGACAAAATCCTTCCCACTATGAGGAAACTAACCCAGCATTGCCAGCCAAATGGCTGAACATTTTGTGAACTGAAATGCGCATCTCGTGGTAATTTAAATATGTGCAAATAAGAGTATAATTCCACTGCTGCCAGCAATCCTGGGTGTTTAAATATAGTACAAAAACACCATAGCTTCTATTTTATATTATGAAAACTATTTAAAGGAGAAAGTCTAAGGCTCTGCATTCCTCTGGTTATGAATACATATGGCTGAGAATCCGGCAGGACTTTGCTGTTGTTAAGCTAAAGCAGTAGGATATGAGAGCAGGCAAGGGAGTCAGGAAACAAAGACTTTAATAACTGCATTATCTAAAGGAAAGACACAAAAAATATATACATTAAGTGCACACGGGCATCGCCCATGATCCTTCATGGATGTGAGGGTGTCACTGGAAGGAAATGAAGTGCAGCTCAGACCGAGGCGAAAGAGACAAAGCAGCTGGGATGATGCAGCTGGATTTGTCTTGGGTCCCTTTCCACCCACCAGGCAACCATGGCTGGTGTCAGACACCCAGTGACAAACACTCCTTCCATCGGATCCTGCTTGATGTAAAGCTGAATATGCCCTTCCTTGGGGAAAAAAAGAGGAATTAATAGTAATAACAAATTAATCCTTCACAGTCCTATGACATGCTTCACAAGGACACGGTACTAGAAAGGACTATCTGTGTTCGCTTTTCTTGCACAGCAGGGAAGTATATCATATAATCCTTCCTCCTAAATATATCCATCTTCATCCTTAAAACCTGTTAGAAGTGCTGTGCCCTCATCACTCCTTCCAGAATCCCACTTCAGCACAGCTTTCAGCATATTCATGGTCTTCACCCGCAGTGTTTTCTTGCTGATGTCCCTAGCTTAAATACAGCTTCCCCTCTCCTGTGGTTTAACCCCTTCTCTTACTTGTAACAGTTACTGTTGTATGATATCCTTTTCATCCCTCTCTTCATGCTAGTAAACTCACTCTGGATCTGCTTCGGATCAGGATAGGATCGTCCCTATCCTGAATTCATCTTTCTCAGAGGTGGTTGAATGGTGAAGACTGTAACGTGACTTTAACATTTCCTTACTTGAGACATCCCACCAGCACTGCTCTTCAACGACACCTGATTTGCTCTGATCATGGCTGTCCCACTGTGTCCACACTACAGGATAGGCGCAGCCCCATGAGCCCCTTGTCTGCCATAATCTGTACTCTGTCCTCACATCTCACTTGCATGTTGGGTGAGATTTAGGCACACTCCTTTCCCTCCTTGAAGGAAATCCACTGCAGAACCCAGGCAGGAAGGGACCCACCTGAGCCCCAGAACTCCCACAGTCCAGATGTCTGGGGGACCAGACTTTCAGTATGCGATATGGGGTGTATTTGCACAATAATATAAACCTGTCCTTAAGGATCAAACAGTCACACTGAAAAGAAATTTCACATTGTTACTCTCTCACTGCATGACTTGACTCTTGGTATTAAATTTTGCATCTTTACTACCAACTTATCCTCAAGATTGTCCAGGTTTTTGCACAGAAATTCCAGGTCTCCTTTCTCTTGGTTATGCCACATTGTTTTGTGGCAGCAGCAAATGTCCTTCTGTTTGTGTCCAGGCCAATGAGAGCTATCACCTTGCAAACCTTGCTCCAGTATCATTGATGACATTATTAAACAACATTCCTTCATCTTAATACTCCCTCTCTCCACACTTGTTGGCTTCCTTCAGCCAGTTCCTTAAATGCACTGTAAATTGTGTTCTAATTACCTTACCCTTGTAATGAATTGTTTCCTCGGGGGTAGAATATAAAATCCTTTCCCCAGATCCCAGTATGTTAGGACTACTGCATTTTCTTTTCTGGAAAACCGGTTATCTTCCTGGCAAAATATATCAGGGTAGTTTGGCACACCTCACATACAAAAACATATGTTGCTTGTATATTTCTTCTTCCCCCATGTGTTTAATTAATCTTTCCTTTAGAACTTACTTTAAACTCTGTTTAGTATTATTATGATTAAACTAAAAGGTCCTCTGTGGCCTAGACAACTTTTTCCCTTTTCTTTAAGTATAGATTTGCTACTTTTCATTCCTACTGTACCATCTTAATAAGACAGATTTATTGAAAATCCTTTTTACTGGACCTGCAATGTCACGTATCACATCTTTCAGTACTCAGAGATGGAAATTATCCAGCTTCCCAATTTGAGCCCATTAAGCTATTTGAGTTTTTTTCTATTTCCCCTGTTCCTGTTAGCTGGCTACTTTATCTCTCTGAACAGCATAACGTTCCTGCCTATCTCTTTAACCACTATGGAATATCACTGAGCAGAACTGGGTAATCGTGAGGACTGGTGAATAGAAAAGGCACTAATAATGGGAAATTTCTTTCCAGGGTCAACTTTAGCCCTGCAAGATATGTTTACATCGCTGGACAACAATCCTCTGTGTAAAACAAGGATAATCCCACTCTTTAGGGTTAATCACAACATGCAGTATTCAGATGCTGTCACTGAAGTAGCTAAGGCAGAGCAGTATAACTGGATCATCAGTTACCATCAATCAGCATCATTCCTTAGAAATCAGTACAGTGACCTTAATTTACACCTTTAACACTTGATTGAACTTTTTACTGCTATTGTGGTTTTGGTTGGTTGTAGTTTTTACATCATTAAATGACCGCTCAACAGAAAGCAAAAGTAACAACAAAAATATTCATATTTAGTGCTTATAAAGACTTTTTTACATATTAAAAGATGTGTATTGATTAGTGGAAACATAGAGGCAAGCACTGTACATTCATATTTACTTTTTAGTGCCTTTTCCATTCAGCCCATATCCTTGTTTGACCTACTCAGTCACAGGGCTTCGCACCAGACCTTTCACTTTCCCTGAGCCTCCTGCTTCACCACCTGGACCGTCATCTGGGCTCTTTCTGCAACATCCAGTGGCCACCACATTCACACTAAACTTGTTTGGCCTTTATCACCTCAGATCAGTATTAAGGACTTCCTGCCTGCTCTCAGACCTCTATCACCCTCTTTATCATTTATTTCCTCTCTTCACATGCTGATTTGATCTGTGCCGCACTCTTTCATAGACCTTTTACTCTGCATTTCCCTATCTACTTCTACCCTGCCATCCCAAATCCCTACTGACTCATACTGGCAGCTCTCTGCTATGTCTCACACAGTAGAGCATCACTAATAGGAATCCCACTGTCTGCTAACCCTCTCCGCTATAAATGTATTTTTCGCCCATTCAGTTCTGCTCTTCTCCTGAGCTTATTGCTCCAGCTCAGCTCAGCTAAATCCCAGCCTCACAGTCATCGTCACCTCTTTGCCACGTTTGGCTCATTCCTCAGACCCTCCCACCTCCTCCAGCCCCCGCTTCAGCTGTTGCACAGAATTTCATCCAGTTCTTCCACAAGAAAAATGACTATGATCTTCCTCTTCCAGTAGCTTTGCCTTCTGTTCCCTCTTCCCCTCCTACCACTCCTTCCTTATTCTTTCCCACAGATGAAAAACCTCCTATGCAGCTCTTTTCTTTCATTTAATTTGTTTGCCACTGAGTCAGTCTTCTCCTACCTCCTGACCTTCCTTATGGTCATTCTTGTCTTCTCATTCTCTCTCTCCTTGACCTCGCACACCCCTCTGCCTCTTTGCTCTCATAACACAAGTACAATTCAATCTCTTTCCTCTTGAAGCCTTCTCACCTTAAAGCAATTATTTTTCTCTCTAAATGTCATGTTGCTTTCTCTCCTTCCTTTCATCACCAGCCACTCTAAATACTGCAAATTCAGATCCCATCTGGAGCCCCTCACTGCTCCCAGTCTGAGCTTCCCAGTTCCATGCAGCTTTCCCTCCGTTGAAGCTGATGCTGCCAATGTCTGTACTTAGCCTACACAATTTCAGCATACTCTGAATCCTCCGTTCTCATCAGCTGCAGCATGTCAGCTATCTCCAGCGGTCTCCTATGCTGAGATCATGTGTTTCATCAGTTATCATGAAATTATTCACTTCTTTTGCACCACCTTTGAATGTGCTCATTTGAACACTCTCCAGAAGACACCTTTCCTCCCCAGCTCCCTGCTCTGCTACTCTTCAGTGAAGTTGATGCTATTTTTTTCCCTCTATATTTTTCTCCTTGGTAATTTCTGTCATAAATATGGATTTCACTACCATCTTCATGCAGCAGTTTACAGATCCACTTCTCTAACTTGTCACAAACTTGTCCATACCCACAGTCTCTCTAATGCTCCACCATAGAGATAACAAACTAAACATATCATAGCTAAAACAAAGTTCCTAATGTTGTTGTCTCTTTTTCTTTACTATATGTCCCCTTCAATAATTCTTCTCTTGATCAGCACAGCTATATGTGTTACTGTCTTCGTTGTCCTAATGAACTTGAGTGACATATTCATCTCATATCTCTATGTCCATAGATCCAAGGGATGTCCTTAGACATCCCTTTTGCAGATTCTTTCTCCATCCAGGCTGTCATCATTTCATGTCTTTATTACAGCAATATTTCTTTCTCTGACCTTTACAAATGCTTTCCATGCAACCATTCAGGACGCTGCTAGAAATATCTTTTTCCAATCCCCCCAGTCTAACCAGGTCATTTCTCCTAGCAGCCATAGACTGCCATCCCAATAACTGTCTATCTCATTAGCGCAATCTATTTGTCTTCATTAGGGAAATGTCAACTTCTTCCTACAGTCAGCCAAAGAGGTCAGTCCCCATCAACTACTTATTAATTTTTCAAGAAGACATGATCCATGATTTTGTTGGTGCCATCCCTCAGTCTTTGGAAGACAATCTTGTAAGCATCTGCACCTCCTATTCATTATCCTTTTTTACAACTCTTCTAGGAATCCTGCATTTTGTGGTGCTTACAGAGATGTGAGTAGCCTGCTGATGTTTTAAGACCACTACCGGTCATGCTGAATATAATTAGTTTGTCATCTCCTTGTACTGTCTCACAGGGTGCATTACTCTCCAATATTTAAAGTGCAGCAACATGTCAAAAGGACGGGAACG
This sequence comes from Pavo muticus, assembly GCA_016647715.1. NCBI lineage: Eukaryota > Metazoa > Chordata > Aves > Galliformes > Phasianidae > Pavo > Pavo muticus. The sequence continues at coordinate 3,843,599 of JACDJE010000070.1, read as the reverse complement.
TTTTTCTGCTCCATGATTTCTGATCCATGATTAAGGCTCATAAATCTTGTGGTAGAACTCCAACTGGTATTAATAATAATGAACAGAATCCCTATTATACTGCTGCCGAGCTGAGGCATAAGAGATTAAGTCATTTGCTTCAGGTCATGAAGAAACACTATGGTAGAGCTTGGACTGAATTCTGGCTTGGTGAGCCCTGCCTTAACTCCAACACTACCTCTTTCCACCTGTGTTGTAGTTACCTCCAAAGAACTGTGATTTCGTCTGGCTCAGCTGGGCAGCACTGGATATTTATTTGTGGAAGAGTTAAGCATTAGAAGAGAGAAAATGGAGACATTTCTATTTTATAGCCTGATTTCTCTCCTGCAGAGAAAATATGTCCATTTACATTCTTCTTTTTTTTTTTTACGTGGATGCTATTTTGAATGATCTGTTAAGTGTGTTTGGATTTTGGAATCCACATTCTTTATTTATTTATACCTTAACAAACTAAAAAACACCATCTCTTTCTTTCTTTTCCTTTTAAAGATGTGAATATGTACTCGAGGGTTCCAGCAACACTTGATTAGCAATGAGCCATTAAGTAACCTACGTTATAAATGACCATCATTATTTTTTTGCAGAACATACAAGACACAAAGTCTTCTTCCACATGTTTTCATTGGCTCTGCAATAGTTAATGAACACTCTCTATCCTTAAGCAGCTATTCTGAGTGCACAGAAAGACTTTTTCAATGAGTAAAAGAAATATGAATATGCATTTTTGGAGCTGACAAAATAATTCAGATCATTTCATCTCTATTTAAACATTCTTTCTTGATACATGTTTATTTTTACAGTAAATGGAACACATCTGCACTCATATTAAGTCTTTCCCTCACATTTTTTAAAAAGTTTTTAACCAATACGCAAAGGGGATAAAAATGCTGAGATTCCTCAGAAGGATTGGGATGCTCACTTAAGTGAATGGGAATTAAGCATGCAGTCCTGTAGGCAGCTCTGCAAATACCAGTTTCTGTTGAGGAGGGCACAATCCCTTCCTTTTCACTCAGGCAAAATTTCCATTTGTCTTCGCTGACAATTCTGCTTGAAAGCCAACAGCTTGACTGAAATTTGCTCTTTAAAACAGCACGACTAAAAACAGTCGCAGCTCTGATAAATTACATATATGTTCTTAGTATTTTTAGCAGATACATATTATCAAACTAATTATCTCAGATGTGTCAGAGGAACGCGTCCAGCTCTCGTTACTTGTGGCAAAAATGCTTCTTAATGAATTGTTCCTTCTGCACTAGCAGACTAAGAACAGCGGTGTCATTGAAAATGGTGAGGCGAAGTACTTGGTTAGCCTAAAGTGCAACTGAAATTATACCTTCTGATTAAATTTTAGCCAATCCCTCCAGTAGAATCTTGTTGTGACAGAATGGAGCATAGACCTTGTGCTGGTCTTTCCGTGCAGGGACCATTTTAACCTCAAAGGAAAAACTAAAGGCCTGAACTTGCTGCATCACCACATTCACTAAGACATTCACTATCAATTTCATGACTATCAGAACCAAGACTTCAGTAAATCATGGAACCATAGAATTATAGAATCACAGAATCATGGAATGGCCTGGGTTGAAAAGGACCACAATGATCATTTAGTTTCAACCCCCCTACTATGTGCAGGGTCGCCAGCCACTAGACCAGGCTGCCCAGTTCCACATCCAGCCTGGCCTTGAATGCCTCCAGGGACGGGGCATCCACAACCTCCTTGGGCAACCTGTTCCAGTGCGTCACCACCCTCTGGGTGAAAAACTTCCTCCTAATATCTAACCTAAACCTCTCCTGTCTCAGTTTAAAACCATTCCCCCTTGTCCTATCACTATCCACCCTCATAAACAGCCATTCCCCCTCCTGTTCATACTCTCCCTTCAAGTAGTGGAAGACCACAATGAGGTCTCCCCGGAGCCTTCTCTTCCCCGAGCTAAACAATCCCAGTTTCTTCAACCTTTCTTCATAGGAGAGGTGCTCCAGCCCTCTGATAATCTTAGTGTCCTCCTCTGGACTCATTCCAAGAGCTCTGCATCTTTCTTGTACTGGGGACTCCAGGCCTCCAGGCCTTTTCCTTAATAAAAAGTCCTTTTTATAATGAGTAGATGCAGTGGGATTTCAAACACATAAACTAAGCACTCACTTACATTCTTTAAATGTGTGAAGAACATATGCAAAAATACGGCTGTCCTAATTTGTCTGGTAAAAACATTGCATTTTAAAACTGAAATCTACAGAACTGCAAGGTATTGTGAGTACTTTTATAGAAATAACTCTGAGATAGATGCAAGTAGCCTCTCTTCAGGCTTTCCCAACTTTGTATAAATAATCCCTCTTGAAGGCTGGAGTAGTCTTGTTAAGCCTTTCTTCCTCAATTGTGCCATGCATCTGACAATCAGAACAGAGATGGCTTTCATCACAGAAATCTTGCGTATTATTTGGTTTGGAGATAGGCTGCACAGGAATTAGTTTCTCTTTTTCTTGATGGTGGCATGTGTCCGAGTATACATGCAATAAGGTATTTTAAAAATAGGATTTACTATGACTTCCATGGACCTTGGGGAGGAAGGAAGGTAAACAGGGAGTTGAAATAATAAGGTCATTGTAAAATTTTTTAAATAAAATTGGATTCCAGTGGCAGGCAGCAGAGCCCCATACAGGCAGGTTTAACTGGCAGTCTTCCAGAAGAGAGACGCAAGGTCCTCTGAGCAGTAATTGTCTAAATAGAACAGTCTCTGGTTATTGTGCAACTTTTCTGTGTACTTTATTGTACCTTTATAATTAAATGATGTAATTTCTTTTTATCCTTTCTTGTTTCCCTCTCAACTAGAACAGGAAAGCATCCAAGCAACGCCGCAATCCAAGCAATGGTGCGGACAGACCCTGTGGCTTGCAGGTTTATTTTCTGGGTCACTACAAGTTGTACACAAGGCATTGTGAGCTGGTGATTGCCAAGGCAGGAAACAACCTCTTCCTTCCCCCTGCCATGAATGGATGCTTACCATCCATGGTATGCAATGGATGCACTTCAAACCTCTCTATGCATAATGCTGGAGGTGCTTGGATCCCTGGAATTTTTTAGTGGGGTGAAGGAATGCTTCTTTTGCTAGAAACTCAGTGGCAGAAAGGCAGCCAGCATCTGTAACAGCGTATGGAAAACACGCTATTCAAAAGGACATTGAGCAGCAGGGCTATTTCATTCACTGAGGAGATCGTGCAGACATCTGAGTATCAGAAGAAGCTCAGCATTGCATTGCACTGAACAAAACCAGGGCCAGCACTCCTTCGCTTGGGGCTTCAGCTATCAAGAGCAAAACTCTAGTCCCAAGATGTTAAAAGGTTCATCGAAGATGAAGGCAGAATCACAGGATCAGCCCCATAAGCTCTTCCTCTTTGGCTGGCCCTCCTCTACATGAGTGCCTCCCCTCAGTCTAAATAGCCTGTTCACAGGAATGAACGTTATTCAAGTGAGTAAAAGTTAGCAAGACTGAGCCTTGGGTTTGCATGTTCGGCTCCAGTACTTTCTTTATTGATTGTAGCTTACGTACCTTCTGTATGTTTTGTTTTGTTCTCAGTTACAACAAAGAGAACAAATTAGTTGTCTAGTTTTGATGCAGTGCTGGAATGTCCTCCAGGCCTTTGGGTTCTTATATCTATCTGCCTCTCCCCAAGTACTCTCACTTGTACAAATTTGTTTTTATTCATTGCCTATTTGTCTAACTGTATTACTAACATAAATGTTTTAATTACTAGAAATTTAATAAATACAGAATAGAATTCCTGTAGTGACCCAGAATCTTCAGAAACAGAGCTGTTTTTTAAAACCACTGGCATCAGAATACTGCCAAGTACCACAGGGCCTGATCCTGCCACGAGCCCTTGCCTACAGCTTGTATTAATTTCAGTAGAGTTCACAAGCAGGATAACTGCAGGGTATTTGCAAAGCTAGTTAGGCTCTTAATGACTATTTTTTATTATCCTTTGATAGACAAATCTACCATTCTCAAAACTGGAAGTTTTGCCTAGGGAAAAGTGTGTCTCTGAGTAAATGGACCACTTAGCTTCTGTCCAGCTTAAAAAGAAAAAAAAGAAAAGAAAAAGAAAGAAAAAAAAGAGACTTAATAGCATTCACATTCAATTACATGTAGCATTATATGCAATATTTGGGGCCAGAACCCACATTAGTTTATCCAGTTCCGTAAGAGGTGTGCCATATTAAATTAGCAGCTGGCAAAGGATGGGGGGTAAAAGGCCCACGTATCAATGACCATTTGCCCCGGAGCTCTGGTTTTACACAGAGAGGTATTTCCTCAGGGCAAGAAGATGCACTCCAGTCAGGGTATCTGATGACTACAGGTACAGCACATTTGCAGTTCTTCACATTCACATCAGGCATGCTTTGCCCAAACACCACCCCTGCAATCTCCAACTCCAGATGAGCGTCTGGCATGGAAGGCAGGCGAGACAAGCACCACGGTGCTGCCGAGATGAAGCACAAACACCTGCCTCCTCTGCAACACAGAACTGTTTTCAACATCTGACAGCAGCGGCAGATGTACTTATTCCACTGTCACCATACAGCTGTGGATCGTAAAGGAATGTCTGATATCTGTCCTTAGGAGGAAACAGGGACACCAGTTGCTACCCCTCATAAAGACAGCTCCAACACACACATATCAAATTTCTAGTGCAGAGATTCCAGCTTATAGGCATTCTTAATAGGTGGTTATTTTACATTACTTTTTGGTAAAGGAAGAGTAAAATCCATTCATTCATTTTGATCTAGCTGCTAACTTACAGCGGATAAGCAATCTTACATTACCACTATCATTGGTTTTATATGTGGGCGAGTCAGAAGCTGTAACTTACCAAGATGACATTACATTTGCTCTCCTGTGTCTTAACCCAAAGATGCCAAAGCAACACACCTCTACAGCAGCAATGTAAACATGTGACTCTTCAGCATAACTGAGACTTAAGGTATAGGTAAACCCTTCCTCCAAAAAGACTGCCATTGCTATTCAGCGTTATGAATGTCCCTCCTTTCAAGTTTCTCTTAACACACTATGAACTTGTTTGTAAAGCATCCACAGAAAGCCTTCAGAGAAGGCAAGGAATTAATACACCATTGTCTGTGCTCTCCTGACTCTGGGGCACCAACCCCAAGCAGTGGTTTTCTGTCCACCTGCATACAACCAGAGACAGGAGCACGCGCCATTCCAAGCCCAGGAAGCAGTGTGCATTTAGGGTGGCTCACCACACACACCCAGCGGTGACAACATCTTCCAAAGACTATCCTCTCCCATGTTTAACCACCTCAGAGTAAGGTGCCCCATTCTGTGTATCACTAACACTTCACAGAGCTGCTCTTACACACAACCCATCGCCAAGCAATCTCATCAGCTTCCAGATATTCTTGAGTCCAAGACAAGGTGGGCGGTGAATGAGGAATGGCTAACTTATTTCAACACAAAAAATCTCTCTAGTAATTGAAACTTCATTTGGCAAAGGAGTTCTCCGGTGTGATGTTTGCCTGCTGGCAAGGTTGAAGTTCTCAGATTGTGCCACGAGCACAGAAAGTGCACATGGCAGAGTGATCCACGGCAAGCCCACGCCCTCAGCTAGACAGAGAGTGGAAATCCCTCTGCATTGGCATGAGCAGTGAGGTGTCAGGACACAGACCCTTGTCCACTGCTAACAGGATTGAAGCCACCAATGCATCCTATGAAGGTCATTAAGTAGAAGTGGATGATAAGGGCCACCAGTAACACAGAGAGGGGTGAAAGGTTCCCCACTACATCACCTGTGTGCTCTGCTTCAGTGCAGGTCTATACTGTGCTACAAACCTGCATGACTCTCTTTAACACATACAGAACTAAATGTATACATTAGCAAGTGTGTGTGAAAGCATATCCCTCGAGAAGAATCAGCCTTAAGCAACAATTCTGCATGCACGGTCTGAGAAGGGAGTCAACACAGGTTACCAAGGGAGCTTGGAACAGAGAACACAGTGTAAGAAGCCGCGATTTCACCGTGATGGAAATAAACCTCTAGAGAGCCATCTGAATGCCACAGAACAACCATGGGAGGGAAACGTTAGTTTGCTGTTCAGAGTAACCATGCTGTGGGTAGCAAAGATGCTGTCATCCCTTACTGAATCCCAGTCATCTCGCAAAAACATAAATCTTTTGTGGATGGGATGTATAGACAGGGGTTTGTGAGTATCTCCTCTTGCTATACTTCAGATCAAAGAGACATTTGAGGCAAACTGACCATCATCTTGAGCCGCTACATCTGGGGAGAACAGAAGGAGGAGGGCCAGAAGACTAGAAAAAGAACAGCACAAAAATGCTCCAGGCAGACAGATGCATCTTCACTCCAAAAGAAAATGATTCCTAACACTCCTAATGAATTAATGCAACGTTTTGTAGGCATTGAAGTTATTCCTAAATGCAGCTTAGTGTAAACAGCAAGCTGGGTTTCCTCCTGCTTGTTAGCATTTCTCTTTGTTTACACTCCATTTGAGGATAGAAGCCTACATGTGAGCACTACTAATGGTGTCATTTAGGACTGATGGGGTATTTGGGAAGGGAATGACGAAATAGAGACATATGCAGTGTCTCTATACTATATACTTTGTCTGAGTCAGCAGGCTCAAACTAAAAATAACATTAAAAATACCCAGGCTCTGCTTTATTCATCCGTTTTGCTTCTGTGTGGAGAATATTCCGATACCATGGTGATGGGCTCACAGAGACAGAGACATGAAAGAGACGTTCTGAGGTGTGTCTGCTCTCACCCTACTGCCACCTCGCTCCCAAACCCCACATCTCCATGGAGGAGACCCCACAGGAAGCTGCCCTGGCGATGCCCTGGGAAGCAGCACCCAGCCGAGGCGCCTCACCCATGGCAAAGAGAGGGCTTGGCTAGGGATGCTCACTTCCACCTGGGAGCCCGAATGGCTCTGCTCAGCTCCCACTCAGCTCGGGAGGGCCTGGCACATGCGCTTGGTAAAAACAGCCCCTACCTTTGGCAATCAGCTCCTCCAGCTCTTGGTCGAATCCTTGTCGGTGGCATTTCCTCCAGAGCCCCATGTTGGTTGAGTTGTACTGTCTGTTGCACTCGTCGACTGCGCTCATGGCAAAGATCTGCCTCCTGTTCCTTGCCAAGAGGAGTTTCCCTTCCCAGCGGTCCAACCTCGACCTGCTGGCTCTGAGAGGCAGGTTGTTGTTGGAGTTGTAAATAAAGCCAGGATCATTTCTCTTAGTGGTGATGCTCTTGCACCTCTCCCTGTGCTTCCTGGCATCAGTTTCGTACCAGTGGTCAGAGCAGATCGCCACAGCCAGCATGCCCAGGGCACACAAAGCTAAAGAGAGGCCAGCATACAGCAGCAACCTTCCAGCAGCCATACCTCAGCTTCACGGGAACACCATGGACATCTTCACCACAGGCAAAGCCCTTGAGCGCAAGGCCACGCCGAAGCCCCGGAGCAGCCGCTGGCCGTCACTCGGCAGAGGCAGCCTGGAGCATCCCCTCTCGTGCGGCTCACATCCACGCTGCGGAGGGACGCCCGGAGAGCTCCGAAGTTGTGCCCCGGGGGCAGTCCTGGGGGCTCATCGGCCTCCCCTCCCCTGCGGAGGAGACGCGGCGAGGAGAAGCGCAGCCTTCCTCCCGCCCGTGCAGACGTCCCGCTGCCCTCGCCACGAGCGCCCGAGCCGCGGGGCTGGAGGAGCGAAGCCCGGGAGGACTCGGGGGCTACGGCCGCTCCGTTAATCTCTTTCGGTCCGGCCGGCTGGGAGGCGCGGGAGCGATGGCTTTCGGCTCGGTAGATCCAGCCCGGCCCCGCAGGACAGAAAGTTCAGCGGGCGGACACTTCCCGTGCAGAAGCGGGGCTCTCCCGGCCCCGAAGGGTGACCCGTCTCTTCTTTGTCAGCCGCTCGGCGCGGGCATCATCCGGCCGGCCGGCTCGGGTTTAAAGAGGGGTCGAAGGGGAGGGAGCGAGGCGGGGAGAGATCCGTTGCCGCCGCCGCTTCAAATCGCGGCCGGAGCGCCGGCTCCCTGGCTGTGGCTGGCAACGCAGGAGCGTGTGGGTCCGTCTCTCCCTCGGCGGACTCGGCCCGAGTCCCTCAGACTCTCAGTCCCTCGCGGCCGCCGACATCCCGGCTTCCGAACCGCCTCGGCTCCTCCCCGCCAACCTGGCCATCCGCTCGCCCGGTCCCGCTGGCTGCGCCGTCACCGGGAGGCCCCCAGCCGCCCCGCTCCCCTCGGGCGGCGCAGCCCCGGCAGCCCGGAGCCCTGCCCGAGCGGCGGCCCGGCGCGCTGTGACAGCGGGCGCCCGGGCAGGGCGGGAGGCGCCGAGGGACCGCGGGGCCTATGGACGCACCGCCCGGCGGCGGGCAGGCGGCTCCCGCTAGGCGGCACGGGTCCAGGGCCCCGGCATCGCTCCTCCACCCCTTTCCGCCGGCGTTCGCTCGCCTTCCTTCGTCAGCGCCGCTTCGGTTTGTCGCGCGCTGCTTTCCTAACGCACGGGCGCGTGAACCGTCTGCAGGATGAAGGCAGGGCTACGTACGGCTGGAAGGATGCTCGGGAGCGGGGCGGGGAGCTCGGGGGGAACGGAACCAAAACAAACCAGGGGCGAAAAAAAACGCCGCACACCTTAGGCGGGGAGGGGAAGGCAGCCCCTAACAGTTGTCAACAGCTCTGGGTCTGCGCCGTTTCTCTGCCATATGGCCTGATCTCCAACGGAGGAGCCGAGGGTTTTAGCTCAGCGGCTTCACGTGAGACGTATCCTCGGCATCAGCAGATATGTATTCAGACATCTTTTTCTCTTCTTTTTTTTTCTCCTTAAATTTCCTCTCCCTTTCTCTCTAATGGGAATAACTCACCCATCTTGTAGAGATCAAAAGCAAGAGAAGGCGCGCCGGAGTCCACGAGCTTTAGAAATCTCATTTCACTGTTTTTTAACCTAAATAAGAGTGAATCCAATCTTCCGTACACCTGGGAATCTTTCCTTGTTCAAACACCGAGCCCTGCAGCCTTGGCTAAAGCCTACAGACAGAGAATACAGAGCGCAGAGCCAAAAGCCAGTGATGTCACCCATGCAACGTGAGACTCATTTCTTATTTCTCTGGCCTCCTTAAAGATAAACTGCACCGCTTGGCAGACAGGAAATGTCGAAGCCTTACTTTCTTACAAGGGGAGAATGTAAAACCTGGATTTAAGCGGATCCTGCTCATTCTCGGTCACGAGACCTTACGCTGTGTCACCCAAACCCAAGACAACCGTGGTTGTTTCTGACTGCACCAAAAGAACCCCACCTCCTCTGTAACTCGAAGCGTGAGCCCACCCTGGATCGGAGACCTGGATTCTGCCTGATCCAGAAAACCGAGGCCTCCAGACCCCGAACGGTGCTGTACAAAAAGGAAATAAGCACAATCTTTTCCCTTGCATCCGAATCTCTGTGTCCTGGCACACCCTGCTCTGTAAGCACCAGCGCATCCCTGGGCTGGCAGCGGGGTCCCACTGCACCCAGTATTTGGCTCCCACAGGCTCCACAGCACATAACACAGCAAATAGCGCAGCTCCTACTGCACCAAGAAGCCCTCAGCCCCGTGTCTCCTCAGGACTGAGTGCTGCAAAAGCCTACATCACAAAAGAAAGGCAGCACATCTCCTCGCACCTCAGCTGCAAAGTGGGATTTCCAGGCACGTAAGGGCATCTCTCCCACTAAACCGTGTTTCTTTTCAAGTGCGCCATATTGCCAAAGCCCCTAAGAGGTTGAGAAGCTCACACAGGGAAGTCCAAGCCAGAGACGCAGTGATGAGTGCATCTGCTAAAACAACTCCATTGCAAAATTTCAGCGTTGTGTTATGAATAATAACCGTGCCTGGAAAGCTCCAGATAAAGTTGATTGTTTTGTTGAAACAAGGCACCAGTTTACACATGTTTAGCAGTAGCTTCCCTTTGTGGCTCATAATAAAGGTACATTTCTAGGGGTCTGAGTCTTAAAAAAATAAAATAAAATAAAACAGCTCCGCTCAGGTGGACCAACTTCTACAAGAGGATTTTTCAAGCAACTGCATGCCAATACATAAAACCAATTAAGTTTTATAATGAGCTTGGAGCAGCCATACTTGTCTTCCGTTGGAGGAAAAAACGTAGAGCTATGCGGTCAAAAAGCTGCAGGATCCTATAAGCAGATGGCCAACAGGTTTCTTGTATGGCACCCATACAGAGATGAGAGTGTGCCTGGATTTCTTTGTCAGTCCTCAGCATCAGGACCCGAGCTGGTGGATGAGAGCAGAGAACAAGCCTGATTTTACCAGACGTTTTTTGGCCGTTGGAATGGTTGGATTTTAGATCGAAGAATCCATCATCCACTAAGAAGCAGGAACCGGGTCCCGGTTTAATGGTTTAATGGTTCTCTTGCTGCACTGTGAGGCAGGATTGAGAGTAGGTGCAGGAGGGTTTATTCTCTAGTTAGACTACAGAACTGGAAGACGGGGGGTAAGGGCATGCACTTCCAGGTTTTCTCTTTTTCTCTGAGAAGGCATTTCAGCGCCAGTCTCCATGCATTTTTATTTTTCTGCCTGTGTTTGTAGCTTGCTCAGATGGCAAGCTGCATCCTCCTGCAAGTCACCTTAAATACACAAATGTGGGAGAATGTGTTGGATTTCAGGCGAGCTCCACTTTAACTCTTAGGATTAAACGCTTTTCTCCCTCACCATCACGATGTCCTTCCTTTCAGGAGGGGCAGAGCACGGCTTGATGCAGCGTCACCAACCCTTCCTCTGCCTCTCCCCGGGATTATTCCCGGCAGCCCCTTCCCAGCGCAAACAGATCATTACGAGATTCGCTTCCTCCCACCCCACACCCACCTCGCCACGGGGGGGAAAAAACAATCCTTGTCGATTTGCAGATGAATGCAAGTGGGGAGGAAGACGTTTAAATAAAAAAGTCCACGCACACGCGGAAGCCTCGCCCTGCAGTGAATTAAGGATGCCTTGGCAACGGGAGTTAATTCATTGATCTTAGGTGAATCGGGCTGTGAATGCGCAGTGTTAGCTTTCTGCGGGTTGCGATTTCGGTGATACGGAGGGTAAGGTAGCGCACGTGGGTGCACAGAAAAACGCCTAAAGGCGCGGGACAGAGAAGCGGAGCCCGATGAGGCAGCTGCGAGCCAGCTGCCGGTGAGGAGCTCTGCTGCCTGTTGGTGCCCACCGCTGCCGTTGTGCTGCAGAGAAAGCCAGCCTCGCCCGCTGCCTCCCAGCACGGCTAGCGCTGCCCTCAGCACCCCCCAGCTTCCCTCGCCCCCCCGCAAACAGCAGTGCCGGTACGGGGGTGCACGCAGGTGAGGTGCTGGGCAGAGTTCACGGAGAACCAATCGCAATTTGCTTTTCTTCGGGTTATTATTATTATTATCATTTTTCATCAAAATGACCTCCACCATATTTTTCTTCTCCCTCCTCTATTTTTTTTTTCCCTTCTATTAAAGAAAATGGGTTCAGTGCCATCTAGTGGGGGAGGGGACTGAGCAAGCCACCACAATCCCCGTTGCTTGGGATCAGTGCCACCGATTGGATTTATTCAGCAGGGAGAGATGATCCACGGCATTCCCCTTCTCTTTGTGCTCTTCATTTCCCAAGAGGCGACGTTACATTTACACGGGCTCCGTCCTTCCCTCTTTGTAATGAGCCTCCTGCTGGAGCTCCCGCTACTATTGTGTTACCTGGAGTTGCGCTGACCCTGGAGGCACTTCGCTGCTCTAATTACAGGATGTAAAATGCAAGACAGTAATCAAACCAAACACAGATAGGACAAATTATATCTACTAATGTTTTTTATCGTTCAGACGCACCTTGGATACCGGTGTGAGTGAATCCCCATTATGCCAGCCATACCAACACAGACGTACACGACGCTGCCTCTCACACAGAAGCTTCCCATAGCAACTCCCACAAACAGCTGAGCCATCAGTCCAACGGACTGCGGGGTGCTGAGGGGGTTGAGAACCAACCAGAGGCTCTGTAGAGGTAGATGTGAACCTCAAAACTCCATATAAGTTTGTCAGCTGCCCTCTCCCCTGACAACTCCCACAGGTTTCTGCTTTGCTGCATCTCTACAAAAAGCACTTGGATTGCAAAGCTAAGCAAGTTAGTGAACACTAGATCTAAGCCCACCCGTGCAACATCAATTCACCTCTCACACATGCACGTTATGCTACAGTCTTTCATTGCATTATTTTTGGTGAGGTTCTCCTTTCTTTTTCAGCGCAAAGGACGGATGTTGCTCACTTAATGAATGCTATTCAAATGTTCTCCTATCCTTATCGCCCAACGTGAGGCGCATGTACTATTTACCACAGAGCATCCAGACCTTGCACTGAATACAGAGTGATTAATCTCCTCCTGGGCTTTTCTATAACGGTGTTCTCATCCTAATGTTTGCAGGGTTTTTTACAAACATCAATGAAATTATCTTCCCAGTTCCCTGCTGAGAAACACAGATAAAAGCCAATATTTCCAAACGTGTCAGGGTATCTGGGGTGCTCAATTAAAGAAGCTTAGAACCAAAACTTTCAGAGTACTTAGCGCTTCCCTTCCTTAGAAAACAGCTCCCCGTCTCCTTGACTCCACACACCATGGTCAGTATTTCTACCAATCGGTACAAGAGTACCTGAAACAGAATCCACAGAAAGCATGGATCACATGGACATCAGTTGTGAAGATTGGCGATTATTTGACTCACTCAGCTTCTTATTAGCAACCCCAGCAAAGGAACAAAGAAAACCCAATTACAAATTTCAACTCAGCTACCTTAATTCTCGGGCTACGACTTTTCCTAGCTGTATTCCTCCTCTAGGCTAACTGCACAGCTTCCAAAGTCTTGACCAAACAGCCACCGTACCTGGCTGCAAAGCCCTAATTCATCAGCCATTTGTCATGAATGGAAAGTGAGTTGGTGTAAAAAGCAGGATTTGGTCCCGTATCTTATTTCATGAACACAAGACACAAATGAACATTTTGTGGACATTCTGGTGTTTTCTTAAGGTCTTCATAGAATCATAGAATCGTAGAATGGCCTGGGTTGAAAAGGACCACAATGATCATCTAGTTTCAACCCCCCTGCTATGTGCAGGGTTGCCAACCACTAGACCAGGCTGCCCAGAGCCACATCCAGCCTGGCCTTGAATGCCTCCAGGGATGGGGCATCCACAACCTCCTTGGGCAACCTGTTCCAGTGCATCACCACCCTCTGTGTGAAAAACTTCCTCCTAATATCTAACCTAAACCTCCCCTGTCTCAGTTTAAAACCATTCCTCCTTGTCCTATCACTATCCACCCTCATAACAGCCATTCCCCCTCCCTGTTTATATGCTCCCTTCAAGTACTGGAAGGCCACAATGAGATCTACCCGGAGCCTTCTCTTCTCCAAGCTAAACAAGCCCAGTTCTCTCAACCTTTCCTCATAGGAGAGGTGCTCCAATCCTTTGATCATCGTCTTGATTTAGTGACCTGAAGTTGTAAAGAACAGAGGCATGCATGAGCTGAGACAGAACAAATCAGGAGGTCAGGAGTTGAATGGAGCGTAAGCATAGAAAGGAGAGTTTTTTTATGGAGGAAACAAAATGAACTGCTGAGCAGGATGCAGGAAGACATGTAGGTGAGTGGTTCTGCACCTTTTTTTTCAGCATAACTGAGGGAACAGCCAACGCTGAATTGCTTCACACAGAGACAGGTTAAAGACAGTACCCAACTAAAAAGAACCATGGTTTAATGTTATTTTTCCAAAGACAAAGGAAAAAAATATATCTAAAAAAAAAACCACTGGAAGCTTTCCACTAAAATTGCTTTCTCCTGTGAAATTTAGTCTTCATTATTTAGCTGTCAGCTGTCAAAGCCATGCAACTATGAATTACCTAAACCTACACTGCAGACACAGCTACCTGTGTACGATAACCACTGCTTCTCATCAGAACAAATCCAAGAATAATTTTAAACTCAGGCAAAGCGAGGATGAACTTTTTCAAAGCAAGTAATAATTAAAATTTCCCCCAAACTACCCAAAGCAGACACGTGGAAAATGTCAACCCAACCAGCTGAAGTTTAGCAAAGCTACAAGCTTTGAAAACGGGACCCAGTAGTCAGACTTAGTCTGCTGAAGTCATTGCCCCAGTGCCACCTACACACAGACTGAACTATCATGAGTGATATACTGCAGAATAATGTGGAGCTTATTGCTCTGTCTTTAAAGGTGGGCCCATATGTTTCATCTTTTCCAGCCAGGCAGTAGTATCTAAACATGTACCATGCTCAGAAGCAAACACTAAAGCAACTCATGAAAACCAGCTTTGTTCCTGTTTCTGTTGAATCCTGAGGAAACACTGAAGTTCTTCCAATGTCAGAGATGCATCAAGAGCAGTTTTTTTTTAAAAAGGAAAGGCCCATATTGCATGTACATATGTTTCTGTGAAAAGAGGGAGTTTTGCTGGGCTACAAGACAACTCAGCCAAAGCTCACAGGCAACCTTTGGCCCTAAGGGCTCTCTCAATTTTATCTCCCTACAATAAAAAATACACCTTCACCTTTGTCTTCACAAGCAGAGATTCAGCTTCACCCTACTGCACTCTGTGATCATAGCAGGCATTCTGTTATGCCTTGCCAATTTTGCAGTCAACATCTTCATATTCTACAGCTTCCTCTCCTCTGAGTTGGAATAGGTTACATACGAACTCTCTCTCACAGACCTGCTAGGAGGACTACTGTTTCATACAGTTCACAGTGTGCTTCACCAAGTTTGCCTTATGGGCTTCCTACCCATAATCCTGCTGCAAGATAAAGCCATTGCCTACTGCAGTGATGAAGACAACGTCCTGAATGCAGCAGTTCAATAGCACAGTTACTTGCTGCATAAAGCCATCTGCCAAGGAAAGATGGTTCTCTGACATCTCCATCCTTGAGCTCAGCTGAAAACAGGAAATACTATTTTTCATTAAAACTCATAATTTTGAGATCATTATAGAATCAGTGAGAAGAATTCAAGATGGCAGAGTTGAGATACTGGGGCAAAAAAGTACTGATTCAAAGCAAAAACTCAGAACTCCCGGCTTCCAATATTCTGTAACGAGTGACTTTTACCCTTAAGGCTACACCTAACACACTGATTATCAACACATTAAAGCCTGAATAAGTCTGATTTTACTGTAGTTCACCAATATTTTGTGCATATATAGAGTCTTATGCACAGGTGCACACGTAGTACTATTAACTTACATAGCAAATCACAGTACACAACCTCCCCTAAGTTTCTGTCAGATTTCAGAACTCTTTGTGCCCAGAGAGATTTCTGGACACAGGTTACATCAGCAGTGGTTTGTGAATTAATGCCCTGAAAGGCAGAGGTGCGGACTAATACAGTCTTTGGTAATGAATCATACCTGTGATTGTCTCCTAGATGACAAATCAATTTGCTCATCTCTTAGTCACAAAAGAAGAGCAAGGATCAGTTAAAAATCAGAGTTTGTAGATCATAAATAATCATCACAGGCCAGACTGGAAAGAAAACTGGCAATCAAACCTCAAAATAGTAGCTGCTTAGAAGAATCCTGCTCTCTAGAAACACTCCTCCATTTTGGAACATGACACAGGAGACCTCAATCTTCACATATTTTATTTGGCTGTGAAAGTCCTAGCTGAGCAGCCTCACTGAGAATCAAAAGAAGAGAAGAGTGTAGATATGTATAAAGGCATATACGGTGTACAGACATTGTGCATCGACACAAAAGCAGCAGATATCTTGGGTGATAAACACCTTATTTAGATATAAGTATGCTGCTGTCCACAACAGTTCTGCATTTACCTTTCCTCATTTAATATTACCAACGATATTTGCACGGAAGTTTAGTATTGGTTCTTCAGAGTTCATCCGTTTCTGCGGTTCATTTTCCCATCTGAAAGTTTAGCACTGTGATATCACAATTAGTTGCTGAGGAATTGATTCGATCACAAAGAGAGGATTATAGCTGCAGGTGGGAAACACGCAGCAGGAAGGGACGAATTCCTAAGTAAGAAGACCTCGTTTCCATCCAATTGTCATTGGTTTGTTAGTCTTAACGAAGAATAAAGGAAAGGAAAATCTATACATTTCAGCAGAACTGCTACCAGTGCACATTTTCTAGGAGATGGCAGCAGCTCCTTAATGACTGCTCTTTTTTTGTCGACACTGAATTAAAATCACAAGAGTGGTTATTTTCACATGCCATTGTTATCTTTTCATTGAATATTGCAATCCAATGTGCTGTACTGCTAAATCTGACACACAAAATGAAGCATTTACAGAAACCTACAGCTTGATGTCTCTCTTTTAAAGCGCCTTTCAGAAGCTGGGCATCTTAAAGTGCTTTACAGCAACAATGTAGATGCTTACCACGCAGGGAGTGGATGTAAACTCTGTAGGTACAAAGCAATTCAGGGAAATGTCTGTCTGGAGCATCCAGATAGGATAGTAAGTCGATCTCCTCCCCACGTGCCTGGCTTAAGGCCGGAGGGATGTCTGAAGTCCTGTATTCATGAAGATTAATAGTTGGAGGCTCTACGCAGCTGCTGACCATTTGCCAGGGATTGGCAGGCTGGCAGCAGTTACAGTTGCAAAGAACCCATGGAAAGTTCAGATCTGCAGGCTTCTGGTTGCCATTTTTAGAAATCCTGTTCAGTGCAGAACTCACTCATTTCTTGGGCAGACTGGGGCCGCTGCAGCCAGGCTGCATACAGTAGGATTTTGAAGCTTATTATCAGTTTGCTGCTTGTCTGTTTAACCAATGGAAGAAGAGCTCTCCATGGCACCACTTGCACTTCCAGGAAGCTCAGCGTAATGATGGCTCAGCAGGATGGCATCTCTAAGACCAGGGCAGCAAACCTAGCCTGCTTTGAATACTGTGCTAGAACTGAATATAACAAGGCCATTCATAGAGCAGGGTTGAGCCTCAGCCACTTAGGACAAGCAAATGACAACGAAAGATCTTAATGCCTCCACAGAGTAGTCTGTGCAGACTACCTAACACAGAAGGGGAAAATGAGGACTTTAAAATGCTTTTGACAACATTTTGGGGGTATTCAGTCATATGCAATATAGTCATTATGGCTTACACTATGAAGCTGTCCCACTGAGAACTGCTGTGCCACGACAGACATGCATTTATTCAACTTTGCTGTAAAGTATCCACCAAATAGGAAACAAAGATGAGTGCTAAATCTTAGTGACTGTCCTCTGACTGCCCAACAGGTATGTTAAAGAGATTAGTCTGCAAAACAACTAATTCTCTCATTTCCAGAGAAGTGAGTTGAGGTACAAAATTTCTCAAGGACAAAAAAGGGAAAAAAAAGGAACTTCGGGAATCACAGCCATAAAATCTGAAGAAGGAATTCTTCACAGGAAAAAGGTGAAGCGATGCCCAGACAGCTTTTGTAGGGAGCAGGACTTACTCAGCTTGGGTACTGGTGAGGTTTGAGAGAATGAACTGAATGGAAAATAAATAGATAAAATAAAAACCAACCCTCTGCATCTGAAAAGACAAGCAGCAACCTGCAAGAAGAAAGATCTTGAATACTTCTAAGTACCCAGCTGCTGCACAAAAGAGTGCTCTCACAGGTTGAAGAAACTCCAAACTAAAACAAAAGGCCCTCAAGGGGATTGCCTGTTTCCGTGGCTAGAAGAGGGAAAGGCTGTTTTATAACGTTTAGGTCTACAAAGAGTGCTACTGAGATGACTTGGGAACCTGGGGGTACAACCAGATCTTGGAAAACCTGCTGACTGGCGAATAGAGGCAGTCAGGGCGTGGGTACTGAAAATGCTCCCAGAGAGCCAATGACGTATCCTGGGAAGCATTGGTCAGCATACACTAAGAAAGGGAGAGACCAAATCAGGAAAGCGGGGAGAAAAATCTCTTCCAGAATGCACCATAGAGGTCAAAGGGGCATAAAATATCAGTTCCTGCTGAAACTCAGGGGAGCCTACAGCCCATAAACCCAGGGTCGCCAACTACTAGACCAGGCTAGAGCCACATCCAGCCTGGCCTTGAATGCCTCCAGGGATGGGGCTTCCACAACCTCCTTGGGCAACCTGTTCCAGTGTGTCACCACCCTCTGTGATCTAGATCCAAGACTGCATCTTGACAAGAGTAGGCCATCTCAGCATGCAGAAGCAGAAATGTGAACTCAAACAGACTCAACCAATCTCCCCACATTTTCTATTAAAGAGACGGCTGCCTTCCTGAGAATTTTACTGCTGGAACATTCTCATTCACTCTTTTACACTTGGTCAAACAGAGTTAGAGATGGACAGCTGGTTCTCCCCCGTTTAAAACCTTGATGGATGCCCCTTCAGATGAGTTCTGCAAGAGATGATGGGAGAGAAACTACCAGAGCTTTTATCAGCAGTAAGCCAAGTGTCTCCATTATTTCTCCTCTTTTCAGCTGATTCCATCATTTAATTTTTTTTTCTTTTCTTTCATTCCCCCCTTTAATACTTTGCTCCAGCCAAGAAAATGTGCCTTTGTTCCTGTTGCCTTTAAAAGTTCCTTGCATACGATGCATGTTGTAAAGTAACAATAATGTTCTACTTGTGTGGTAAGTTTTTCACTAGGGGAAGCTGAACCCTTTTTAAAGAATCAATTATTCTTCACAACTCATTTCTGAAGGAAACATTGTTATCCCCAGTTTACAGAGGAATAAAATGGCAGGTAGGTTAATTGACTTGCTTAAGGTCATGCAGCGAGTTAGTGATGGAGTTACGAATAAAGCAAGATTGAACAATGCTCATTCCCAGCCCCTTGGTCTAACCACAAAGAAAAACTCTTTCTCTTCCGCCTTAAATACTTCACTTAAATCTATCACTGATCATTTATTCTGACATACTGTTGAACTACAAATTAGTCAGTCTAAATGACAAACATGTAGATGCGTAGAGATCTACTCACTTGCCTGTTCAGCTTCGTGCACCCCCTGCTATGCTGAACAGCTCATCTTCCATTAAAAGAGACATGCTGCAGCTCCTCTGGAGAACTGTCAATACCATTTCAGGCATCAGTCCAAAGGCATCACAAAAGAGAGAGGAAGAGCACTTGCTCTGTTTCCCCAGGAGGCGAAAAAGCTGCCTCAGTAGCCCAGTTGCCGGGGTAAGCAATAAGCTCAAGATGCAAATAATTTCTGTTTTTCTTTTTTGCTGCATCTCTTCCCCAAGTGTTTCCAGTATTAGATAGCTAGAGTGGCAGCATTTAATAGCTGCATCTTTGTAGATTTCACTCTGAGACATTAGTTTGATGAGTTATTTTAAAGTCAAAATATCCTTCAGTTGCCCACCCAAAGTCTGCCAGCCTCTTCATACAACACGTTGTCTCCAGAGGGATTTGCACGGCTAGACGTCTCCGTGGCTCAGCTTGAATCACCGCGCAACATAATACAGCTGAAGTTCACAAATTAATCATGATCACATAAAAAATGAATAGACACATATGTAGCCAATGCAGTTTCACCAAATGCTCAGAGGGTCTTTCCATTTGACTCAGATGAAGACTGTTCTGTTCTGTCATATCAATATTTATAAGAAGAGGATGTTAGAAATCGTCTTACAGCATGAGATAATAGTTCCAAGCAGAAGATTTCAGAGTGAAGTTGATTACTATGCATTACTGGAACCACCCCAGTGTCTCTTTTCCAAGATCAAATGAAGTTCAGATTCTCCTTGAAAGTGTCAATAAACAAGTGCCAATGGGCTAACTCTCATCCTGGTCTTTTCTTCTTCCTGGATATACATTTGTCTTCTTGGGACAACATAACAGAGGCTTGTATTGCATTTTGTCAAAATCCTACCTTGAGGTTTCTAAATGTTCAATTATGACTAAAATACATACATAGGATGAATTAAGCGGATAAGTAATTCCAGATCATTACTGATCAAACAAAATAATTCCAGTCCAAATTAT
Source organism: Pavo muticus (assembly GCA_016647715.1). Lineage (NCBI taxonomy): Eukaryota > Metazoa > Chordata > Aves > Galliformes > Phasianidae > Pavo > Pavo muticus. Next base: position 3,823,585 of record JACDJE010000070.1, on the reverse strand, counting down.
CGCCAGCAATTTATAAAGAGGACTTCTGTGTACTTTATCATGAGCCCACTTCCTCTTTTTGCTGCTCTGCTGTGATCCACCCTGCTTTCCTCCCTTGGTTTCTTTTCCTAACAACAGTCCCCATGCTCACAACACCCATTTTGCCTCTGAGCCCCACATCAACTCACTGTCTTTTAACTCCTTTCTGGAGTTTCAACATCTTAGCTCACCTGTCTGCCACTGATCTGCTTCTAAATAATTGCTGACAAGTCCAAACACTCCACTCTATTTACAACAAAAACCTCAGGAGGTTCCAGCAATGCGTCCATGAAATTCAGCTTATCACAAGCCCTTTCCTGCTGTCAACCCCTACTGCTTCCTTCCATTCCCTGTTATTATCATCCCTTAGCATATCAAGTCTAATTTGAACTGTGGAATCCTCAGAGCAGGGAAGTTTGCTTTATGAATCCCAAAGACTCAAGGCGCTTCCAGTGCTACACAGGTATCGTTAACTCGGTCTGATCAGACAGGTGGCTCAGTGCAGCAGTCTGTACAGCTGGAGGCCTAGCCTTTATGCACCCCATTTCCATAACTACCTCATTGTTCTGCACCAGTACGATGGTAGATAAGCTGCACAGAGATGAAGGAGTGCAATACAAGCGGCTCAGATGAGCTCCCAAGAACATCTATGGCTACGTAGGTTGCAATCCAGACTGTGCTCACCTCTGCAAATTTGCAGATATGTTGAGTTGTGGCTTTGTTGACCGCTGAATCCTTGATACACCTTTGCAAATGCATGTGTGCTGCCTTCCTGGCTAACATGCTAATCCTAGCTGGGTGCTTCTCATGCAATTCTCCTCAGAACCCCAGTATTAACACTAATGTTATAATGAACATATACACTTGTGGGAGTACATTTTTATTTAAGCCTCAGACGTAATAATATTTGCATGTTTCTACACTGCTGACAAGAGGAATAACATAAATTTAAGGAAAAAAAGGCAGAAGAAACAAACTAATGCAGACCTGTACATCTGTTAGACATATTGGAGCACCATGCTTGCACTCTCAGAGGCGACAACACCGGATCTCTAAAGAATAACAGAATTAAAGGATTGTAGGTGTTGAAAGGGACCTCTGGAGATAAGCGAGTCTAAACCCATGCTAAAGTGCCTACTCCGTGGTACCTCACACAGGAAAGTGTCCAGAGGGGTCTTACTTCTCCCCAGAGAAGGAGAATCCACAGCCTCTCCGGGCAGCTTGTTCCAGTGCTCCATCACCCTAAGAGCAAAGAAGTTCTTCCTCCTATTTGTATGTGTTCCAGTTTTTGTCTGTTGCTCCTGGTCCTGTCACTGAAAACCACTGAGTACAGACCGGCCCCACCAATTAACTCAAACAGTTCAGATTTATAAACAATGATGAGACATTCTCACCAGTGATTCTCAGTCTTCCTCAAGACGAACAGGATGAACACATGCTGGCTATGCTCCTTGTAATACACCCCAGGATACCACTGGCTTTCTGGGCCACAACGGCACACTGTTGGCTCATGGACAATCTACTGCCCACCAGTACATGCAGGTTATTCACCACAGAGTTCCTTTCCAGCTCCTTTCCCTAACCTGTACTGATACATGCAGTTATTACTACCAAAGTGTGGGACTCTACACTTGCCCTTGTTGAAACTCAAAATGTTCCTCTGCGCCCAGCTCCCTGGACATACGCTTCCACGAAGTCTCAGTTCTACCCAAAACAGAGCTGGGGTAGCCACTTGCACAGTGCTGCTATCTTCCCCTCCACCAACTTAACAAACATCATATTTATAAAATTTACTTTCTTCTCAATGATCACATAGCACATAGAGGAGGAGTGGCAGTGCCTAGAAGTGGCACTGCGGTCACCGCATATGCATATACAGGTACACAAATGTGAAATGTTGCTGTGCACTGTGCCGCTTTCTCCCCCTCCACCAATCTATCACCTGCAAACATCACGTTTATGCCATTTATTTTGTCCTAAAGAACCACGGAGCACTCAAAAGCCACGAGGTTGCTGAGGAGAGGTGCTGAATTCATGAATGATGAGCACTCTCCTCTACAAGAAGAAGGAAAAGAAGCAGAATTTAGAAGCTGTGCATCTTGCAGGGATGTTTAAAAGGCCTCAGAAACACGTGCAGACACAGAAATTTGGGGTGTTGCTGGGGTGACTGCTGTGGGGGCAGAAGGACCGCGGTGACATCACTGAGCAACGGGCTGTGACGTCACCAAGAGACGCACTGTGACCCGCAGCGCCGTCACTGCTCAGCTTTGGGCGCGGGCAGAGCCTGGCCCAGTCAGTCTCGTGCCTGGACTCCTGCCGAGCGAGCGCCTGTGCGAGGTTGGAGGTGGAGCGAGCGTTTGTCTTGGGTGCCGGGCTGTGCTTTGGGCACTGCTGGCAGCGGCTCTCGCTGCCCGTCCCTACGGCCATCACCTGCGTTTCCCCGGCCTGCCTGGCTCAGGCAGCCGGGGCCCCACGGGGCGCACGTGCAGCAGCAGAGGTGAGCCGGGTGGGGATTGGGTAGAGGGTAGAGACTGGGGGAGCGCTGGGACCTGGGGAGCTGCCAGGGCCAGGGCTGCAGCCTGAGGGACCGCTGAGTGCATGGAGCACGGGGCGGCCCAGGTGTGGGGCCAGGAGGGCGTCCTGCTGACGGACCTGGGCTTTTCTTCTGTCTGTCCACGGGACGGAGAATGACCGCGGCCTCTCTCCCTCTTGCAGTGCGCGACATTCACCCCTGTGGCACCGGTGAAGAGGAGCAACACCTCATCCTCACTCCCCAGCGGGCCACAGCATAAGGACCATGGCAGCCGAGCAGGAATTGGTGTGTCCCATCTGCCATGATGCGCGCAAGGACATTGCCTACGCGGTGCCGTGCCATCATGAGTTCTGCCTCGGCTGCATCTTGCGGTGGGGCAAGCAGAAGAAGAGCTGCCCGCTCTGCAGGAGGGACATGGAAGTGGTCAAGGTCGCTGCGTGGGATGATGACGAGGACCTGAACTTCATCATCTGGCCTCCAGCACCACCAGTACCTGCCTGCTTCCAGGAAGGCGCTGCTCCAAGCTCCAGCAGCTCTGGCCCTTCGTCGTCCCCTTCGCTGTCTCCTCTGCCATTCTCAGATGAGGAAGAGGATGAGGAGGAATTTGAGGAGGCAGATGAGGAGGAGGATGAGGAGACAGAAGAGCTGGAGGAAGAGGAGGCAGAGGAGGGTCCTTTGGTGGGCGGTCTCCGGGCTCAGGCCTGGGCACAGCTGTTCAGGCAGCATCAGGAGATCCTGGACCCTGTGCTACCCTGGCTGCGCCAAGAGCTGAGAGCCATCTTTGACACTGACTGGTGGCCAGCAATGGCAGCAGAGAGCTTCATCTTCGATGCTCTGTGTGACATCGGGCCGAACAGCGAGGAGCTGATAGAGCTGATGTGGCCTGCGCTGGAGGATGAAACTGAGACGTTCATCCAGAGTCTCATAGGCACCATTGTGCGCCAGTGCAGCGAAGAGGCCCACAGACTGCTGGCTCTGCAGGGCACCCACGTGTCCGGCGTGCAGGAGGAGGGCCCTGCAGCCAGGGGGCAGGAGGACAGCCGTGTGGCCGCCCCTGGCCCCGCAGCCTCCCCACAGGTGACCGTCACATCACGGCCCGGACTCTTTGGCAGCACAGCGGCATCCAGCAGGGAGGAGCAGCCCAGCACAGCAGGGGCTGACGTCCGTGCGGGCCCCAGTCACGCCCCCGCTGCACGCACGGCGAGGGAAGCGGAGCGGCCCCACGAGGAGATGGAGCAGGCGGCAGCAGCAGGTCCCTCTGCCCAGGGCAGCAGCCCCTCCGCTCCTGGCCACTCGCTTGAGAGGGCTCGGCGGCCCCCAAAGAGGAGCGCCGACAGTGAGCAGGACGCTGAGCCGCCCTGCAAGAGGCCGCCCCCTCGGCAGGACTAGCAGGGTTCCCCTTCTCCTTTGTAAATATGTAAACGTGTAAATAAATAAATAATGATTACAAAGAATCACAGACTCGTTGTGGATTGGAAGGGACCTCTAGAGTTCATCTAGTCCAAGCCCAGCTAAAGCACGTTCCCTACGGTCAGGCAGAGGAGAGGGGAAGGATTAGTTCCCTCTGTTTGACCTGTCTTGAGCAAAGCCTCACACAGGCAGCAGAAGTGTCTCACTGAAGTTTCTAAAACATATCTTACATAAGATCTGTCATTTTATATGTCAGATTATAGTTATTCTAGTTTATATGGAATAAATATTTTGGGATTCATTATGTTTAAACAACGTAATCATTAGACAGGAAAGCGGTAGACGCTGGGCGCCGCCCGCCGGGGCGGGATAAGCACCGTGCATGCGCAGTGACGAGTGCCCTCTGTTCCGCTTTCCGGCCCGCTCTGCCCGCTGGTCAGCGCGGGGCTGTGAGGGGTGAGCCTTTAATTGCTGCGCGGGAGAGCGGTACCATAGCGAGCGCCCCCGGCCACCGCAGCGCGCGGCTGAGCGAGGGGCTGCGGGGAGCAGGAGGGGCTGTGAGGGGCGGAGCGTACGGGGCTTGCTGGGGGCTGGGCTGTGTTGGCCGCGGCTCGTGGGGACCGCGCTCCCGGGGTGGGCTGTGTGTCCCTGGTTGTGGGAATGTGAGGCTGCTCTGGAGGAGGAAAGGAGTGGTTCTGGCCTGTGCTGAGCCGGAAGGAGGTGGTCTGAGGCAAGCTGGTGTCTTAGGAAGAAAAGCCGCGTAGGACTAGAAATACAAGGCTTGCCTACCCAGCTGTGCCTCTCAGTTTGAGGTCACCCTGAAGCAGGGTGTTATGGAGCGTAGCCTTCACCTTCCTCATTTCTCACATGTTGGACTGGTGATGATTAACTGAGGTCTCCAACTCTGGTTGCACGGTCTGGGTTCTTTTAGGGGTTCTCTTCTCACTGGTGACAGGTGACAGAATGAGGGGAAATGGCCTCAAGTTGCACCGAGGGAAGTTTAGGTTGGACATCAGGAAACACTTCTTTACAGAAAGGATGGTTAAGCAGTGGAATAGGCTCCCCAGGGAGGTGATTGAGTCACCATCCCTGAATGCGTTTAAAAACCGTTTGGATGTGGTGCTCAGGGACATGATTTAGCAAAGGTTTGTTAGAGTTAGGGTAGCATGGTTAGGTTGGACTTGATGATCTTCAAGGTCTTTTCCAACCTGAGCAGTTCTGTGATTCTAAGTGAAAAGCAGGTCCCCAAACCACTGCTCTGTGTCATGTAGGAGCTCAAGGTATTTTAATCTTCAGGCTGCAATTGGAAGAGATTAAGCGAGCTTTGCAGTTGAGTACAGTCTGGTAATACTTTCAGAGCGGTGATGTGATGTCAGTTTGGGGATGATTTGTTTTATCTCTGTATGTAGGAATTAGGACTAGATTTGCTGAAATGATTTATGTAGCAAGTCAGCGATCATTCCCCTGTGTAATAGATGCACAAGCTGAAGTGCCACCCTGCCGTCATTTGAGAGCAGTGTTTTCCTATTAGGCCGTTGCCTTGTTTTGAAGTCTCCGACACTTGGCCTTCCCTTTTGTTGCTCTTGCCATTATTCTCTTTGACTCAGAATACCTGTGTTGCTTTCATGCTTTATCTTCTTCTTGCTCTTGTAGTGCAGGAGTGAATGAAAGGAGACAGTTGTACATCAGTACTCCAGGGTAGATGTGTGTAAGAGAGGTTTCAAATATTTTGGATTTGTGTTATTAAAAAACAGATCCCTGTTACCATGCTACAATCAACTTGGTCCTGTCCTGCTGATTACTGTTGTCCCTGCTCCATAGTCTCTCAATTTTTTATGCTTATCTTCTGGCATCAGCTGTGCAATGCTTCTGAAAACAAGAATTGAAAAATGTAAAGGAAGTGTAGTGTGCATGAACAAACTCGATTTTTCTGGGGACTTATGCCATCGTTTATTCAAACAGACACAGTACAGTGTACAGCTTCAAGTACAGGGTCATGGAAGTCTTATTCTTGTCCATTGCATCCCGAAGGTGAATGTTTCTAATACTCCAGGAAAGGTTGCATTTTGTGCCTTACATCACTTTTCACAAGGGAGCTAACTAGCAGAGAGGGAGCCCTTTTCCACAGCCCTTTAAGAGACTGTAGATGCTGTCTCTGGGGGCTAGTAACAGTTGCTTGTGCCTTCAGAGTGTTTCTGCTGCAGAGATGTCTTTGGATGGGAGACAGCTAAAAAGAATGGGAAGCTGCTGATGTGAGATTTTGGGGGGCAAAAAGAATCCGATGTGGAGAAATTCTTTCCTTTTTTAAAATGAAAAGGTGTAAAGAGATGTGCAAAGAGAATGGAGAGACAGCTGGTACAAATATTTAAGGGAACAGAACTGAGATGGGACAGATGTAATCGATTGGTAGCTCAGGCTGACACAGAGAAATATTTCTTTGTGCAGTTAATAGGCCATTTTTGTACCAAGGTTCATGCAATGCTTTAAACAGAGTGAGAAATTTTCAAGAGCAAAAGTTCCAGGCTGCTTTCTCAGTATATTTATGCTGTATCTTGGGCTTTTGTAGAAGTCAGAAGCATCACAGTGGGGCACCATTTTTCACAGAGTCCACTCTGTAATTGCTTCTGTGCCTAGAGTATAAAAGGCAGCCCTGAGCAGGCTGGTGAAAACTGCTAAGAAAAACTAGGCATGGTGTGAAGGTGATTCAGCACAGGTAGTTCTGTAATGTCATAGTTACAGGATAAAGTAGTGTTGGCATATTCTTTATAAATAAGACTATGTATGTATTGAAATTAGACCGATTTTGTGGAAGGAATGTATTACTTCAGATGTGTGCAGTGTACAATGAGTTGGTTTGATTGCCTTAATTATGGGATAGCTTGCAGTGCCTGATCATCTTAGAATTGTGGATCTTGTTTCCTTTTGCAGGAAGGTCCAACTGTGTTTGTGTGCCCACTCATCTTCTGGAAATGTCCAACGTTTCCAGTTATGCCCTTCGAATGGCCCGCCTGAGTGCTCAGATATTTGGAGAAGTTGTCAGGCCAACTGACTCAAAGTCCATGAAAGTTGTAAATTTATTCAGTGAGCAGCCTATAGCCAGAAGGAAGGAGGTCTACAGCTGGTATCCTCCTCACAACACCTACTATGCCCTCATGAAGAAACTCCGTTTTCTTGGTCTCTACAGGTAAGCGCCCTGCTTATGGGATGGGAGCAGGACTGGAGATGGAAACGGTGGGGATGAGTTCTGTTGCAATTTTTTCCTTATGGACAGGAGGAGTAGAAACAAGTCCACTTTAGAATGTGGTGCTTATGGAAATTGGCACTTGTAATGAGGGCAAGGAGAGCAAAATATGTGAGTCTTAAGTAACTTTTCACGTGTGAATTATTAGAACCGTCTGTGAGAAAGACTTCAGACGTCAAAATGGTCAGACGTCAGACTGGTTATTTAAGAAATAGTTCTTACTCAGTGTGGGGATGTCAGGAGAGCTGCTTTGTAGAGAAGAGCTGGGTCTGGTTCTAAGTATGCCAAAGCAATGTGCTTTAAAAAAGTGACCATCTTAAGATAGAAATTGCTCTGAGACTGTTAACCTATATTGATGAATCACTCAAAAAATAAGTGAAGTTTAGAAGAGACGTCTGTGTTTGACTGGAGGAGCTTTTTATTCTTAAGAGTAAATTAAATTCAAATGTGACTGAAGTACCCTTATTGATTTCATTTTCATCAAAAGCAGTTGTGTACTTTCTTCATGAATTTCCACGCTCTCGAGTAGAGAAAAACTTCACTGCTAATGAACATCAGCAGGTGTCAAATGTAATCCTTTGGCTTCAGTCAGGTAGCACTGAAGAAGGGCCTTAAAATCCTGGCTGCTAACCTTGTAAGATCAAAACAGATTGATTTCTATTGCTGGCATCGCAGTTTGGTCCATGAAGGACTGCCTCCACAATACTCTTGGTTTTGGTGAGCGTGTGAACGCTTTACTGTGCATTGACACAGAAATCCTCAGTGACATAATAATGTACTTTTCCCTTCTTCTTCCCTTCCTAATCTCGGGGTTCCTTCTCTAGCTGGTATGTATACAGAGAGCTTGTAGAGAATCAGATTTCCTGCTTAGAAACATGTGACGAAGGGTTGGAGACTAAAAGGACCTGATAATAATTCATCAGCGTTTTGTTTCTTGTTTAGAAAAACTGCATTTAAAAATAGCAGTGCAGCCATTTTAGGCCACTTTGAATGCAGTTGTCACTTTTGAAAAATAACTTTGCGTGGGAAAATATGGTAACAGAGATTAAATAGAATTTATTGTAACGTTATTGAAGGTTAATTATCTCTGTCAGCACCTTCCTCCTCCTCTCTTTTATTTTCCCGTTGAGGTTCTACAGGAGCTGATGCTTTCTTCATAACTCATTGTTGAAGCCACCTGAGAGCGGTGTCATGTACTAATTATTGCTCCACAGGCCCCTCTCTTCTCAGAAGCTAATGACCTGAACTTAGTGTATAGCATATAAAAGCAGTGTGCTATTGCTAGACTGCTGGGTGAGATGCTAAGAGGGAAATTCTCATCCTTGCTCATTATTTTGTTTTCCATTGTGTTTGAGCGAGTAAGCAAGAACACTATAAGAAATGCATATGCACACAAGTGTGAATATGGACACACACATCCCCTGTTTCTTACTGAAAAGAGCAACCCTGTTAGTTCTGAAAGATCCAGTGCTGTTCTTTCGCATTATTTCATTCCAAATCACTGCTAGCAGTAACACAGCACATTGCAGTGTGTTCCAGTATGGACTTCCTTGTTTGAGAAAGTTGGTTTTTTTTTTCATTATCATGCGGTTCAAAGGAGCCTTTCCATCTAGATATTCCAAGAAATAGAGCAAACTTTTTCTTTCCTCCCCCATTTAGAGATGAGCATCAAGACTTCAAAGAGGAGATGAGGCGGTTGAAAAAGCTCCGTGGAAAGGAAAAACCAAAGAAGGGCGAAGGAAAGAGAGCTCTCAAGAAGAAATAGTGCCCCTTGGACAGTGTAACAACTGTGGAAATGCTGCAGAACACCTGTAACCCACAGTTTCTGTTCCCAGATGGAGCAGGCTTAGCGTGTGAGCTTCATTCGGAGCACAAGAAACACATTGTGAAATACTGGAGTCCACCTTGGGAGTGCATTTGGGTCTTAGTGTTTTGCTGGGTGTTATTAATTCCTGTATTTGAAATATTCTGGATGCTGTAGCACATTTGTTTATCATGAGAGCCTTCGTGTACCCAATTAGTAACAACAATAGTTGGAAAAGAAAAAAAAGTCTTGGTGTTTTTCTTGGATACATCAGCGGCCGTGTTCCAGTTTTTCTGGATCTGGAGAATGTCTCTTTTTTCCTCTTTTACTTTCTTGCATTGCTATCAATGCTGTTTTGCATGTGACCACGAAAAGAAAAAAGGCTTCCTACTTCTGCTGCTTATTTTCTTGCCTGTTAGGTTGAGTTTTGCTCCAGGTAGCTTTAACATTGATTATCTTTTTAAAGTTGCTGTTAGAATCTGTGGTTTTGTACTGGATAATCCTTGATGTTCCATTGCCTGCCTGCAGCACTCTCACTGTACCTTGAATATTTAGATACTGCCATAGAAGCAACTGAAAAACGAGGGCTGAAGCTGCTTTCAGGACCCCCTACTAATTAAAATACTTTATTTAAACATAATGTAGTAAAAGGATTTTGAATATAGTCCAGTTGCCTAGAGGACTCGTGAAGTGCTTCAGAAGGTACAAAACAATTTTATAGATATGCACTAAGTGTTTTTTATAGCTGTGCTCCTTCAGTGTTGTTAATATTAATAATGACATGTGTATATAGCATTTTGACCTGTCACTCACTGTCAGGGAACACAAAGTATAGAATGTAACTCTGCTGCTTTGTCTGGCCACCCATGCATCCTGCCCAGAAGTGCCTTGAAACTACATCTTTAATTTCCAGGCCCCAGAAACCTAGAGGAACAGCCCCGAGCTTCTGAAGGAGAGCTATTCAAACCTTAGAATGACTGGGGCAGAAAGTGTTGCACAGTAAGCTTGGGGTGTGCTTAATTTTTGCATATGGAGTCATTCTAAAGTAGGCAACTACTAACCTGGGGCCACTTCTAAAAACAAGCTTGTTGAAATGTGTTTTTAGAGGGGCTTGTCTGATGGGTGAAATTGATGGTTCTACATAAACTTGTAACAGCTTCACGTTTTTACTTCACCAAGGTTATGAATTCAACTGATGCCAATTGCATTAAAAGTCGTACTTGGTGATGCTATAGGGTGAAAAGAACTGTGGCAGCTGTGGACTGCTGGTGCCCGTAGTAGCAGCTGCTATGTTGGCCAGGACTTGGCATCTTCAGAAATAAAACTGAAAATCAAATGTTTTCTCTGCATTTTAAAGAGGAAAAAACCAACAGCAACTTTTGTATTCCTGTGAATGTATAAATATACACAATGAAGTATGCACACAGCAAAAATTGATTGTATTCTTGCTCCAGTAAAGTATACATAATCTTAAACTCTGGGTGCGTGAGGAAACCTGTTTGTTTGAGTATGATATATAAAATACTTACACAGCCTAATAGATCTGCTATGCTTGTCCTTCTGAATCTCCATTTAGCCTGTCTAAGGACTCAGCATCTACAGAGCCTACGGAAAGCAGTGAATGCCACAGCTATCCTGTGTCTTTGCTAGACATAGGTATGGATTCAGCATTGTAATACTAATTGGACTTGAGGATCAGATCTGTTCTTGTCTGCTCAAACCACCTGGCTATTCATAGATTGTAAGGGCTCTTGTCATGCGCAGGAAAGTGAAAGCCTTGTTGTTCTAGTCAGCTATAATGAGCCCCTTCATCTGCAACCTGGCAGAGCAAACCTAGCCTTGGAATCAAAGCATCGCACTGGGAGCATACTTTAGGAAGAGGCAGCAAAGTATCCAAAAAGGCTTGTGAAGTGAACAGCTGTGAAAAAACCACAGACAATGAATTGTTGGCGTTCATCCCCATTCCGCAGTGTTTATGAAAGCAAAGTGGATTGAGTGAAGTCATTTTAAAGAACAATCATAACTTTAAAAAGAAAAAGCTGTGTGAGTACAGAAAGAATTCCCCTGCCTAATTGGTCAGAATTTTTCTTCTGCGGTATTTATTATCTAGAATTACACCTTCTAAACAATGGTCATTTCCCCTCCTCTGAGACCATTAGAATAACGATGATTCAGCATTGTTGAGTTCGTCCCAGTATTAGGAAACCTCATTGCTTGCTGAGAGTGCAACTATTTTGTTCCAGAACATACAGTTTTCTTCACTCCGTGAGTGAGATAGAGATAGGCACTTTCCTACCTAGCTTCTGACTATCACTCTATTATTTAATAATAGACACTGCCCTGAGAAGCACTACTTTTTGTGAATCACAGCACTTTCACAAACTGGAATTCAGTTTTGAAACATCATGACAGGTATTAACCCAGTGTGTGTATTTAGGAGGGGAAGTAGAGTTTCACCCATATTCAGAGGAGTAAGGATGAGCAAACTTATAACTGCCAGTATAGTGTCATATCCATTTTATGTACTAATAACAAAGCTCAATTTTATTTTTATTTTCCCTTTACAATTATTCTTTTCACCATTTGAACTCTGTGTTTTGCTACAGAATTCACTCTTCCTGAGGTTATGAGCTGACTGTCCTTGGCAAATGTTTAGATGGATGTTTTAATACTTGATCGGAATAAATCCAGATAAGTGATCTCTGAGGGAGTAACTGAGAGCCCTACCCCTAACCTCTTCTGAATCCTGAACAGGTTAATTAAGTGCCACTGCTGCCCTCTATTAAAGGTGAGCAAGAGCAGGCAGAGGATATGCAAAGGGGAATGGCTTTAAGTTAAAAGTGGAGGTTTAGGTTAGATACTAGGGAGAAATTCTTTACTTGAGGGGTGGTGAGGCACTCTGGGAACAAGTTGCCCAGATAAGCTGTGGATGCCCCATCCCTGAGTCCTTGGGCAGCCTGATCTGGTGGGTGGTGGCCCTGCCCACAGCATGGGGTTGGGACTGAGTGGGCTTTAAGGTCCCTTCTAACCCAAGCCGTTCTGTGGTTCTGTGATTATATGTTGTGTGCTGTATCTCACGTGCCAGCTTAGCTCCCTCAGCTGCAGTTGGTTTGTTACAGGAGTAGCAGTACTGAGTTTAGACAGGTATTGGCATTAGAAAACAAGGAATCTAAATACCACTAAGGTGTACTCTGTATCACATAAATAAATGCTGAAGGATTTATTTATTTATTTTTTAACCATAACAACTGGTTTTGTACTTCCTTATTTTATTGTGCTCTCTTTTGTCTGTAGTTATAAAGTCTGTCTTCGGTATATACAGCCATATAGTTGTAGCTGCTGAGAACTACCTTGATAATCAAAAGTTATTTTGTAAACGAACTAACCCAGTTGCTGTATATCCTATAGGGAGTGCAGCTATTGCTGGACCTGTTCGTTTTGAAAGTCGTGCAGACAGCAGAAGTCAACATGTTTTGTAACAGTGGAACAAACGAAAGCAGTGTTTTCTGTTACCCTTAGTAGTGTGCTAAAATACAGACACTTGCTCTGCTCAGGAAAGTACTAACTTGAAGACAGTTTCTCCTAATGTGGAGTTCACTCTACCTACTAAACCAATGCACTAGTTTTACTGAAATGCACCTGACTGCTACTGAGTTGTGCTGTGGTTTTAGACAAATGTATTGTCTTACTTGACAGCATTTCCTCAAGAGTAAATTTAGAATAACATTCACTTAGTCAATGGTGTCACGATGGCAAGCTGCTTTTAGGATGGGAATTTACCCCAGGAGAACCTCGTGTAAAGAGCATCTTAGTCTGGCCTTAGTAGGACTTGTGCCTCTTTGCATTTCAAGGCTCTCTTTCAGAGAGCTTTTTCATGAGAGAGTTAATGTAGTTGATGACATTGTTAGTGCTTGAAATAAGCTGTGGTAAATTAATGTGGTCACACAGTTTAAAAATAATTCTTCTTGAATTGTAAATATTTATGAAATTCTAAAGCACGTGTACACATTCCTCCACCACTTGAAGGCCATTTTAGCATCTTTTTTTTTTTCTTAAAAGAAAGCAAAACAAACAAAAAATAACCCCACAACGTTCAGTAATCTGTATGTTTCATAAAAGCTTCATGATCCTTAAAGGTTGTTTTGATGAGGGAAAGGCTTTGTTTTTGGTTTTGTGGTTTGCTTTTTATTTTTATTATTATTTTCCCTTAAAGCAAAAGGGATAATATGCAAAGAAAACAAGTGCTATGAGGATGCCAGATTAGGTCCTTTAAACTCAGTTCTCCTGCATAGCTGTTCAGTTGTGGCGTTTGTACAGACGCTTGGGAGCAAATCATGGAAACAAAACCTGCAAGGAGACTCTCCGTCATTGTGATACTGAGATGTGTGACAGCAGAAACCTTTCCTGTTTAACCTTTGCTAGAGGCAGCTGCATTTCCCTAACCTGCCGAAACATCAATGGAAAAGTCAAGGGTTCTGATAATAAGCCATTTCCTCGAGAGTAAAATGAGAATAATGATCACTTAGTCAATGGTGTCATGATGGTAAGCTGCTTTTAGGATGGGAATTTACCCCAGGAGAACCTCATGGAAAACATAGCTTAGACTTGCAATAGCAGGACTTGTGCCCCTGTGCACTTCAGGGTTTTCTTTCAGAGAGCATTTTCAGTGAGAGAGTTGATGATATTGTTAAGATGTAAAAGGAAGCAGAAGTGGAGGGAAAAAAAAGCATTATCATAAATTCTAGAGGTGAGAATGAAATGCTGCAAATGGGCCAGATATTTTAAATGGATCTTTCCATGCCCGCATGTCTGAGATAGCATGATAGCATGAAAGACATCTTACTCTTATTCTCCTCTTCAGTTTTCCTCCAATATAATAATAACATGTCTTAAGAGCAGACAGGAAGGAACAGACTTGAAAACATTAGAAAGAATTTGCTTATGAAGGCTCAGCAAGAGCAAAGCACAGCTCTAGTGTGCTTAAATGGTGAGGAACACTACAACAGGCAGATACCTGAGGGCCATGACCAGCATGCTGGCTGAGGAATTACTTAGGGTTGTCTACGGTGCTAAATATGAAATCAACAGGATAACGATCTTGACACTGAAGTATCTTTCTAAATACCACGTTAAACTGTTCTGGGTGGGTTACTGCTGAAAACCCCACAAGGTAAGATATTTGGAAAAACTGAGAAGGCTCCCAAGAGGTGGGTTATGGTTTTCTTATCAGAGGCAGTCGGAGCTAGACTGTGTGAAGCGTTACAAAACAGAGCCTAGGGACCACTTCCCTCTTGGAAGAAGAGGCAGCAGATGGGATGATCTCATACATTTTCTCATCCTGTAGCTAGGTCTGTGAAAACAAATCTCACCAAGGGCTACGAAAGCATTTTGATATCCATTATGTTTTCTGCCTACACTTGAAAGTACTTTACTTCATCCTAGCTGTCTGTAAATATTTCATAGAGTTCAGGGGGTCTCTTGCACTTCAGTTGTTGTTTCTGTAAGGCTGATGTTTGTCTTATGGGCTCTTTCAGTAAATAGGTCTTTGAATGGCATTAGGGGCAAAAAAATCAGCTGAGCTCCAGAAAGACTGAAAAATATGACACTGCTACATGCAGTGGTGTATCATTTCCAATACATAATTGGAAGGGCATCACATTCCTGAATTTTCATTCCAGTCTTGCCTGCATGAAAATGAATGTGGTCATTTGAGCCCAGACTCAAAAGTGGATGTCTACAATGTTACTTCAGGCTCAAGCACCAAAAGATGTGCTCTAACTTTAGAAACTGTGTGAATATTCAGCGTCTCTAACTACTACAAGATGTGCTTGCTTTTGGATAACTGCAAGGTAAATACTATGCAAACATACAGTTGTAGTCGCCTTTTGCTTTTGATTGATAGTAGTCTCTACCAAACAGGACTGATGAAATATCTCTCTAGAGGCTCTGTCATGCCTACTAATGCAGTAAATAGCTGTTTCTGCAGTGATGTTCAGTGTTGATCAGAAGCGTATCAGGCTGTCTGGGTACCATACACTGACTTCCATGGAGAACTGCAGGTGGCTTAAAGAAAATCCAGTCCATTCTAAGACTGTACCAGTCCAGCTGAAGAGAGCTGTACTGACATCCAGGTGATGCTATCCTGCTTGTGGTCAGCAACCACTGCAGAGAAAGTGCAGCAATTCTAATTTCTATAACTACGTGAAGGAGGCTATTTGTGACAAAGCAGCATCAAACTGCTGCTCAGAAAGCTTTTGGGGGAACAGCAATCAATGATTGAGGTCATCCCAGTGGTGGAAGCATATGCGTTCTATATGGGACTGCACAGTGTATGGAGCACATGTGTGCATATGTACACACAGGTATTTCTGGGAGTCCAGAGTTTATGCTGACTTTCTATTTAAGAAATTGAGGTGAGGCTGCTGTTTCATTTGATGTTACTAAGCACTGTGTCTACTTTGTAGGCACAGGGGCATCTATATGAAGACTCCAACCTGAAGCAGTATTAAGCCGGCACATTCATATCAGAGAGGCAGTGGCTGAGTGTAGAAATCACCTGGACAGATGACATTTCTGTGTGAATGGATGGGATGCTGTTGATACATGGGCTATGTGTGAGGTGTTGTGTATTCTTTCTTGGGTGTCTGTCCTCTGTTTTGGTGCAACTGACAGCAGTTGTTGACAAGCTCTAAGCTTCACAGACACTTTTAAAATCAACAGCATGTACCACAAATAATTAATTGGGCTATGAAATGTCACAGTTATTATTGACAGCTAGAAAGTAAGACTCTGTGACCTCTCTTTGTTTTGTTTTGGGTTTTTTGTTGTTTTGTTTTGTTTTGTTTTGCACTTAGTCATTTTGTTCATATACTGTGATGTTTACCAAAATCCTACTCCATTGCCTGACACCAATACAGCCAACAGTGATGTCTCTATATCCTCAAACTCAAATTGTTTGATAGTATCATTGGGTTTATTAATAAACATTAATGCCCTCTGAGGATAACAAGTAGGGTATCGACTAGGCATGCAAACCACTTAAAAATAAAAGGAAGATCTAAGCTGCATCTTTGCAGAAGTCTCCCAGGGGGGGTAACAAAATTTGTGTTCGTATACCAAAAGAAATGTGTCTTCTGGAAACAGAAGTCATGTCATATTAAAAAGAAATAACCGTGCCCTATGGCCTTTAGCATAACCACAAGCTTTAAGCAATCCATAGCATCAAAAACTTCAAGAGGTTGTTGAATGCTGCACCAGAATGTTTGCTTTTGGACAAGTGCACACTCACAGCAATGACTAGCATACAGCAACGCAGTTCAGAGACTGCCCTAATTCCCACAGGCTTGGAAGGCAACTTGCATCTTTAGGAGAACCTAAATGTCTGTGAGGCTTGTAGTGTTCCAGCGGTACTGAGGATTAAAAGACAGACTTGGTTTATTAACTGTGATATTCTGTCAGCAAAAGAAATTTCTGTTTAAATATCTAAATAAGAAGTGTGTATGTATATTCCAATATAAGCACTCTTTTTAAAAGGACTGCCTGTCTTGTTTGACCTATCTCAGATGAACAATAACTCTTAAAACTCTAACATTGTGGGGTGTTGCCCTAGAAAAACAGGAAAGCATGAAGCCAGGATTGGGAACAGCAAAGATAGAACAATGCTAAGTTGTTTCACCTTTCTAGCAAAGGGCTTGCAATGTGTTGAGGAAATCTCAACTAGTGGTGGCGTGCTATGGCACAAACATGTCCCTGGATTTCTGCTGGTATTCTACAGGTAGCACAGAGAGATTCTGCAGCAGAAGAAACAACCTGCTCACGTAACATGGCTCCTCCCTCACTGTGCTTCCCATTCGTGCTCTGAAATTTAGGGCTTGTTAAAGACAGTGAACATTTCCCCGACATATCTGCCTTTAGGGTGTGTGTATTGCTTCTTTAAATCTGTAGCACCAAAGTTGGCAGGCAAGGAGTAACAACTGGCAAGAGTTCAGCAATTAAACTGTTAAAAATAGAAAGGAAAGAAGAAAGGAAGAAGAAAACTTCACATTAGCATTGTTTTGTGTTTTTGTTGGTTGGTTTGTTTTTTTTTTCTAGTAAAAATCTATATTTACTCCTTGATAGATGGAAGAGTCTACTTGGTTTGCCATTTTTATGCAACAACTTGTTACTCCAGAAGATTCTGATTATAAAACACGATGTGGAGAGAGGGTCAGTGAGCCATCCAGAAGAAACGGTGAACTGGAAGAGAAATGCTCCCTCTCCTCCCCCAGGAACAGTAAAGGCAGTATCCAAACTGCTGCTCTAACAACTGCATAGCAGCCACAGAGAAGTTCTCCCTTTCCGGCTGAGCTAGGAGAGCTTGCTGTAAAAACCACGTTCCCAGTATCTCTGATGGCAATATTACAGAAATTCCTATTGGTTGGTCAACATATTTTCACTGTCCTCCATCAAAGCTGTGCTTTCTGTATTTGATTCAAATGATTGATTGTGCCTTTTCAGACTCTCAGCGTTTCCTTACTCTGGGCTTGTACAAATCCTAATGGCCTTTTTTTCATCTCAGGGAAGATGCTAGACACCAAAAGAATAAACTGAGTGAGCAGGTGCATGTGCTAACTAAACTGTTATTAGATAAAAGATGTAGAGTTACCAACTTGTCTGTAAGGCACTGGAGAATCAAATTACAGCAGCTATTCAGGCTGGAAGTGCTCAGCTAGCCTGGGCATTATCCTAAGGCTGGAACATGATTGAATAGTCATTTTCTGAACAGCAAAATGACTTGCTTGACATGGGATTCTTTTCTTCCCTTTCTTGGAACTCACTCAATCACATTAGCTTCTTTTGTGCCTAAATGGGATGGTTTTAGGTTATGAAATGTGATTGTTCACACTGGAATAATGACGCTAGGAATCTAAATCTATTTAGTCTTTAAAGCTGATCAGCTTATCACTGTCCAACACAAAGGATTCAGAAATCAGATATCTGAATGAGCTGAATACATTGAAGCAATGGTAAGAGATTCAAAGCTAACAGGGTGGTCTTGACTAATTCTCTCAAACTCGAGATTTGGTCCTGGGTTCAGTAAATTATGTCAGGCAGGAAAATCAGCGCTCCCTATTCCCGTGTTTCCTAGGAGAGCAGCATCTCCTCCAGTGTCTATTTCATCTTCATTCTCCCTCCATCCGATCTTTTGTCCCACCCCTCTGTCTCCATTTTCACTGACTGCTACTTCTGTTCTCTTAGCAGTGATTTCAGGGCTCCTCTTCCCCCTTGATGGTCCCTCCAATGCCACATCCGTAAGTAGTTACGCTGCTGTTCAACAAAAAGTGTCGTTTTCTCAGCTCCTCATGCCTGTATGCATGAGAGATGCAGAGAGGAAGGCAGAACACTGAGGTACATACAATTCCGGACCCTAATGTCAATACTAAGATAAGGAAGGAAGCAGGCTGTCATTTTGCTCTTGCGATGCTGAGCAACATGTAGGATATGAAAGAGACCTACATGCAAAGTCACTCCCTTGCCCCGGTCCTCCCACCTGTCCCGTGCTCCAGGCCCTCTCACACGCTGGCCTCAAAGCAAAATGTAACGACTCTGAAAAAAAATACGCTAGAGTCAAATGAAAACTATGTAAATATGTCCAATATCATTACAAGAGAATGCCAAATATTTTATTTATACATGAAAGAAAGTTTGTTATATCAACATTGCTTTTAATGGTAGGATGAAGACTGAGTTACCTTGTGGATTGATATTTTCCTCTGCTTCCCCCTACCTTTTTTTTCTCCATTTCCACTCATCCTCATCATTTCTGCTAATGTTCAAAGGCAAAGAACCAAAAAAAGACACCAATGAGATTGTTCAGCTGCCAAATTTAAATCACCATCTGAATATAACCTGATTTTTCACTGAAGATATGAAAGTTTGAGGTTCAGCAGGGCTACGGAATGGGAAATGTCCCAGACTAAAAGCTCGCAAGAGGCTACCACAGGGAAAAATACATACTGTCTGTGCAGAAATAGTAAAAACATCAGCCATGCATTCTCAGTTGCCTAACCTTGGAGCAATTAGACAGAATTCTCTTGAAATACCAAAAGATGCACAGTATATCTTAAAATATAGCAATTGCAAAATATGCTTAAATGGGTGCTAAAGGTAATTGAACAAAAATCTAGGTTCTTTCCTCAGTACATCTTTTCAGCATTCTCCTTTTGGGGAGCAACTTTGTTGAGTGTATGTTGCTCTCAACAGTAATGAGGTAACAACAGAACTGTGGACAATGAATGTCCTGCTTCTAATTTCCTGGCCCAGGCTGCAGAGAACACGGCTGTTGTCATTAGTATCTGTCTTCCATCAACATCTGTATTGTTTTTTTCTTTTTTTTTTTCTTTATTTCTTTGTTGTTGCTCTTGTTTTGTCTGTTTGTTTTTGAGATACTGTCCTCCATGGAAAGTAAATTACAAATAATACCAGGACGAAGTTTCATCTAATAGCCCTTTTGGATATTCTTCTTTTGGAGCATCTCACTAAAACTAATGCTTTCTTGAGGGAAAGGATAAAGATGTGTTCAAATGCTCACAAGGAGATGGCTGCTGTCAGATAACCATCTGATTTTTCACTGACTCACTGAAACATTCTTTTCTTGAGGATCAGGTGTTGATTAGGTAAAAAAAAATGTTCTGGAGGGCAAAGCAGCTGAACAGTCTTTCAACACCCCAATTTTATTCTGATCTGAACCAAATAATTCTGAAGATGATTAAACATCGATGCACAACTACAGGATTGATGGGAGGTGGCGGGTTTTGCATTTGCAAGTACGAATTACTTGCTGCAACACTAGATAAACAGGCTACACTGCATTGTAGAAATCAACTAGACAGTGCCCTCAGTGGCCTGTGAATTTGATAGCAAATAGTTTTTTAGATCTATAACGAGTTTGATTTGGATCTATGTAGACAACAAAAACTAGTTCAGGTAAAAGATTTTGATGGTATCGATTCCCATCAGATAGGATTTCCTGTCACCAAGAGATAGTCATCGTTCAAAATGATTTACCCTTCTTCATGATGGATTAAGCATAGAGATCAAAGGTTCCACCATGTAAAAGTATAAGAAATTCCATTTACCACCAGGTATGGGTTCCTCCAAACAAAGGAAAGCATAGAAAAAGTAGAAATTTTGGTGGTAACTCTTTGCCCTGGTCCTAGTTTTGGAAATCAACTTTCAGTGCCAGGGTTTAGAACATGAAATGTAACAACAAAGTTTAGCAAATGTGTTTTATATGAATGCAAATCTTCTGGGGGGAAAAAATAAATCAGAAGCTCAAGAATGAAGGGATGCAAAATTCCTAAAAGCACAGGTAAAGGTATTGCAAGGTTCAGGTTGATAGTAGCCTATGAATTCTACTGCTAGTTATGCCCTGGACATGAGTTGTTTTTGAAGAGTAAACCAAGGGATATGACTGTCATACACATCAAGACTAAATTATTCCTCAGTATAAATTTCACTGAAACAACAGCCCTTCATTTATCGGTTAACCCATATTAGTCTGTTAGCTTTTCCAATAACATTAGCAAGATATGTACTGTGAGAGCCACTTCATATTACCTTTGCCTTTTTTCCATGGAAAGGCCAGAGAAACTTGTCCTGCGGAGATCTGATCTCAGCACATGTTATTTTCCTGAGTCTGTGCATGCTTTTCACTGCCATTACCAATTCTCATCTGATAGCAAGAAGCGCTGATAATTACCCTGTTCAGTAATGTATGTACCTGAGAGAAACTTCTCAACTTGGTGAGCTGCTTAGGTTGTACATTTGGTTTTTACAGATTTGTGCAGCCTTTTTGGTGATTGCATGGCTGGCCATGTGTCATAAGAAATCCTAGGCTCCTTTATTAAGTGTTAACTAGATTATTTTATTTCTCATTTGTGTTCAGGAAGAGTTCAGCATTGGGTAGCTCTGTGTAGAGGAAAGACCCACCATTAAATTCATGCCTTCTCTTCAAGGCATTCAGTATTGTAGACTCCATGGTGTTTTTGCTGTGTCCACACATTACATGAATGCTGCATTTATTTACCAGTCTGCACTACTACCATTATTAAATTGAACTGTAAATGCTTTAACACGCTGGTGGCCCCAGTGCGAAAGGTGAAATATAAACCTCACATCTATCATCAGGATTATTACCCTCAGAGGTTGTATGTTTAAGTGTTCCCAGCCGAAGCAAAACAAAGATAAGGGTGTTTGCACTTGCGTGTTCCAAGTTAGAGCAGTAATTGACTACCATAAACTGTATCAGCTTGTGATACAGCAGCCTTTACAAGCTCTGAGATTGTCCTTCTGTCTTGTAACCCATTGGTACGGTATTATCATAAAGACATTTTCACAAAGATAGCAACTTGAAACGCCTGGTGGAGCTTTCAAAAGCAGCATTCGATGGCTGTGGCACGCAGTGATACGACATGGGTCCGTTTTCTACTTCAGAGCACTGCCACTTCTGGGGAAGGGTCCTTGCACTCCCACCGGCACTTCGGGAGCAGCTGCTGGGAACAGCACAGCCTGCCGGCCCCAGCTCCTCAGGCAGAGGCATCTCCCTGCGCACCACCTGCCATCCCTGCACCCCCATCATTCGCAGCAGAGAACAGGAGCAGCTCAGGGCGCTCACAGGTGGCACACAGCCCATGGCTTCGCAGCCAGACGCTCCTTCACTTAAAGCACGGTAGATAAAGCATGAGGTGGTGGCAGGCCAAGACCCAAATACTGCCATGAAGATATTTTTAATCAATTTTAGAACCAATTATTTTAACTGTAACTACAGTGGGCACAACTTTATCAGGCGAAAATGTGACTTTTCATCCAGCAGTGGATGTAGCAGCGCAACTGTTGCTTTGTACACAGAGATCTCTCTCAGAGCCGCAGTAATACTGTGTCAGATGACGTCCAGCTGAAGGAAGCGCTGGGGCTGCTGACGGCGGCACCTTTGCACGGCGGTCGTTGGGCGCTGTGCCGCGCCCGCCGCTAGGGGGCGCTGCGGCGGCGTTGGGGCGGGGGGGGGCCGCGAGCCCACGTCCGAGTTCCCAGGGCGACGGGCGGTCGCGCCGTGACGTCAGGGTGTTTCCCGGTGACGCCGCGGCGCAGGCGCGGCCAGCGCGGCGGCGATTCTGGGTGACGTCACGGGCCGGGCGTGACGTGCGGTGGCGCGGGCCGCTGGGAGCTGGCCGGGATCTGCGCTCGCCCCCCTCCCCCTCCCACTACGGGTCGCGGCTGGGGGCGTCCCGGCGGCGGGGACGCGGTTCCCCCCTCCCCCTCCCTCGCCCCAGCGCTTCGATCCAAGATGGCGGCGCTGAGCAGCGGCAGCAGCGCCGAGGGGGCCTCGCTCTTCAACGGGGACATGGAGCCCGAGCCGCCGCCGCCGCCCGTGCTGGGCGCCTGCTACGCCGGGAGCGGCGGCGGCGACCCGGCCATCCCGGAGGAGGTAAGGCTGAGCGGCGGCTGCCGCGGGTCCCCGCCCCCTCCCGCCTCGCCGGACCCGGCGGCCGCGGCCCGTACGGCGGCAGAGGGGATCCCCGCTCAGGGGAGGCCCCGGCCCTCCCCCTCCTCTCCGGTGGCGGTCAGAGCGCCGCAGTCGCGGGGCGGGGAGGTTCCGCGCTGCCGTCCCGCATCGAGCGCTCGAGCTGTGGCTGTCTGTCGGACCGGGGGTGGCGGGATGGGGCTTCCCCGGCCCTCAGCGGGGGTGGCGGGGGCATCGCCCGCCCGCCCGGCTCTGAGGAGGGCGGCGGGGGCACCGCTCCCCTTGCTGTCACACTGGGAGTTACCTGAGGGCTGCGGTCGGCGCAGCGTTTGTGGAGCTATTTTGTATTCGGTTGGCCCGGGCAGTTTTGAAGCGCTTGAAATAAGCATTGAAAAAATAGGGTTCAGTGGGGTTTGTTCTGCGCCTCTTGGCTTGGGTTGTGATTTCAGCACGAGGAGCGTTAAGAAACACCAACGGACAGTGTCTGTGTGGGTGCTGGGGGTGCCAGGCCCCCATCTGCAGCCCTGTGACATACTTCCTGTGGTGTGGGGCACCTTACTTAACTTCCCAACCCCACACGGAGCAGCGCTGCCTGTTCTGCAGGGGTTAAAGTTTGAGGCGCTGACACTTCCGAACCATTCTCAGGAGGTGGACTACGATGTGCAGTAGCAACACCGGGTGTTCTGCAGTTCTGAATACTGTAGGCACCGAAGTCTCAGCGATTTGCCACATATCGTACGTCAAGTCTGTTTTAGAGGTAAATACAGGTGCCAGAGGCAGCCCTGAACAAGGAGGCAGTGGTCACTGAAGGCCGTTTCAGCTCAGCCTTCCTGGGCAGGTCTGTGTGATCCATACAGCTCCCTGAGCCCTGAGCAGCACTGAGCTTCTTGGGGCAGGCCATTCTCTGCCCCTACCTCCGCTTTGAGAGGTGAGTAGGCCTTGGGCCTCAGCTCACCAAGAGGTCCCATTTGACTCCAGCTCAGTGGATAATAATGCCTTTTCTGTATTAATAGCATTGTGGAATAGCATGGAATTCATGAGTTGAGAAGTTTGGCAAGCACTAGAGCTCATGCTGAGTAGGTGGCTAGAGAGGAGAAAAGGGAAGAAGGCTTCCACTGTTGATGCTGTTAAGAGGTAAGACTTGCCCATCTTAAGGAGCTACCCGCTCGCCTTGCTGAAGGAAGGCAAAGCTCAGCACCGTGCTCATGTTTTGCACCTCAACAGCAGGATGATTAAATGCTTTGTGTAATGCAAGTCCGCTCTTAACTTTCCTGAGTAAGGAGAAGCTCTTTGCTGATTGAGAAACCTGAATACCTAAAGACTGGACTTTAACAAATGCTTTCTTTCAGCAGCAAAACGGGTTTAAAAAGCATCTCGCTGGCTTTTATTGCCCTGATCGTGCTGGTGCAGCTCTACATGGAAGTGAATTGCTGCGTTATTTCTGCCTTAAAAAATAATGTAAATATCAACGGGATCGTTACAGTAACTGATTTATTTTGTGGCCCTGGATTCAGTCATAGTAATACAGCTGAGTGGGGTAAACAAACTGCAGTGCACGAGAGAGAAGAGAGGAAAACAGTGGCACGATAAAAGAATTATTCAAATCTCTTTTTCATACCAAGAGAGATGTCACCTGAACGTCAAAACTGCTTGTGTAGGTCATGAGATTTCACTCCACATGCAAAATTAACGCAGTGAGGGTTTTTTTTTTCTGGTTTGTTTTTTTTCCCCCTTTGTATCTCACATCTCTGTATGAGAAAGAAAGAAGCAGCCTGCTGCCTGGCACACGTGCCAGCTGGAGGGCTCAGAGCCTCTCAAGTACGGGTGCATAAATGCACGGTGAAGGAGTGTGCGCTGTTGTTACTGTAATTTATTTTTTTTAAGGTTTTGCTCTTTATACATTGGAAATAATGAAACACACAGGTCTGAGGCAGAGCTGGTGCTAGAGTTTTTATTTTTTTGATGTGGTTTTGTTCGTCAGTTAGCTAGTTCTTCCTCAAGTCGTAGGTAATTACCTTTTGTTTGCAGTGTGTGTATTACGCCATCTAAAACCAGTTTTAATAAAGCTTAAGATCAAATAATTGCTGATCGAGTTAAAGTGAAAACTGTTCTTAATAGAAAAACAAGTCAGCGTAACCATAGTACAGATGCAAGGTGACATAAGTTGGGAAGTGCTGAAGTACTTCTATCTGACTCACGTAAATGTGTGTTTTGGTGTTCTGTTTCCCTTCAAGAGAATGTAAATCTAGGCTTTAAAAGTAACCTTGCTGTGGAAGCGCGTCAAGTAGCAGAACCTCACGTATTTAGAGGAGGCCCCTAGAAGGGTTTTAGTTCCATGGTTCCCTCTGCAGTCTTTAAGGAAAAAAACACAGTCCTGATTTCCAGGAGGAAGACCTTCCATTCTATGCTAAGTTTGTAGCTGTAAGAGGAGGGCGGACAAGGAGAATCTTTGATAGACCTTAAAGCAGGCAGACACGAATGTGTCAGCTGAAATCGTATGGTAAAGGAGGTGTTCTGTGTCAAGATCATAAACAAATGTTGGTTAAAACTACATTGGTATTGCTTACGAGTTCAAGGCTTGGAGTTCTGACAAACAAGTTTATATCATATCATTCAACTCGTGGCCAGTTTTGGATCGAGTAATGAATCTAGTGCTTCAGAAGCTGCCCTTGCAGCCTAACTGCTGATACTAAAATTCTTCAAATAATGAAGCTGTTACGTAAGACTGTAGTAACTGCAAAGGCATTTTTTCTGTATCGAATCCAAGTTTAGGAAGAGTAGCTTCACGTAAGAACGTTATGTTTAGGAAATGAGTCCTTTGCAGTGGCATAAGGATTTGATCAGAGCAGGGGCAAGTGAACTGGGGGAAAGTGTTCTCCTCTTCCACTCACCATTCTCTGCCTGGGGGGAGCACTGGCACCCAGGGGCGTGCAGGCTGGCTCTTACCCCGTGATGCATTCTCAGGACAAGAGATTGTTTGGATGGAAGGCTTTCAGAGTGTTGTAGGGTTGTTGATACAGTAGTGTGCGTAACAGCTGGGAGAAAAGGCTCTGTTCTTGTTGCTAGAGATTATTTACACCGTTATTAAATAATTCAGATGGGATTTTCTGTACTCAGAGCTTTGTGACTCGAAGTGCTTGTGCTTTTTGAAGACGAAAATGACTGAAAGTTGTGAAGCGAGGCTGTGAGCTGTTGGGCAACCAATGGCTTTCTAGGTGGCAGTGCTGGAGTTTATCCGGCGTTAATATTAGTTATGTATTCAGAAACCTTAATCTGACAAAACAGATTTAAGAGGAAGAAGAAAATTTAGAATAAGAAGATGACCTCTGACCTGAAATGAAATAACTGGTGGGCTCTCATGGACTAATCATGTTGGTACACTAAGAAAAGTCAGTGTTATTTTTCTCTCATTGCTTTCATAGTTTTGAAAATATGTTTTCTGTTCGATCTCAGTTATGTTTTGTTGCTTTTGTGTTCAGTGACAGATTTAACTTTATGGTAGGTGAATCATAGAATCATAGAGTGGCCTGGGTTGAAAAGGACCACAATGATCATCTCGTTTCAACCCCCCTGCTATGTGCAGGGTCGCCAACCACTAGACCAGGCTGCCCAGAGCCACATCCAGCCTGGCCTTGAATGCCTTCAGGGATGGGGCATCCACAACCTCCTTGGGCAACCTGTTCCAGTGTGTCACCACCCTCTGAGTGAAAAACTTCTTCCTAATATCTAACCTAAACCTCCCCTGTCTCAGTTTAAAACCATTCCCCTTCTCCTATCACTGTCCACTCTTGTAAACAGCCATTCCCCTTCCTGTTTATATGCTCCCTTCAAGTACTGGAAGACCACAATGAGGTCTCCCCGGAGTCTTCTCTTCTCCAAGCTGAACAATCCCAATTCCCTCAACTTTTCCTCATAGGAGAGGTGCTCCAACCCTCTGATCACCTTAGTGGCCCTCCTCTGGACCTGCTCCAAGAGCTCCACGTCCTTCCTGTACTGGGAGCCCCAGGCCTGGACGCAGTACTCCAGATGGGGCCTCACAAGAGCCGAGTGGAGGGAGACGATCACCTCCCTCTCCCTGCTGGCCACCCCTTTTTTAATGCAGCCCAAAACACAGTGGCCATCTGGGCTGCAAGTGCACACTGCCGGCTCATGTCCAGCTTCTCGTCTACCAGGACCCCCAAGTCCTTCTCCACAGGGCTGCTCTCAAGGAGATCTTCCCCCAGTTTGTATAAATACCTGGGATTGCCCTGACCCAAGTGCAGCACCCTGCACTTGGCGTTCTATTTAATTGTGAGAACAGGTTAAACTTTGGCTACAAGGTGCTTCATCTCCAGCCAGTGTTCTGCAGGAGTTTATCTCAAATGATAAGTGTGGTGGTTTTTTGCACAGCAGAAGCAGGTCCTTAGCTCGGTGTGCTGTCTGACTTTGGGCTGCAGCCTCGAGAAGTAGATGCTGTAGCTGGGGAGGACCTAGAGGAGGGTAATAAGGGAGATGTGAGGTCTAGCAGATCGGATCCTTGGGGAAAGACTGAAAAACAGAGGGTTGTTTTTGTTTTTTTTAAAGGGATGGGAATTGTCAAATTTGATGCAAAAAAGACTGCAAATAGTTTGTTCTCCAGACTCGTGGTTATTACTGCCAGAAGTAGTGTGTTTAAATGGTGGCACAGGAGATCATGCTGAGTTACTAACACGCCGTTTTCTTTATGGCTGGGGACAGAAGCATGAAAATAGACTTTCTTAGCTAACTAAGCTACAAGCTATGGTTTAGAGGCTTGTGGTAGCAAGGGTAATGGGAGGACAGTTGGACTAGATGATCTTGTAGGTCCTTTCCAACCTTGTGATTCTATGAACTTATATAAGTGCCCATTAGTAGATTGGCGTGTCTACTTGAAGTAGTTGTTAAACTGTAAAGTGTCTCATTTTTAATGCTGTTCTAATAATATCTTTCTTGATGCTTGTTGTAGCCAGGAAAGGCAGTTCTTTTGTTGCATGCCATTGGCCAGATGAGAGAGCTCCCCTATTCTGCTTTGCTTTGTTATTTTCTAACAAGTTTATAGTTCAGTTTTATTAATTATTGCACCGATAGAAAAGTTGCGTGGAAGATTTGAGGTTGAATTTCACTTAGGAGGGAATAGGATTTTATATGTACTTGCAAAAGAAATAAAAGGGAGTTTCACATTATGAAATGGATAGTTCAAGTCCAGCCTTACGTAGAAGCTACAGGTTTTTCTCAGAGGCACTTTTTCAATTTCTGTGTAGCACGTTTCAATATGAACAACCTGCTTTTGAAGAGCAACGGTAGAGTAGAAATGCCCTGTCAGAACGGTACTCCCGGGTGACTAACGCTGCGGTACGTCAGGCAGTGCCCTGCCGCCGAGAGGGGCACGTGTGGCCATTTTGCGTGCCTCCTCCCATGCGCTCAGCCAGATCCGTGCTGTGCCACGTGAGCACCACGTATACCCTTCTGAAATCCATCCACTAATGCTGAAGAAAATTAGCATCACTTTTGCTAGGTTTGTTTTCTGCAAGATTAATGAGCTCGGCAAGGCATCTGGCGAGCTCCAAGTCCCTTACGAAGTAGGTGACAAAAAGAATGTGGTTTGGTAGAATAGTGCTAGTGTGGTTGATTCTTGCTCCCCCCCCCACCTTGTTTTTTAAGGTCATCTTTGTCCCATGAAATTACCACAAAGTGCCCTTCAGGTTTGGTTTGGTTTTTGTTCTGTATTTGAATGAGAACTCTCTACCTGTAGCTTTCTTTGCTGGATGTGCCATGTTCAGATCCTGACACTTTAAATCTTTGAGGTCTTAATTTTTCTGTTGCTCAGTTATAACAATCTTACTTGATTTTTCTGGGTTACTTCTGGATGTACAGTTCATAGAAACGTGTTGACATGCCATAGTTTTCCCAGTGTGCCAATGATGTGAAGGTCCTCCATGGGCTTCTTGTGTAGTAGGCATACTTTCCCAGCAGCTTTGGCCATGTGAGAGTCCTGGCTGCAGGATTTTGTTTTCTGACATGTTACATGGTTTTCATAATTTTTATCTGTTCACACATCTCTGTGCGTGTGTACACAGCTACTTTATCACAGCTGGTACAGAATACAGCAGTATGTATACAATCGACGTGTCTCTTTCTTCCAGTTGCTCTTGGGCTTTCGGGGCTTACAATGCGGTCCTCCTCATCTGTCCTCCCGCACACAGCCTCTTTCCAAAATGATGAAATCTGTATTTATGCAACTGATTTCCTCTCCTGTGACCAGCTCTGAAGTTATACATGGCTGTGTGATGCAGAATTGCATGCCTTTTTTTCCTGTTTAAACTCCTTGCTGCAAGTGTTGGGCTTATTACTCCACCTCGTTTATTGTGTGTGTGTATATGTGTGTGTGTGTGTGTGTATATATATATATAATATATAGGCAGCAGTGCCTTTTCAGTTCTTTCTGATGACATTATATAATTGTGGCCCCTAGCAAAAGGGAAAAAGGTGATGGTCTGGTCTGATTTTAAGCCACCTCTGTTGTCCAGGGGTGCTGTCTGTGCAGGCAGGAGTTGTCAGGGAGCAGGGCTGCCAGCTGTCATTTTGCCTTAGGAATTTCGAGCCCTATTAACAGGAAGAGTCAGAATACGGAACCTGTGCTCTCTTCACAATGGGGCTTCTTGTACCATGCAGGTATAGTGCTTGGTGACAGGTGAATTATCCACGCTATCGGGACTGTAGTCAAGAGATTGTAGGAGTGTCTTTGGGCACTGAAGGAAGTGTTTGTTCTTCTAAGTTTCAGATCAAGGGAGATATTCTCCCACTATACTTGCACAACATATACTATGAAATGGAGATGGAATTTCTACGTGAGAGTTACCAGTTTTCTTTAAAATCTTGCACCTAGGAGGCAGGCAAGTTTGTTAGTGATAGAACAAGGGGGAATGGTCTTAAACTGAGACAGGGGACGTTTAGGTTAGGTATTAGGAGGAAGTTTTTCACTCAGAGGGCGGTAACGCACTGGAACAGGTTGCCCAAGGAGTTGTGGGTGCCCCATCCCTGCAGGCATTCAAGGCCAGGCTATATGCAGCTCTGGGCAGCCTGGTCTAGTGGTTGGCGACCCTGCACATAGCAGGGGGGTTGAAACTAGATGATCATTGTGGTCCTTTTCAACCCAGGCCATTCCATGATTCTGTGATAATATGTACTTACTGGTTAAAACTCTGCTGCATAATGAGGTTGCTAGGATGGTTTTTTCTTACTGAAAGAAGGGGAATATCAGCAGTAATATCCTCACTGTTGTGTAACGACGTCTCTCAGACGGCGTAGCTAGTAGTGAAGCTGCTGGTAAACCTACTGCAAAGTTGGAAATACTTCTCAAATGCAGTTACATTGTGTTTAGTTGGCATTTTCTGACCGCTTTATTTCAGATAATGGGATTGTTTTTGAGGGTAGATGTAGAATAGCAGCATGCCTATTTCCTTCCCTCTCTAGTGCAAGTTACTTACTAATAATGCTTGAAAAGCACTGTAAAATCAACGTGGAATAAAAGATGACTATGACTTGAAGAAGTTGGTAGTATGTAGGTAGGTATCTGGAAAATCTGAGTGCTTGTGGCCTCAGCCTTTGAACTGGTATTGTAAATTTACTCATTAAGTCTTAATAGGTCAAACCTTCTCTATAGTTTTATGTAATGTGGATTTAAAGTGGAGTCTTTAGCATCATCTGAGGTAGTTTTCGGAAAGAATTTCTTTCAGTATTCTCATAATTTGACTAGAATACTATCTGTCAGTGATAATAAATAATTGTGACTGATCTTAAGCTGTTGTTGCCAGTTAGAAATTGGTATAACTCGTCCCAGTCTCTGGGTTGAGCGGTCACAGGTTATAGATCTTGCAGCAGGTTTGATGTGATAAGTAGTTCTCTGGTTTAATAGGCTGAAGTCTGACTGAATGAAATGAAAGTCTTTCAGCATTTTTTCCAATTTTCTGAAACAGACAGTTCTTTACTGCTATCCCATCACCCTGTGTGTTGTACCTTCTTTATTTATTTGTTTTTAAAACCTTCCAAACTCTTTGTACAGTGAATGGCACGGAGCCAATCCTACCTTGGAAGTTACTTCATTTTCATGGTGCTGTTGGGAGTTAGTAGGCAGCCTGGGCTGCTGAGCTGAACATTAAATGCCATCCAGGAAAACATGGTTTCTATGGCGGCTTGTATTTGTGACTGTTTTCCAAGACTACGGGCAAATTACTTATACCTGTTTTGTGTTGTTTTTGTTTTGTTTTATAATTTTGGGATCTGTTTAAGATGAAAACGAGATGCCTCAGCTCCTTTATTGGATCACAGCCACACTTAACACAAATATACTCTTTTTGTTTCAACTGATAATTTCAACTGTCTTTTACATTCTCTGGCCAGCTAGTAGAAAGCACGTGCACCATGTCGTAACAGTTTAATGGTTGAATATTGTAAAGAGTATAGCAGATGATTTGTATGGATTGATAACGTCAACTTTTGAATAGGTGCTGTTTATCTTTTCTAGGCAGTCTCATGAATTGCGTGCTCTGGCAAGGAGAGAGCAGAATAGGTTCTGTAGTTCAGGAGAGACTTTATTTTGTCAGTTTAATTAATGTGACCCAGCCTGTGTAATAGCCCTGCTTGGCTAGCGTTTGCTTCTTAGATCCAATTATTGTAATTAGCTGGTTGTTGGCTGCTTGCTTTCCATCACAAATATGACTTGTCTTAGTGCTAACATATGTAGAGCAATAGTCTGGTGGATGCACAATAGTTTAAGTTCACCTCTGTATGGGATTCTCATTTGTTGAGAATCTGTGGTAGCTACCTTTCTAGAACAAAATCGCATTCTTAAGTTAGAATCATAGAAATTCAAATTAGAATCACAGAATCATGGAATGGCCTGGGTTGAAAAGGACCACAATGATCATCTAGTTTCAACCCCCCTGCTATGTGCAGGGTCGCCAACCACTAGACCAGGCTGCCCAGAGCAATTAGTAATTTGTATAATTATTCCCCCCACCCCCTTTTTAATTTTTAGCCTTTGACAGTCTTGGGAGAAGTTTTAAAATTCATAAATGTGAATACAGTGAATTGTACTAGAACTCGATCTGTGTGATCCTCGTGACTACCACGGTAATACCAAGGGGGGAATAAATGGGGCTAATAGTAATTGCAACACCGAAGGCTGGAGGAATGTGGAATAAGAGATTAAGCTTGATGAAAGACACCAAAAACTGGCGGTTAACAATGTAAATGTTAACACCTCTTATTTTTCACGCTCCTGTGTTCTGCTGTGGTAGAAAACACATTGACTTTCCTTTTTGCAGAGCTTGGAGGCAAACGCTACTTAGCAGCGAGCAGCAAAGACGGTGATGTAGAAGCGGGGGACTGAGTGCGAGTTGCTGCTTCCTGCTGCTTCCTGCTAGCCTCCATCCACTGACCTGTGGGTGCAGAGATAGAAGGTGACTCTGTAGCAGCTGCAACAGTCACAGGGTCCTCTGCCAAGCTATTTCAGCACACTGGAGTGGCAGAAAACTTACCTTGATGCAGAGAAGTTTTCCTCGTTTAGCATACTAAGATGGTTCAGGCAAAGATTTAGGCTCCAGAGAACCTTTTCTTTTTTAGAGAGAGACTGCTTAGTTATGTTTCAAGCACGAGCTTCATCAAGCTTCAGCTCTTACAATTTGTAACCATATCTCAAACATTATTTTTAAGCGCTTGCAAGAAACTAGGAACGTTTGAAGTCTGAATTCCTTTTGTTTAAGAGGAGGCAACCTGAAAGGTAAGGGCCTGACAGATTGAAAGGCTGTTTATTCTGCTTTAAAAGTGGAACTCAGTGGTGAGCAATACCATTTGCCTTTAGAATTAAACAAGGGAGAAGACATAGATTGCCATCAGTTGCAACTGATGGATTTCA
The DNA here is from genome assembly GCA_016647715.1 of Pavo muticus. Taxonomy (NCBI): domain Eukaryota; kingdom Metazoa; phylum Chordata; class Aves; order Galliformes; family Phasianidae; genus Pavo; species Pavo muticus. The sequence goes on along the minus strand of JACDJE010000070.1, from coordinate 3,791,165 downwards.
AATAAATGAGAGATGTCGGAATATGAAGTAAAAACTAAATGTTTATTATACCAAAGTTTGATGTGATAAAAATCTCCTGGTAAGGAAAGAAAGTCTTTAGGGAGTGTGTTTGTCTTATAGGTGTGTAGCAGAAATGCTGAGTTATGGCCTGAACCGGTGATAGAGCACCTGGTGGGAAGGCAGGGCCAACCCAGGAGAGCTCAGCTGCATGCAGTGCACCTCAGAGACTGGAAGGGGTGGAGCCAGGATCTACCCCTTCACAGACCTCATGTAAGTGAGGTAGTGTAAGTAGTAAGTACCTCATGTAAGTAGCGGCAGTGGAGGCAGGGGGATCCTTCTGGAGATCTCTGTGTACCTCAGGTGTTCTAAGGGCAAGCAGATTATTTCCTTAACTTCTGTGTCCACCACTGCCATGTTTGAGCATATCCTCGCTTGCTGCAGCCTAGGAGTTTACTACTACGCTGTTGTTGCTGTGCTTACCATTGTGTTACAGCATTATGAGGTGGAAGAGTTACTCAGCAGTTCTAATGTTGATTGTTTCTTCTGTTAACTCCTCAAAAATGGTGAGACTGATACATGAGCATTAACGTGGTCAGATGTTTTCTGGGTTTTTTTTGGAGTAGGGAGGGAGTTGTTGGGGGTTTTGTTTACAGACATAATGCTGCAATAAACACAGTTGGATATTTTTCCACTTCTGGGGAAAAAGAGACCTTTTCCCTTGGTTACAGTAATGTCTGTAGATATTAATGTCTGTAACTTGTTTACTCTCCTGTGAGCGTAAATTTCAACAGACTCATTCTGAACTATCTAGCTAACTGACAATTAAAATATACCATCAAAGTTGGTTTCTCAGACATTTCATAGGAGTCACAGTGAAATGATTTGCGAATGTGAGTACAAAGTTGGGTAAGATAAACTAGAAAGGGCAGTCTCAGTGTTAGCTTTTGTTACCTCTATAAACTCCTATGTGAATCTCTTTGCGGGCTGGTTTTTGATTCAGTGAAATTTTTCTGCTGCTCGTGCTTTTCATCATGCTTGTTCTAGAAGAGATTTTCTTGCTACGCAGCTGAAAATATGATAAGCATAAGGAGCCATCAGAGCAAGAAAAATGCAAAACTGAGCAGAGTGGATGTGTGAGTTAAGAGAAGCTTCTTTTGAGAGATGGAGAAAAGCTAGAACCAGAGGGAAGGACTATCTTGCCCACTCTATGTGCGCATTACATTCCGTGTATGAGTGCAGAACATGGAAAGTGGGCTTTGTAAGAGGAAGGGAGAGTGCTAGCACTGCTCCAGGTTGATGAGGGGAGATCTCAGGAAAAGATACCAAATAATGAGAAAGGGGCAGCAGTGGTTTTTCATAAAGAAACTGGGAAAATGCAAGTTCTCTTGTTGTGTATACCCTTAGGTGGGGTTCTGAGTTAGTCCCATTCCTGTGACCCCTTGCCTGTCTTACGCTCCGACCCTTCATTTTCAAGCTAGTGAAGTCCAGCTAAGAATGACTTGAGACATGACAGCTTTCTAAAGCAGTTTCTGACAAAGTGGGTACTAGCCCAGCGGGCTAAACAATTGCATGGATCCTATGAGAAAGAAGCCTGAAGGGGCTGATTAGAATAGTACTGGATAGGTGTTAATGAATTCTGTCCTCATTGTGTAACCATTTTGAAATCAAATTCTTCAATAGCTTCACCTGCTTTGTCACATTAAAGTACCGTCCGTCACTGCCAATTGTGATAATCCAAATGCAGGACATGCTGTTTCTGTGCAAAGAATGATTTTTTTGTTGTTGTTTATGGAATATATTCAAACTTCCTGGTGTCTTCTACCGAATGTGAATACATGGAGGTTAGAGTTGGGATGTGCTGCAAGATTTGAGTTCTGATATCAGATGCAAAAGGTAGAAAAGACATTTCACTTTGTGCTTTCTCGGGCAGTGCATATTTTGACAAGCAGCAAAGAATGCAAAAATAACTCTGTGGCTTATAGTCTTTCACGTCGCAGAGCTGTCGTGTTTGCTGAATAGAATGGATTTGGGCTCCAACTGTATCTGACTTGCCTCTGGCTTGAAATAGGTTGTCATCTTTTCATTACATTGCAAGAGAGTGCTTATTTGTGAAATTAATGCACGGTTATCCACAATGGGCAGATACAAGCTGATGTATTCCAGAGTATCTGGAATATCTCCAGTCTTCTATCTGTCTGTATCCCTGTCAGCCTCTGTCAGCTTCTTTCTCTCAGCAGCACTAAAAGGAGCATCAAATCTCATCTCATATTAGAGAATAACCTTAATCTAATGCTACCAAAGAAGACAGACCTTTTTTTTTTTTTTTTTAAGAAGATCAGGTTATCCTAGATGTAAAGGATTCCTTACTTTTTTGTGGATCTGTAATGAAACTGTGTGTCTCAAAAAAAACCCTGCTGCTTCCTGTGGATAATGGCTGGACTTGCACATGGACAATACTGGGTGCATTGCAGATTACTTCAGAACACATCAGTGTTTCTAGCAACTGTCTCTTAGGCTGGCATCAGGTTTTGTATTTCTGCAAGGTACTTGGCAGTAATTTTCTCACAGTAATCCCTTTATCTGCACTTTATGCATGCTTTCTCTAGAACTAGAAGAAAACTGCAGAAATCTGCTGGCCAGTGGGAAAGAATAGATGTTATTTTTCTCTTGCTCATGGTAAAACTCCACATCTGTATGATATGTATGCTGGGGACATGGTATGTGAAACCCTCTTGCCTCTGAGTGTGCATGATGCAGAGTTAGTTGGGATAGGATATCTGAGCAAGCAAGTCTGTGAGGAGGATAGGAGAGTGCTGGCTGTGCAAGTGCAGCCCTTAGTGGCTTAGTTCCTGTGAGGAGGAAGTTAAGGGTGCTGTGGTGTGCAGAAGCAGACATCTTGGTGTCACAGCAGGTAACTTGCACAGGGCAGCAGGTCTGAACTCCAGTCCGAGGAAGGTTTAAGTTCATTCAATTAAATTGGAGTTGTTGTAGGTCCTGCGTAACAGAATGCAGTATGCATGCAGTGTGTTGAGTCTCAAGGAGAATTAACTACCTAGATGAGGGATGCTCTGGACCGCAAATAACAGTATGTGAGTATATTCACTCACACAGGATGCCAGAAGGTAGCTTTATGTAAATAGTACTAGTTACCACTTGCAGGGAAATTGTGAAGCTTGGAAATCTGCTATGTCACATGCTCTTATGCATACCTGGTTACAGCTAGTGTATGCTGGTCAGTACGAGATTTGTGAGAGTTTTTTCAGCTTGTCAAAAGAGTTTTGATGAGTGTGGCACTTAAGACAGGTTTTCCATTTCTGTGAGAAATGTGAAATGATTTGGCACCGTGGCTGACTTTGATAAATTTCAGTGTACTTCTAACTGTGAGTTGCCTTTCTAAGATAATAGAAATCCATGCTAAGTTTCCCTGCAAGATTCACTTGTGAAAGACTCTTAACTTTAGTGCCCAGGTAGGTAATACAGTAGATAATTCAGGCACCGTTTCCAGCCACTCTGAGCAATATTGTCTTCTAGAAGACTTTAACTTCAGCTTCTTCAGATGGAGCAGTCCAGTAGCCACCAGGAAATTTTTGTCATTAATTTTTTGCTCTTGTCCTGGTAATAATTTAACAAGAAGATTTCTGCCCTCTGTTTGAGGTGGTTGGACTTTCTTGCTGGCTTCTCTTAAGTAACACATTTCTTATGTGCATTTTATTGTGGCTTTGTTACAGTTATTTTTGTATTCAATAGCTTCTCTGTGTGAGGGAACATTCTGGTCATTTCACACAAAGTAGAAAATAGCCTATGAGCAAGGAAGTTGATTGTCAGCCTTCAAAAAAAGTTTGAAAACTCACCTGGCAGGTGAAGCATCTTCTCTCCCTGCCGTTACCAGACATTAAGTGCAGTAAGTTACTGATATCGATTAAGGTATAGTAAATGATGAGGATGACTTCTGTGGGTAGAGTTGCCGGAGTGAATAAGAAAAGTTGCATAAAATAGCAACAAAACGTGTTTTCTGAAGGCAGTGTTCTTCCTTAGTTTGACATAAATTTTCTGTATACACCGCCAGGTTAATGGCATGTTAACATTTACACAGTAACCGAACATCAAAGACTCCTATATTGAACAGGTTAATTGAAACAGGGGACAATGCTAGCTCGTTCCCTTCACCAAGAGTATGCCTACCTCTTGCCATCTTGGAAAAAAACATTAGCAAAATGCAGAAGTGCTGCTGTTTGCTGCTGGTTAGCAATCCTAGCTTCAACATGATACGCTGATTCTAAGTTGAGAAGGAAGCTGACTTCCACACAGTTGCCTTAAGCGAATTTACCTACAGAGTATTTGAATATCGCACTCTTTGTTTGATGTTCAGCTGTCCTAAATTAGGCCAAGAGTTATTCCATACCACGTGACACCATGCGGTAGGCTGTAAAGCCATGGGGAGTTGGCCTGGGGAGTGGCTGCTGCTAAAGGGTTGCTGGGCATCAGTCAGCAGGTGGTGAGACCTCATGTTGCTAGCAGGCTGTAGGTTGCCAGGCAGTTTGTTGTTACCTGAGTAATTAAGGTGATGCTCAACATGTGAGTTCTGTATTTTAGAGTTTCTTTGTGAACATCTCAAGTTACATAGTAAAACTTGTATTGATCCAACTTGAGTTGGACCCTGTTATTGGTATGTACTTGCATCTTCTTTTTGAAGAGAGAAGCTGTCATAATTTCTATGTCCAGACCCAGTCTTGAGTACGTATGTATTATAATTCATGAAACAGGTATGAGTTAAACTGTAAGATATATTAGGAATCCTTAAAATTCCTTGAACTTGGAAGAAGCACTGTATTTTTATTTTTTATTCTGGGTCTAATAATATTGACAATATTTTTTGTTTTTTTCTTTTCAGTGAATTTTCTGAACAGCAGTAGCTGTGAGGAAGAAATCCTTCTCTTTTTCTCCCTCTTCCCCCCAATAAATTTCCAAATTTGGTTGGGCTAAAATAGGTTCTTAAATATACATAACGTTATTTTTTTAGCTGATTTGAATAGTGCATTGGTGTCCTTATAGGTGTTAGGATTAGGATTCATAGTGTTATTTCCCTACACTGATCTCCAAGTCTTCACATGGACTCTTTGAAGACACTGAAAAATATGTAATGACCCGAGTTATTTCACAGCGCAATGCCATAAGTCTTCGCTGAGCACTGGAGGTAACTGCCTCTTTCCGATCACATCCAAGTTCTATTTAAAAAAACAACAACTTGCAAGGTGGAGGAATGTCCAATTCACGGTACAGAAAGTGCTTACGATCAAGAAATAAAACACTAGGTCTGGATTATGTGAGTGCTGTTGACACAGATTACTTATGACTTAAAAGAAGAACGGATGATCAGAATAGCTTTGTACACTCTAACTGATATCTAATACTTTTTTATGGGCTTCTGTTATTAAATATCTAGAAAATATATATTGTTTTGGTTTAGGGCTGATTCTGTAGACTGTCTAGGATTTAATTGTTAAAATATTTCGTTTTCTATTTTAGGTGTGGAATATCAAACAGATGATTAAATTAACACAAGAACATATAGAAGCGCTGTTAGACAAGTTTGGAGGAGAGCATAACCCACCATCAATATATTTAGAGGTAAGTTTGTGCACAAATGAATGTGGTTAGGTTACTGGTTTGATATCTACATCTCTATATAAAGCATCCTGTGTTAAAAGTAAGTATACTGTAGTTAGAGTACATTCTCCTCATCTTCTAGAAACCTAACTCTCCCTGGAGAGTTAAGGGGAACTGTGTGGGATTCTTGATATATATCAGTAAGGGAAGATCAGTGGCATGTTCTAACAGTTATGTTTGTGCAACTGAAATGTAAGACATCCTTTTTGGTGCAAGGGAGAAAAATTATGTCTGTTTGTATAGTACAGAAATGCATGTTCTGTTGTTACAGGTCATATATGTAACTAGCAACAGGACTAGAGGGAACAGCCTCAAATTGCACTGGGGACATTTAGGTTGGATGTTAGGAAATGCATCTCCAAGAGATTGGTTGAGTGCTGGAATGGGCTGCCCAGGGAGGTGGTGGGAGTTGCTGTCCCTGGAGGTGTTCGGGAGACATGTAGATGTTGTACTGAGGGACACGGTCAGTGGGAAACATTGGTGGTAGGTGGACGGTTGGACTGAATGGTCTTAGATGTCTTTTCCAACCTTGGTGATTCTATGATTCTGAAAGCATAGGACTATCTTTGCCTTTAAAGCAGTTGACTTCCTTTTTTCCATTTGAAGTACAGTTATGTAGAATCCAAAAATTGTTATTGGTAGAAGGAACCTTACTTCCACCCTACAATTCTATAAGAAATAGTTTTCAGCTGCACTTGATTTATAAACTAATTACAGAGCAAATTTTTTTTAATTACTCCAAATTCATGAAATTACATTGAATTTCATGACACACATGAAACAGTCCATTAAGGACCATAAAAAGCCTATAAAAGTCTGTATGCATAAGTTACATCTGTTAGGAACTGATTGAGTATTACTTGCTCCAAACCCTACCCTCTTCTTATTTCTTTCAAGTATTGAAATAACTGGAGGTCAAGCAGACTTATTTTGCAGTCTCTTTAATTGTAATTGCTTCCTAAAGGCATTGAGTAATTAGAGATCCCATTATTTGACATATTTCTAGCTTTTGTTGTAATATGTGAGAGCAGGACAGTAACATGATTGTACAAATGTTGACAAAATGTCCTTAACCATTAAGGTCAAATGAGACCCTCTATACTCCCTTTATTTGATGTGAAATGGAAGTATTGAATGAGCGTTAATTGCTATTTTAACCGCTCAGTGGTACATAAATACACCTCTGTTTTCACATGAACCCATTCATTCCATGTCTTTGGATTTAATATTGCTGCACATATGTTGGTTTTATTTGATGATGGATCAAGTTGGAATAATAATGAGTCTAATCTCTAAGTCTGGATTTCAGGTATTGAAATTAAAACTTGAGATCCCTCCATTGGAAGCCTTTAGTTTGTTCTATAGCTCATTGATATGATAGAGGACATTTACAGTAGTAAATCTTTACCCAGAAGATGTAAAGAATGTGGTAAGCCTGAAGTGTTTTGTGATAAGCAAAACATCAAGCTTAAAGTAAAGTAGGTTTTTGAGTTTGATGGTTGCCTGTGTAGCTGAGACAAAGCAGCAACTCAGGTTCATCAGTGGGGTATACAAACCTTGCAGAACAGGCCATGGTATTTTCTTGCCACAGCAAGTTGTGCTGGATCATGAAGTGACTTTCGTGACAAGTAATGCTGGTACTTTTTCAATTATTTTATCCCATGAAGCAGCCAGTCCTATGGAAAAGAGCCTACCGTCATTGAAATGAAAAGCCTTGGTTGTTTTTTTTCCCCCTAACTCTTTGTTCTATGGCTCCTTCTGCTTCCTTCGCTCAGACATTTGCAGTACCTGAGATATTGAGTCATTAGGAGGAAAATATTCTGGTTTTGCTGAATTTGCCATCCAGTTGTATACTGAATGTGATCATGGTGAAGGCCCATGAGTCTCAGATACATGGTTAGAGTTAGGGAAATAGTCTACAGCTGTGAGCCAAGAGCCTAGGGATAGAGGTGAGAGAGGGGGGAACTTCCTCTATGGATGATTATTAATTTGGATTAAATCAGCCTCAAACTGATGGAAGTGAATAGCATTGAATGTGCAAACCAGTCATTAGTGTGTAGATTTCCTGCACTAGAACTCAAGTATGAGGGGAAGGAAAAGAAAGAAACACATTAGGAGGTAACATGATACAGTCAGAAACAAGATTACTGTCTTCTTTTGACAGTTCATTTCAGCTGAGCAACAGTTATCTATCTGGTGTGTCCTTTCTGTGCCTTTCCAGTCTTCTTGGCTGTTTTTGGCTTGACCAAGAACAAAGACTGCTGCTTTTTTCAGCATTTACTTTGCAGCCATTTATCTGAGCATAGTCTGCCGCTGCTAGAGCTAATGGTTTAACTTTCTGCACTCATCTCCTCATCAGAAGAAGGACCAGACCAATCCTGGCTGCAGGATGAAAGAATGAAGTCATATGTAAAAAGCTGTGAATGAAGTTTGATAAAGCAGCAAAGAACATGTTTCCTTCTAGAAATTGCAGAAGAAAATGCAGTAGTTTTTATATGCATAAAAAGAACAGGAAATTATGCAGAACACATGTGGGTAGCTTAAGCAGTTCAATTGATAACTCATTCTTCTGACATCCGTTAGAAATAGCAAACTACCTGTGCACAGAGCTGCTGGCTGCTGTTGGGCTTTTTGCTCAGTTTCCGTACCTGGGCATTAACACTGACTTCTGTGCATGACTTTCACCTTCTCCCAGAGCTTCACACCTTGGCCTTGTCACTGTTCAAGCTCAAGTAAGTGCTTGAACAGGAAGGCAGTGTAACTTAAACTCTGTACAGCCTCTTCCAATTTGTTACATATTGTTTTGCCAGAGTCTCATTTCTTTCTATAGAATGCAATATTGCCTTGCTTTCACCAAAATATATTTGTGTAATTTTGCTAGTCTGTCACGTTGATGTCAGTCATTTGTTTCTTTCCATTGCTCTGATCATCTCTCGCTTCTTCATAAAATGTGAGCAGCACTTAAGGACTTCTGTGGACCGTGCCTGTTGATCATCTCTAGTGGGGTTATCAGTAAGAATGGTGTCTGTTTTTCTTAAACAGAGATGGAATTATCCAAAGCTAATTGCTCGATAAGAACTTGCAACTGAACACTTCTGCTTTCACCCATGTTGCCTTTCACTTCTGTGAACTACATGTTTGTTATTGTATTGCTTTCTGCAAAACCATGGCTTTTTGATAGCTACTGAAGGTCTGACAGCTGAGATTTCCTGATCTGTGGAGCTTCAGTACCATAGGATTTGTTCAGTTCTTTTGAATGCTTCTATGGCTTATATCTTTTGTTTCCTATGCCTCTTAGCACCTGAATTTCACAGGAAGTAAAGCACCTGGTGTACTGGCTCCTGGCCTGTGGTGGTACTGCCTCTATAGACCTGTCAAGTAAAGTAATTGAACCTGGTTACTAAAGAGCATTTCAATTAAAAGAATTAAAAGGATCCAAAGGATTTAGGGAAATTATTTTTTGCATTGAATATAAAATCTACACCTTGTTTAAAAATAAAAATGAATTTGTGCTTTAGAGTTGCTCAAGAAAATAGGTGCTAACGAGCTTTTAATTCTGTGCTTGTCTGAGCAAGTGGGAAGACAAAAATGTGACAGGTTCTTTAATTTGGAGGATGGAGTTCAATGAGTTTTACATAAGAATTTCAAAACTGACAGCTATTGTTGCAACCATCACTTCAAGATTTGGCAATTGACTATGAAAGAAGAATGGATTACCTGAAATATTGGAAGTAATTGACATGTGCTATGTTGAGTTCAGCATGTATTTAATTACTCCTGCAAGAGGGATACTCAGACTCATGCTGCTTTGGTCTGTCACTCCTTGGTAATGGTCTTAAGAGTGGCTCTCAAGCACCTGCAGTAGGGCCTTCAAACTTGTGTGTATTACTCTGTGTCCAGCTGCCCAGGAGTGGAAGAAGTAGCACGAAGCTCTAGGGTAGCACCTAACTTGTCTCCCTCCTCTCAGGACTGGAAAGAAGGAGCTGGGGAAGGAGACTAAAACCACTGTGTGTGATAAAGGGGTAGGGAACTAAGTGGACAGATGATAGAAAGGAACACTCCTCATTAACCATACAATTTTCTTCTAATGGCTGTAATTAGTAATAGCTTTGGGCATCTTATCAAGGCTTTCTAATATGAGTACAAGAAAAACATTTCTGTTTGTTCTGGATGGAAGAAATAATTAATGGATTAAGCATTGGCTGTATTAAAAGCTAAGTACAGCTTCTGGAATGTAGATAAAATCCTTTCTTAGGTAATCATAGCTCTTAATGTCTTCCCCAGTGTGCGAGATGCTTCTCAGACCTAACAGACCCCTGGAAATCACTGTCAAACATTTGAAGTAACTGCTTGACTCAATACAGGTAGAAATAGCAATAATAACACTTTTCTTCTAGAAAAGAGGCTGTAGGGGCTCCTTGATAGATTTTAGCACATTTTTGGAAGTACTCTGTATTGCAGCAGCTGAAAACATCAATGATTTCTGTCTTCCCACATACTTTCTCACTGTGTTATATCTGTCCTTGAGATGATGTTTCCCAAAATGCAGTTTATGATTCACTGTGGAAAAACCCTTTTCCTAAAGATTTATCTAAGCACTGTAAATAGTGGAAATCTTTACTGCAAAGAACTTGAATACTATGATACTGGGAAGTCCTGGGTTGCAGTTGCAAACATTTTAAAGTGTCAGGCTGCACGTTCTTCTATAACAGCCATCAAATAAGCCTTTTCCATCTCTACAACAAAATACTGATGAAAAGGGAAACATATATTAAGGAAAAAAGAATAAAGATCTGGATATTCCTAATGCTACATGGAAATAAATGTTTGTAAACTGAAACAGGATACATAGATCCAAAGCAGCCAGAAACAGTTAGCTTTAATTTATAAAGGCAGGTATAGCAATTGGACAGACCAATGCAATGGGAAAGGTGTTATAACAAAGGTGTGATGACAGAAGGACCAGTGCAATAGAAAGGTGCTGTAAAGGAAGGGGAAAAGATTGCTCACCTATATCAGAAGGTTCTAGGTTCACAGTGGAAAGCTTCACCAGGGAGGAATCTCCAGAAAGAGATCCTTCACCAGTGGCAGTCAGCCCTTAAATGAGGTCTAAGAGAGGTGCAGCCAGGCTCCACCCCTTCCTGTCTCACAGGTGACTTGTCTGCACCTGTGCTCCCTGGGCTGACCATCCTTTCCCCAGGTGATCAATCAGTGGTTCAGGCCCTGACTCGGCAGCTCCCATACAGAGGGAAGTAAAGGTTAACAAACTGGATTGTTATAGGCTCTCAATTACGGTTCGAGAGACCTTATTTAAAATTCCAAAATATCATGTCTTTCTTATTATATTACAACATCACCTGTGACAAATTTCTTTGAGAACTTAATTTAGCAGTATTGGCCCATTAAAATGGAAACAGCTGTTCACAAAATGAGGTTGCATATTGTGCCTGTACTTTCCTTCAGCTATCAGTACAAGAGCAAGCTGCCTGACCTTTTGGCATTCAGGCTCTGTGCAAAATAAAGCAGTGTACAAATGCATAGGTGGAATGATAGTGGTATCAATTAGGTTTCAAAGCTCAGTCAGCTTTTTAGCATTACAGGAATTTTCTTCTTTCTTAGCCTAGCTATTGGAAGCAATTGAAAGTGAGAATGATGGTACTAGAGAGATGCTTATCCCTAACTGCTGTACCTTTTCTAGTTTACATCTAATACTCCAGGGAAAGTAAATTTGATCCAGAGGCCTTGCTGCTGCCATTTTTGAGAGTTCAACTTCTGAATCTTGGGAGGGTATTTCATTCCTTGTTGCTGTATTACTGTAAATTTATTGAAGAAGATTGCTGACCTCGAGTGTGTTTTTTTGCATCAGCAGATGGGTACAGTCTGAAATGGATCATAATGATGAATCTCTGGTTGTTTCAAACTGCTTGTGGTATTCAAAGAAAATACACTAGGAAACTTAGCGGCTCCATGGGAAGATTCACATGAACTTTTACCAGGCTCCTAGCACACGGGGATCAAATGCGTTGGACCCAAACTGGGGTGTCTGAAGTTAGACTAAGAACAGATTTAGGCATCTTACTAAATGCAGAAATCCTGATTTACGTTGCTGTCTATCTTCAGCTCCTGTTTAACTTTACTGGGATTTGCATTTGATCAACAGTCTAAAATAGAAATTTTAAATAGAAATACAGTCTTAGTTTCCGGAGGCCTGGAAACTGTCATTTAGGCTTCTATGATCCTTAAAGCGTACGGATACTACCTAAAAAATGATTGAGGAAGGGAGAGAAAATGATAAAACCACTTGATGTGCTTGAGTTTAGACTAGATTTCTAATGATGTTGGCAGGAAGAAGGAGAAACCATGGTTTGCTACCTGGTTTTGTCCTAGGTTAGTTTTTTGAAAATATCTGACTTGTTATTTTTTCTTTCCTTAAATGTTTTAAATGGAATGTATAGCCTGGTTGCAGCCTGAGAAAGAAAATTTCAAATATAATATGAATAATAAGTGTAAGGTTAATAAGTATACAGATGTTATATAGTATACAGGAGAGTCAGGCTAGTAAGATTACTATGTTAGAAAAGATAATCAAATATAAATAAAGGGCACTTACTAGTGTTGTAGGCTCACAAAGGAACTCCAGAAAGAGATCCTTCCTCAGTGGCAGTCAGCCCTTAAAAGGGGTCTAGGAGAGGTGGAGCCTGGCTCCACCCCTTCCAGGTACACAGGTGAATTGCCTTCACCTGTGCTCCCATGGCTGACTCAGCGCTTGCCTCAGGTGGTTAATCAGAGGTTCAGGCCGTGATTCAACAGTTCCCATACATAAGTCATGTAAAAATACTCATGTTTTTGAGGAAAACCCTTGTCAATATAATCTTGGCACAGCTGTGTATCATGATATGGATTCTTTTGAGTTCTGAGGTCAGTCCTAATTCTATCAATAGGCTGCAACATTTAAGTAGTAACTTTATTTTTTTTTCAGCTCTGCTGCTTTTGAGCAAGCAGTTGTCGTCCTATGGCATGTATGTACATTGTATACAGGCATCCCAATTTCTTGTGCTTCACATGAACTTGGCAGATTACCCGGCCTGTGTACATTTTATGTAAAGTTTCAGGAGGATTCTCTCATGTATGAAAGCATATGATTTGCATACCTACTGATATGCAATGTAATTAAAATCAACTTTTCCTTCTAGTTTAGATAGCTGTAGAGTTGCTTGTAAATTTAAAAGATGCACCAGTTTAAATCTAGTATTCAGCTTTTAGTATGTATCTTTTCTGTAACTTAAAGAAATACTGCAAATTGACACAAAATTGGGAGCCTTCAAGTGATAGGGTGCACAAACGTGTTCGTTGTGGATAATATACATGATTAAAGACACTTATTTTTTGGAGTGAACCAACAGGAGCCCAGTGGCAGCAACAAGCACAACAGCAAAGATGAACTCGGAATTTTGTGCCTGGAATGGAATTCCTGAATAGCCCCTTTACTTCTGAAATGCCAGTAAAATCCTTCATTCCATAAATTATGAGAATATTCAGCGTAATCTTTTTTTTTTCCTGTAGTAGATAAAGTACAAACTAACTAAATAAATTTGTATTTCAAAAACGAGTGATGTTAGAAATCAGCCTCGGGGTTGACCCATAGGACCTTACCTGAAGACTTGATGTACGTCAGCTGATAATGGCCTCTAAAGCCAGTAGGCCAACTGCGTGGCACAAACTTCTTTCAGCTAGAAATACCTTGCCATAGGTCATTTTTCTTTTGTTACACTCCTTAAGTCCATCAGACAGTTCTGTGTTGACTTGGTGCTGTTCTCTGTGTGCTTGCTGGTTGTCAGCTGGTACTGATATCCCACCAAAGTGCTTAATTTTTGAAAATGAGATTCATTGGAGCTATTCTGTTTCTGCTACATGAACTGTTGCAGCTTCTATGTAAAAATAATTGTTTTTTAAAGAAGAGAAGAACATATTTAAAGGCTAATAGTAGATTTCTAGTTTCTTGGTGTTCTATTGCAAGGTCTTCTGCTGTGCCACTGAGTTACAATACAATATTTTGGAGCATTCACCCCCATTAAAAAAAAAAAAAGCTTTTCGTGTGGAGTTCAGTGGTATAGAATCCAAACCCACCAACAGTTCCCAGTTTTCTATGCTCAGTGTTTATGCATGTAAGATAAATCATTTGACTTTTGAGTTTGCATTAGTGACAGATGAAGCTGCCAGAACAAACATTGTAGGATTGGGCATTTTGAAAGATGCATGGAACTCTGTGGAGGAACTAAGCCCACAAGCATCTGGAAGTGATGTAACATTGCATGTGTTAGTTCAAACAATCTTTTGCAATGCTCATGAGAAAAGGAAGTAAGTATTTAGAAAAGTATTGGTGAAATGATAGTAGTTTATGACTCTTAATTTTTGTTTACTGAAAATAGTTCTTGACACATGGAACTCTTACTGGAATTTACTTGAAAAGTTATTCCTGGAAGTAAGAGTGAGATGCTTATGTTACTATACCACCAAAAAATGCCATTATTTATAATTGTGTAACTTTCAATTTACTTTTGACAGTAGGATGAAAATGTTTCGGCCTTCTGTCACAGAGTTTGTGGTCTATTCACGAAACACTACACGCTTTCAGTTCTTAAAAGGAATTGCAAGCAGTTCTCAGTTTCCTGCAACATTTGGGGTTCAGAATTGTGGTCTTCACCGTTACCCTTTAAGCGGCTTTTTCTTTCTTAGTCCTCGCTGTCAAATTAATGTTCTCTTTGTTAATGCAGTTGGTATGATAATGCAAATTTTGCAAATAAGGCTATCCTGAGGGATCCTAAACCTTCTTAAAAAGAGAGAGGCCAATCACTGTTTACTTACTATTAACTACCTGAGTTTGGTTAAAGCTGCACGTATGCCCCTGGAGAAATAAATCCGTAGTAAATACAGTATTTGTGGCAGTGTCACTGAAACTGTAAGCGTAGTTTTTTTTCCTCTTAAAAATAACATATTTTTCCTGCAGATGTTTTGGTCAGTTTAATTCTGTAACTTTAATTAGAAACAAGTTATGCACAGAGAATTGAAAGAAAGCAAGTAAATAGTAATGTAAATATCACTTTTCACATCAGACATCTCAGTCTTTGTGGAGACCTAAGTAGGAAATTCCCTTCATTACTCTTTAGATATTACATTTGTGGCATCTTTGTTTCTTATTATCTTATGTAACATCCGTGGTGAACACCAAAATGTTCGTATAGCATGTAACAAAAGTTTCCTAACCGATTCGCATTTTCAGATTCAGAATTTTGAAGATATGTAGGTCACTGATGGTAATGCCTCCTATATGTTTTCATGGAAACTACAACAGATACAAAGAGCACAACAACACTTTTTGATAGAGCAAATTTGCAGCTACGAAACGCTGTTTTTCAACATAATCACCACCTTTAGCGGTGCGTTTTTGCTAGCGATGAATAAGAGCTGCATGCTAAAAATAATTCTAAAAATAATTCTGCACCAGTGGAGGTGACCCACTGTCACTGGTAGCACTGAAACGCACTTTCACCGCCTCGCTGTGCTCAGATCCCCTGTTTGGTCTCCAGAAATGTTCAGCAAGTGCTGATGAATGTCAGTGGGCGCCATTTTTTCTGCGTGGAGGAATTCATTGACACACCTTTGCTTCATGGATGCTTCTACGTCAGATGCTATTGTGTCAGTCTGCCCTTCGGCTGCCATCTGTCACACAGCAACAACATGTAATGGCATTTGGTGGGAAGGTTCAGCCTCTCCTGCCATCCCACCGACCTCTGCCTCTGACGCTGTGGGCCAAGGTCATAAACTGGGAGGCGTGACCTTTGGAGCAGCCCTCATAATACTTCTGGATACAGATTGAAATGGTCTTGTTACAAGGAAAGTTGATGGAGGCCATCTTTAAACGAAAATACATATTGTTACAGATCTGTATTCATGGCATACGTGTTTAAAACAAATGGTGCTGAACTTTTTAAAGGAATTTGATTGGTATGGACTTGCATAACCTTTACTTGTGGAAAATCAAACTAATCACATATAGTTATAAAACAAAAAAAGCAAGGATACTTTGGCATGTTTTTGTGCAACTTTGTCGCAGGGCAAGTTTAGTTGTTTTCTCATTGAAACAAGTTTTTATACTCTGGTAAGTTAAAATAAATTATTAAAGAAAAAGAAAGAAAGAAAAAAGAAAAAGTAGTGCCAGAGGTGAATGGTGAGCAGTGACTGAGGTGAGTTGTCAGATACTGATGGCAAAAAGCAGGCTTTTGCTTCTCTTAGTTATTGTGTTAGATGTATTACATTCCAACAGAATGATACATTTAGCTTTAGCTGACAACATTTGTTAAAGATTGCTGTTCTTTAAGGCAGTTTTAAATTAGACTGTACGGTGCCGGTGCTTTAAAACTATGATCTATGATTTCTTTTATCCACTTATCTGTTTCGTGGATTAAAATTAGTTCAGAAAGTTTAGCATGAGTTGAAAGCCGTTAATTCTTTGTTTCCTGTCCTTGACCAGACAATTTCGTTCATATTTCTGGGAAATATGAATTAGTTCAGAATGTTTTTTGTTTTGCTTGTTCTCAGTTTACATTTCTATTTTTATCTGAGGCTACTATATCATTAAAATAGCGATTCTTCCTTCACAGGCCTATGAAGAGTACACCAGCAAACTAGATGCTCTACAGCAGAGAGAACAGCAGTTATTGGAATCCATGGGAAATGGAACTGATTTCTCTGTCTCCAGTTCAGCTTCAACGGACACAGTTGCATCATCTTCCTCCTCCAGCCTCTCTGTAGCACCTTCATCCCTTTCAGTTTATCAAAATCCTACTGATATGTCGCGGAATAACCCTAAGTCTCCACAGAAGCCTATTGTTAGAGTCTTCCTGCCCAACAAGCAAAGGACTGTGGTAAGTCAATTTCTTTCAGTGTACTTAGAACCTCAGTGTTTCCTGTGTTCTTCTTCATGCAAAAGTTAATTTAGGACCTGAAAAGACAACCGTATTTGTGCTCTGCAGAACTCAGTTGTTTTGATGCGTTGGATATTTCAGTGTTAATACAAAGATGTGTTCTGTATTGCAGTAGTGGACAACACTTTCAGGAGTTCTGTAAGAGTTGAAGCAACTTGAGTATTTGCCTAAAAACAGCTCACTTAAATAAATAGTATTCTACCATTTTTCAACAGATAGGGGAGGCCAGGAAGCTCTGTTTCTTGAAATATGCAAAATAACGTATTAGTTTAAAAGGACAAGCGTGGGGAAGTTAATGTTTTCCATATAGTCAAAGTTGCTAGCAGCTGTGAATGCTTGGTAGCTGGAAGCAACCTCTTGCAGTTAAGGAGGGCTGTGCAGAATGCTTGTTGGCTTTTGTTGTCTTTTCCCTCCCAGCTCGCTGTGATGAGTGCTTTATGACGGGAGCCTGAGTCTATCAGGTGCTGTGTAGAGAACTGACATGGGGGTGGACACTGCTGCTGTTAATAGGAGCTTGCAAGCGTTGCTGTGTTAGTGTTGCCTGCAAACTGCTCGAAAATTGCTGTTTATCAGTTCTGGCAATGTTGCAGTGATTCCTGGGGCTGCAGGAAAAGAGTTGACTTTTTGCAGGCTATCTAACAGTGCCTTTATAGGCATGATGGTTTCACAAGCATGATGCCTACTGAACAGTCTCAGTTATGTGCTTTTGAACAATATACTGGCCAGCAAACAGTGATACACGACTGTCAGCAGTTTCTAAGCTCTTTTTTGCAAGTCCTTCCACTTACAAGGGAAGCTGTGGTCCCAGTGGAACTGGAAATTGAGATGATTGCACAGCCAGTGTCTATGTGAAACCTGTGCTTTTCATAGCAGCCTGAAATTGACCATCACTGAACTGTGACAGCATGTGGAAATTCATTGCCAGCAAAGAGGTGAAAACACAAACGACACTGGAAGGCATGTTCTCTCCCTCCCCTGCTACTTTCCCTTCTTCCCTCCCACAAAGCAACAGAAATCAGAAGACTTAGTTGTTTTTTAAAACAATAGCTTAATAATTCAAGATATTGCTAAAGCGTGAAAGTAATTTTTGATTTTTTTTAACCTGGAGAGAGGGGTTTTAATATAAACTGCAACCGCTTTGTAGCACAGGGCAGATGTATAGTGTTAAACAAGATGATTTTGTTGTCTGCTGGTGAGGTTTGGCTAGGCACTTAGTGCTACCTGTATTTGAAATTTGGAGGGAAGATAGTGGACTTCGGAGAGACCCTGGTTTCTTCTTTGTGTGTTCTGTCCCAGTCTGTCTGGCTGTTAAAGCCCCAAGCCCTGTGATCAAGCTGTCCACAAGTATATCATTTCCTGCATTGTTCTGTGCATTTCTTGTTTCTGCATGTTCTCTTCTTCTTCTCTAAGCTGTATAGAATGTTTCTACTCTTATTTTTTTCTCCTCACACGCAGTATTCTTCTGCTCCTTTCCTCCTCCTCTTTTTTAACTTCCTCCTCAATCCTTTTATTGGAGGAGTATTTTAAGGCTTTTAGCAAGTCTGAACTATTTCGCTTTTAAAGCAGTCATTTTGTATGAAGAAGAGTTTTTAGTTATGCAATACACTGCAGCAAACTTGTAGGCATGTGTCATTTCTTCTGTTTTTTATAAATGTGTATTTCACCGAGTTTGAGTTAGACTACAAGTGGGATCACCAGAGAATATCGTTGGCCTTTCTTTTCGGCGTCCTGTTTGCACAAACAAGTTCAGTCACTTTCTGAATATGTAAATCTGATTACAGTTGAGGACTAAGAGGTATCACATAGCTCATACTGAAATTCAGTTACAAGCGGTTATTTAGGCCTGAGCAGAAGTATCTTGCCTCATCTGAGAGTGCTTTATGTGTGTTGCTAGCCCACTCTAATCAAAGGAAAATGAGCTGTCTTAAACCAATGCATCTTTAAGGTTTTAAGTAACAGTAACAGCTTAGCATGGTATGCTCTGAAGCAGTGAGACTCTTCTTCCCCAGACTCCTCTCACTTAATCCCTAAGCTTTGAGGTTTTTGATGAACGTAGTGATTCAGCAGTATTGGTCGTGCTCATTAGGAGCTTACAGACTTAACTGCTCGAGTTAAGTGATCAAATTCAAGAATACCAGCTTGTCTATGACAATGTCCTAACTAGGAGTTGACTTTCTAGCTTGAAGATGGGCTGTCATTTGAGGGAACTGTGACCAGAACTTAGCAGTAATGCTCAGGGGAAGAAGAGTTTTTCCAGCACTGAATATAAGTGCTTTTTCTGGTTATAGGAGGCAAATGAGATTAAAGTTGGATATTTAATCAGGGAGAGGCTCTTGTTCTTATCTCCTGCTCTCTACTGGAGTCTAAGCACCATTTGCATTCCCAGAGTTGTTTCCAGCTTGCCAGGGCACTGAGCATAGAGTTTCATGAAAATTTGTAGTCTCATGTTGTTGCAGAATTTAAAAGCAAGCAAACAACTTTCCCCCACACACACCACCACACGCCTGTACCAACAAAAGAATAGGAGGCAGGCAAGTGGTAAGGGGAAGGTGCAAGTCTCCGTAGTCTCATATCTGGTGTGCGTCTGCAGCTGTGCTTATGTAAAGCAACAGACAGGTGCATGCATATGCAGAGAGGAAGGAGATGCACGTGTGGATTCATTGGCTGGAAACTCAGGTTGACAAGATTCAGCAGGTACTCGTAAGGCACTGTCAGCAGAAGGAGGCTAGTCCTGAGAAATGCAGCCAGGCTTTGTCTCTTGGGAGCAGTCTGGGGAGGTCCTCTTTGGTGGTGGGACAGACTTTAGGCCAGATTGTTTCCTGCCAGGTGTCCGTGGTGCAGAGGTTTCACCCTGGTTCATATGCTGTATAGCAAGGTGGAAGTCAGCTCCTGGTCTGCTTGGAGCAACTCATTTTTGGTTGAAAAATAAGCAGTTAGAAATACATGCACAGGTCTGAATCGTTAATTTGCAGTATTTGCTGACTGGGGAGAGAGCTGGCTTCTTAATTCAGTTTTGCACTCTGCTTGGATCTACTTAAATTACTAAGTTGAAGGTGTATTTAGTAGACATAGTGAATTCTCTGTTTTAGAACTGGAAATTGGTGCTTATAGGGACTCTGAGTGTTGAGGTTATTGGTCTTGAAGTTGAACTTCATGTCTCTGAAATTTGGAACAGACTTATATTACTGAGGATGTTAGGAGTTTCTTGTATGACGACTCTTAATGTAGTTGCTCTGTTTTCAATGTTTATTGATCCTACAATCTCTACTACCAATCACATATCTAATTGTAGAACTGGGAACCCACTTCAGGAGCTGAGAGAGCTTGTCAGATACAAGAGAGGCTTCGTTTCCTTACACCAAGGAACACAATGACACTTCTTAAACCGACTTTATAAAAACTGACTGTAATTAAGTCAGTAACAGAGAGCCAACCTTCTTATTTATCTTTGGTTATATTTTAAAACAACAGCAGTCTTCTGTTATTTGTTTAGAGCTGCGAGAAATGCAGGAAATGGTGAAGGGGAGCTGCTTACATTTCTGACTAGCAACTGCCTCAATACTGAAGATGTTTCTACGTTTTTGTTTATTAGTAGTACTGTTTGTGTGTAGGATCAAGCAAATACATCTGTTTTGCTTGGCTCCAACTAGAAATATAATGAGGAAACTGACGGAGTACAAAGAAACAAGACCATGTTGACCAGCATAAGTAGTCTGTGTAGCGGATGTGAAGTTTCTTTGTATGTGTGATGGTAAAGCAGAGCATTTGACAGAACTGTTATCCTAATGTAGGAAGAGGCTTGAAGTTGCTTCACTGAAAACTTAACCAGTAAGTGGTGGAGCCTACTGTTGCTGATTAATTAGCAGTTGAAGTCAGCATCTTGATTCGGCTGACAGCACAGCAGAATTAGAATAGAACATTTATGAAAGCAGAAACAAGTAGCTGGGTTGGTTAGTTGGAGGGGGAGCAACGCATATGCAAGTGTCAGAAATAAGACTGTTTTCCTGCGTAGTCAGCTTGGGAGGAGATGAAGTTTCCTTCTCTGAACAGCCTCTCAGAAAAGTCAACAGATTGTTTGTGATTCTCTAGAGAAAGGAAGCGTTCATCCCCTGTAATGCAGGGAGATAAATGTCTGAATGTAAGTCCTGCAAAGAAGTACGCATGCTTCCTCTGCTTCCAGTGGTGTGGTTCAACTTGCACGTTAAATATCTTTTGGAGAAGTGTTCTGCATAGGTGTGACCAGGATAAGCTTCTGTGGGTTTTTTTGTTTGTTTGTTTGCTTGTTTGCTTTCTAGGCCAGAGAGAAAGGATTTTGAAGTAATAAAAACATAAGATGGTAGGAGTCTACCTGACATAGTCAGTTGTTTTGCAGAAAAAAAAAATGATGGGACTTATCCAAACTTTGTATGGGAGAATTTAGGGAAAATGAATTTAAGCTTGTTTTGGGTTTTAAGTTGATAGGCTTGGGATAAGGAAAAAATCCCAATTCCCATTTGTTAGAGCTGTTGCATTGCTTGCCTTTCTCTGTAAAAGCTGGCAACCCACAGTTACAACTGCTTAGGAATTCACTGAAGAGATTACGTGGTTACTGTAGAACTTAAGATATTAGTAAGACCTTAGACAGGATTCCAGTGACACATCAGTTGTGGCTTGCAGGAATGTGCTCTGCGACCTTGAATGGAATAAACATACTGTGCATTGGAGCCTCTGTCTCCCAGTTGTCTACAAGTGCTGTCAGCCTTGATGGGATGATGGAAACGTGTTTCTGTGAAGGGTCACAAAGGATCTACTGCAATATTCAGGGCACTAGAAAAACTGGAGAAAGGATCTGTCATTCTCGAGTTTAGTGTAGCTTGTGGGGTCGGATTTGTGGCATGCAGTCAGTATTAAGAGCTGTGCAGGCATACGTTTGGCAAGTATGTCAAACCTCTGTCTAGGGCAGAAGGGGCTATTGAGGCAGAAGATTGGGATTGAGCTACAACATAGCTGTACACTTAATTTTGCTCAAGTTGCTATTGGTCATTTCCTAGTAGTTCTTTCAGCAGTATGTGTCTTTTTGAGATATCTTTATGGATTATGTAAGAGCCATAAGAGCGTGTATAATGCATCAGACCTAAGGTGGAGCCCTGTTTCTTCCATCCGTGGTCGCAAATGGATGCCTATGGAAGAGTACAAGAACAGAGCAGGCGTATGTAATAATCTCCTGGAGTGTTCTTTTGAGTATGAACTGTTTGTCGCACAGAAATTTTTAGTTGAGGTGTTTTCTGTTTGCTAAACTTCAGTCCAGTCACCATTAAACCTGTGCTGTAGGTACTGGAAGTTTGTCTTGTGGCAGGGAATTCCATTGGCACGCTTGTATGTTGTGTGAATAATCACATTCGGTGTTGGACTTGGTTTCTGCGTGCAGGATCTCTGGCTTTTGCACTTTATACTGGAGGAGGTAAAATTTTCTCAGAAAAGCTGTTTAATACAAGACCTGGCTACAACAACAAATGGCTAAACCTCATCATAGCTGCAGTGAGGATTAGTATTAGATTCCTGTCAGCGTTCTGAATTCTGGTAGGAAAGAAGGGAACATGGTTAGGGCAGTCTGTAACTCAGGTGCTTTATGGAAAAGATTTAAGTTGTGTGTAAATTAACACTTTTGACTGATCTTGATTACCGAAGGAAATCTCTTCCAGCTAAATACTAGCAGTGTGAGAGGACAGCCTGAAAGCAGATACGCAGTCCCGAATGGTGGTATGCTGGAGTGTGGGAAGTTAGAAGAATTGGTATGTAGGTGTGAGAAATAATGGGTAGTTGAAAGGTGTCAGGTGATGATGGTTTTTGCTCTTAATCTGTTGGTGGCCTGTTGCTGTCTGCACACTACTGGCTTCCAGAAGAAATGTTTGCCTCATGCTGTCTGACCTCGGTGGAACTGTTATAGTAAGGAGTCTCTGCTGCTGGGCTCTGAGTTTAGAGGTGGCCTTTTCTTCAGTGTCTGCTCTTCTTCTGGGAGCATGAGCAAGTTGAGTTCAGTTGTTTGGAATTTCATTTCTGCCTGTAGTGGTCTGAGTAGAGACAGGGAAACCAGGGGGAAAAATGGGGTTGCAGATGCTGCTCCTGCTTTCAGAAAGTGGCCGTCAAGTAGTGTAGCTGTGCACATTGTCAGTAGCATCAAATCAGCATGTACGTTTTACCAAACATGAGGTCTGAAAACCATCAATGGCAGCTTCTAAACCATATTACTTTGTTCAGAAGAGTTTCCTTTTCTTCTGTGTTGTAGAAGATTGTGTGGTCTTGCTTAACAGCAATTAGAGATTATCAGTGTAAAAAGTCAGCATAAACTTGGGCCAGAAAAGGTCATTTCACTATTGTCTTGGTATGTATCATAAAAGGGTCACAAGTATATATATATTTGAAAGTTCATGAGATTTGTACTTTTAAGTCTTACAGAAATTAAGCAGGATTGCGAATGCTGTACATGATGACAACTCTTAATTCGTGTTTCTCACTCTTGTCACGCCTTCATTAATTAGAACATCTGCCTTTTAATTAGACGAGCAATCATATAGTCTTCTCTGCAGTCATGAAGACTAGGAGAATCAGTTAATTTATGCTAACAATTTCGATAAGGTAAAAATAATTTATCATGCATTCCCAACTGAATTCCTTTGAATGCGTTGAGTACCAGATTTACAAATATAACATTTCTTTTGAGTTCAGATATGCACCTTACTTTCTGCAGGTAATGGTGTGTGTTTGTGCCTCAAGCTTACAGACAGTAAGCGTTGGATTTCTATAGGCATTCAAGCTGTCCTACCAGTTTCACCTGTCAAGTATAAGGATAATTCATAGAGGGGATGTTTAGGCAGCTGAATAAACTAGTTTTTGGCTTTTAATTACACACCTGGTTTAACATGATTAGGTTCTTCTAATCAAAAACAATTACAAATTCCCACGTCTCACCAAATGCACCGAAAGCAGAGTTTATGCAGCCTATGCTGGTGAATGCTTTCTGAATGCATGTGAATGCTTTGGGATTTTATGCGTCATGTGGACAAACTGGTAGAATGAATCACTGACTTTCAACTAAAAATTACTGATCATATTTTTTTAAAATACTTGGATCGTCAGGGAGTGCGTTTGGCCGGCCTCTCCTATTACTGAAAGGCAGAATCAAATGAGACATTAAATGACCTGTTTTTATTGGGAAGTAATTCAACCATGAAAGACTTCTTTTGGACATAAATGCAAATATGCAACCAACATTTTATTATGTAACAGGACTTTACCACTGCCCATGAGAAAGTCAGTCCTTTGTATCTAAGGAAGACAGAAGAATGCCTCTTTGAAGCTGGTTGGTGAAGCAAGGTGAGCAGAGGTGCAACAG
The DNA here is from genome assembly GCA_016647715.1 of Pavo muticus. Classification (NCBI taxonomy): domain Eukaryota; kingdom Metazoa; phylum Chordata; class Aves; order Galliformes; family Phasianidae; genus Pavo; species Pavo muticus. The sequence continues at coordinate 3,767,141 of JACDJE010000070.1, read as the reverse complement.
CAGATTGCACTGGCTTTCGTTGCGATGGAGCTGCTCCTGCATTGCTTGAGAGGAATGTTTTGGTGTGGTTTTTAATTTTTCTTCATTTTTCCCTTCACTTAAAAAAACTATCTTTATCTTGACCCGTGAGTTTTCTCACTTCTATTCTAGTTCTCTTCCCCCTTCTTACCCGGAATGAGCAAGCAGGCAGCTAGGTAGTGCTTGGCTGCCTGCTGGGGTTAACCTGCCATGCAAATCAAGCTGTGTTGGATAAACTCAAAGTAGTTGAATTCAAAGAGAATAATTTAATCCACTTCAATTTTATTGACACAGTCTTATATTGCAAAGGCAAAAATATGTGGAACTTCTCATTATAAAATCGATGGCTTGTCATCATCTGAAGTGCCTCGTGCAACATCAGTCATTGCTTTTTTTAAGGGTATTCCTCAAGTATGGATTGTTTAGTGTGTGCTGACAGCTGAGTGAAAGGCCAGTTATGGAATTAAGATTTCTTACTTTAAGAGATGGAAAGTCTGTCTGTATGAAGTAAATCAGTGTTACAAAAAATACTGTTCGGAGTGTTTCTTTCAGCCCATAATGTAGTAGGCAGGCATTTGGTGAAACAGAATAAAAATCACAGGTCTGAAAATAATCAGAAATGTTTCAGTTTCATTTCTGGTAAATCATACTTAGATGTGTGGCCTTGTGTCATTTAAGTAAACTAATCAACCAAAGCTTTAACAGTATATGGTAGTATATATACTACTTTGATATGGACGTACTCATTTTTAGGATCTGTTACAATCAATTTAGAGAAGGATGTGATTTCTAAGCTTTCCATGGTACGATGTCTTTCCTTTACCTCTGAAGTATTTAGAGTTTGATTGTTCAAGACAGGATGTTATGACAAGTGGGCTCAGGGCCTGGCCTATTAGAAAGATTTAAATAATCTGTTTTGTAACTTTAAACTTCTGATGCACCTAGGTTTTGGGTTTGAGTGGGCTTTTTCATCACTTGAAGAGCAGAGACCTCAGGGTCTTTGAATCTCATACAGTGGCTATAGATATTTTCCTAAATAAGAACTTCCTTTTATTAGTGGGTCACTCAGCCTTCACATCTTCTGGTGCTGGCATTCAGCCTATCAGAGCTTTTAAGGTGGTGATCCAGATGTCTGCTGTGATCTTCTTACTGAGTGTTTTGAAGGGTAAATCCCAAACTGTGTTCAGAAAAGGCTTGGAAACATTATAGTTGAAGGCTGCTGTTGAGAAGACACGCCAGATCTGATTCAGTGTGATTTAAGCATGGCGTACTGTTGATCAAACGTTTGTGTTGACATAAATCAGTTGTGTTCTATAAATGAGTACATTCTAATGGCATTAGAGGTGCGGGTGCTGGTAGCAGATGTCTACACAAGTTAAGCAGGATGTGTTTGATGGAATGGTAACAGCTTTGTAAATGGGTAAATTCTGTTCAACTTCACTTGGAAGCAACATGTAGTGCAATGCCGTTGTCTCCCATGTGTTTTATATGCTTAATACATTAAAGATTAGTATTCCTAAATGTTTTTTTTTTCCTCTGGAAGTTAGTCAGAGCATCATGCCCTGAGATCAAGAACAGCAGTGTTTGAAAACCATGCTTTTCATTGTATTGAGGATGTTCTGTTCAGCATCGTCTTAAGACCACTTTGCTGCAGAAGGGAGTTAGTCTTATCTGTTAGTGCTATAAGAGGACTGGCTGATTTGGTTAAGCATTTGTCCTTCATACCTAAGAAAAGAAACTAACTGAAATTCAGGGTTGGCTTTTTGAGACCCTTACATGTACAAGAGGAAAACTATCCTTATTTGACAGAACAATAGCTTAGTTCATTTCTCACCCAACACAATTGAATACTGTGAGCATGTGGCTGACATGTATAATCATAAAGATAGGTAACAAGGAAAACAAAATATGTGATCTTTGAAGGTGAGATAAGTACTCTGAAATGATATTTCAAAAACAGGCATGGAATATTGTGGTTATTGTACCTAGTGCTCCAGCTGTTGAGAATTTTTGTGGGACTCTAAGGTATCTTAATATGTAACACTTTACGGGAGTGAACTGAACTACAGCGCTAAGCTGGGGAAAAACCGAATTGGCAAACTAGTTTTGAGAATTGTAATGCTAGATATTTGGAGCTGCCCAGCCTGCCCACTTTCAGAGAATACCTTCATTCTGATTTTAAAGTGCTTGTCAGTCTCTGTTGTTATAAAATATTGGAAGCTGCACTAGAGTAAGGAAGCATTTTTAAGTTGGTGAGATTATGCCTTGAATTTCTGCTCTGATGTTGGGTGAATGATGTAAGAGTTATTTAAGGATGTGGTCCTGAATTTCTTACTGAGTCAGGAATGACCTGATTTACAGAAAGAAAGTTATTATGCATTGCTTAAATGCTTGTGGATGCAGCATTAAATACATATCAGCAATATTTTTCTGAATACTTACTGTCCACAGAAGTAGTTTACATGAGGAAAATAAAGGAAATTAAGTGCTATGGTTCTGTTTCATCTCCTTATGTGGTAAAATTGGCTTGAGAATTTTTGGAGGCACCAGTCATTTTTGTTCATTTCTTTGGGACTTCACATTTGCAAAATTGAGCATGTTTTGATGTCTTCCTGAATCACTGCTTGCCTAATTCAAGGTGCATGAGTAGATTACTTTCTCTGGTGTATTAGTAAGCTATGCGATTAATACAGATTGCAGTCCATATTGGCAGCTTTGTTGCTATTCCTTAGCTTTGTATAGCCCGTGGTGTTCATTTTTGAAAAATAGTTTGCCAAATCAGCTGTTCGGCTTTTTCTTAAAATAAATAAACCTTTTCTGATTTACCAATATTACAAGTTTGAGTAACTTAAAAAAAAAAACAAAAAAACCCTCAACAGTTAAAATTTGGACTCAGGTCCCCTAACTAGTGTGATTTCGTAAGAGGTAAGTGTTGTGAAACATCTAGGTTCTCTTAGTCACAAAATCAAGGGATAAAAAGATAATGAATGGACGTGGACAAAAAAGGATTTGACGTGTTAAGCATTCTTTATTTGATGCAACAAAACACAAACTTTGTCCAATTTACTGGATTACAGTAATAAGGAAGTCTATATTGGAACAGATCAAAAGCTTTCTCACAGGGAGCAATTTTTACCAAAAATGATTTGGCCAAAGCAGTCTTTGGGAAGCCTGTCAAATCCCTTCACAGAACTGGAAGCCCACTGGGGCCACTTGGCTGGCATGCAGATGGCAGCCGCTCCCAAACAACCACTCTGGGTTGCCTGTCTGTCCATCAGGTGAAGGAGAGAGTTCTGCTGGTTTCTTAAAATGGAGTCGCATCGCTTTCATGGTACAAGACTTTTCCCATTTGAGTGTGAGAAGAGAATGGGGGGGAAGAAAGGTTTAGACGTCTGTTCTTTGCAGGGTGAGATTCCTGCTTCACTGCAGTCTGTGGCGTGGACTGAAGGAGGGGGCTGAAGGGCTACACACACAGATGGTGATGGACCGCGCTGTTCCAGTGTGGGAAAATGATTAATCAATACTAGAGAGATTTATTCAAGTACCTAGTTCTTTAGCCTTCTGTTTCTTTGCTCATGAGCTCTATAAGAGAATGTTCTAAATGTTATGCTGACTCAGGATCCTGATGGTTTTAAGAGTAATTAAAACACTGTTTTCTAGCTAGATCTTCTTGTAAATGGCAGTGAAGAGAACAAATGTTCTGGCTATGATTCTGACTGCAAGATGCCTAAATATGGTTCAGAATTTAATGAAAGGAAGTTGGGACAGTGGTACTGAGGAACAGTGAATGATAAGCAAGGGAGATAGTTAATGCATGTTTTTTTCATCATCCTATTACACTTGCTTGGTTGTGGGCAACTTTCATGCTTCCTGAATATTGATAGCTTACTGTTCTGATCTTAAGGATCTCTTAAAAGTAAGTCTGTAATGTCATAATTTTGTTTTCAACTCATATTAATAAAAAGCTGCCTGAGGTGGCATTATTCACACCAGTGTAATTTATTGATAGAGTTGGAGCTCTTAAGTTCCTGATGCAGCTCTTTGTTTCCTCAGACGCTGTAGCATGCTGTTCTTTATGTGGGATGGCTTTTATTTCCTTTGGTGCTGGAGGAAGAAAATGTCTTCCAATGAGCAGAGAATTCCTTCCCTGTTTCTCTTCCTTCTTTCTTAAATGTTAGTTGTCCTCCTGCTGCTTGGCTTTTCCTCCTTGTCCTGCTCCAGTTCCTTACCCAGGTCTTCATTTTACTACCCTGGTTTCTCCTTACGCTTAATTCTTTGAGGTTCTCTGCCTAAGCTAGAGTTTTTCCCCCCTCTCTATGATTGTTTCTAACGCTTCTTGTAGGCAGCCTCTTTTTTTTTTTTCTTTTTAAACCGCTGTGCTCCTTGTCCAAACTGAGCTGTCTTTTTTTCCTTAATCACATCATGAAAGCTGCTGCTTCTGTATGTGCTCACAGTGTTTCCCCAGCTGTTTCAACCAGCTCTTCCCTACATAGTAGTTAATCTTATTTTTGTTTCCCTTCCTCTGCTTCATTAAGCCGTTCAGTCTGTTTTCCTTCCATCTTACTTGGTTGTTTCCTACTAATCTACTGATGCCGATCCCATCTCCCACTTTACACATGCTTTTCCTGGCCAGTTTTTGAGTTGTCCTGCCTCCCTTCTTCCACTTCTCCATCATAATCAGCTGCTTTCATGCCTCTACGCATTCATAGAATCATGGAATGGCCTGGGTTGAAAAGGACCACAATGATCACCTAGTTTCAACCCCCCTGCTATGTGCAGGGTCGCCAACCGCTAGACCAGGCTGCCCAGAGCCACATCCAGCCTGGCCTTGAATGCCTCCAGGGACAGGGCATCCACAACCTCCTTGGGCAACCTGTTCCAGTGCGTCACCACCCTCTGAGTGAAAAACTTCCTCCTAATATCTAACCTAAACCTCTCCTGTCTCAGTTTAAAACCATTCCCCTTGTCCTATCACTGTCCACCCTCGTAAACAGCCATTCCCCTTTTTCTCTTAGTCGATCTGTTACCCTCTCTGTATTTGTATTTCTTCTTTGACTGCTGTAGATATTCCTGGTGAAATAAGTGTGGGTACTGGGAAGATAAACTTGAAGTTTCTATGGAACTTCTACCTCGATCCAGTAAGACCTGTATTTACAGGGAAAATACCACTGAGCTGAAGAACGTTCCTTTGTTTGGTGGAGATGGCTCTTGGTTGGCCCTGTCGTGTGGGAGGCTGGAGCGTGCGTCTGAAATCCTCTGAGATTTCTGTGAAAAATGTTTACTCTGTATTTGTAAATATGTATGCTGGAAGCAGGGAGAAATATGTTACAAGCAGTTAGTTTCAGTGTGAGTAGTTAAGTTGGTGGAGATGTCAGTCCCAGCCCTCTGATGCTTAAAATGGAAAATTGTTGACAGTATTGACAGTGATAGGTGCTCCCAGTCTTCCTGTTATATCTGTGCTTAGTAACATCCACGGGTACTTTATGCTGGAGAAGTGACCCACTTCTACAAGTGGTTGAAAGCCATAATGTTAATTTATAGGATGGGAAGGAGTTGTTTAGATTATGTCTTAATGCATGGTTTTATTAATGGTCTGCATAAAGCAAAGTCGGTTGAGGTTGGATATCAAGATAATGAAGCAGTGTGTTATAAGATGGTTTTTCCAATGAGTTGATAGAAATTCTGTTTTAAATATTTACATGTTGATCACATGGAAGGCCCAAATACCATGTAAGAATGACTGTCATATTAATGGGAGGAAGAATGTAAAGCGAAATATTCATTTAAGTTGTCTGTTCCGAGAAAGCGTCTCTTTGAGTTCTAAGAATGCAATATATAGCGTAACCTCAAATGGTATTCACAAAGCTACTTGAAATAGGCTGCTGCTTTTCACTGTCATCCTTAAGTAGGACATATGGTACCTAAATACTCATGGAAATTTAAGTGCAAGGAGCAAAAACTCGGCTCTGATCCAAAGCCAGCTGAAGCTGATTAAGAGCCTTCTTTTGGCTACCAAGGCTCTGGCTTAGACTTCTCTAAGCTATAATTGAGTCTCAGGTGTTCAGACAGACTTTTGTGGTTTGTCACATCTGTGGGCTTTTCTGTGCTTCAGGTATGACATGCTGTGCATGAGTTTAGGAAAGGCTATAGGGTGTATGTGAACTCAAGTGTTACTTTCAGTTTATAGTTCTAGAGATGGTAACCGGGTAATATGCGACAACTTAACTAGTTAATCACCTGATTATGTATTGCTCTGTTTTCATGGCTTGATGCTATGTTATGTTAATCAGAGATGCGCTTAGAAATAATGTACCCAATTCCTATAAGAGATTCTTACAACTAAGAATAGAGACAAGAAAAAAAATCTTTACTTTGCATAGTTTCCAGTTCTTTGTTTGGCCAGCTCTAGTGCACATCTTCATCCATCCACTATTTTCAAATAGTGAAACAGAAGAGAGGAATGCTTTTCTTCAAATGGAATCATAGAATCACCAAGGTTGGAAAAGACCTCCAAGATCATCCAGTCCAACCATCCACCTATCACCAACACTTCCCACTAAATCATGTCCCTCAGTACAACATCTAAGCGTTTCTTGAACGCCTCCAGCAATGCTGACTCCACCACTTTCCTGGGCAGTCCATTCCAGCACCTGAATGCTCTTCTGGAGAAAAGGTTTTTCCCCATGTCCAACCTGAACCTCCCCTTTGCTCTCGTCCTATCACTAGTTACACAGCAGAAGAGGCCGACCCCCACCTCGCCACAACCTCCCTTCAGATCGTTGTAGAGAGCAATGAGGTGTCCCCTGAGCCTCCTCCAGACCGAATAATCCCAGTTCCCTCAGCCGCTCCCCATCAGACTGGTGCTCCAGACCCCTCACAGCTTTGTTGCCCTTCTCTGGACACGCTCCAGGGCCTTAGTGCCTTTCTTGTAGCAAGGCACCCAAAACTGAACACAATACTCGAGGTGTGGCCTCACCAGTGCTGATTACAGAGGGAGGATCACTTCCTTGCTCCTGCTGGCAACTCTGGGAATAATGAAGGAAAAAAAATAGGAAATATCTGTAGAGTTACGAATACAGAGGTGTTGGTCTGCCTATCTCAGGTGACAGCTTTATCTTATTTGCATGCTTATCTTCTATTTTAAAAATAGAATGTTTGCATCTCATAATGCTTTTTTGGAGGGCAGTCCAAGCTGTTTGTTCTTTCACTTTAACTCCCCTTCGGCATATTGCCCTACTTAATCTTGCAGCTTGACCTGAATTTTTTTATACATATACATAGTTATTAGCTGTCTGTGTGCTGTCTCCACTTTCTTCAAGGTAAAGAGAGTTGGAAGGTCACCTTCTAGAGCTGGGTCAAGATTTCATTCAAAGCAATCATAGAAATACAGAGCCTGTTTTCACTTCTAGCTGAGCTAGATTGCTTATATAGTAGTCACCAGTAAAACAGTATGAAGAAGCTTGAGAAACTCTTACCTAATGTTATGTAAAACATAATGAAAGTAAATTCTAGCGCTGGAGCATCAAAATGTTTGCATCAGTTTAAGGAGAGAAGTTGGAATTTGTTTTAATTCCTTTCTTATTTGTTTGGCATGTAGGTTCCGGCAAGATGTGGGGTGACAGTCCGAGACAGCCTGAAGAAAGCTCTGATGATGAGAGGTCTTATTCCAGAATGCTGTGCTGTTTACAGAATACAGGATGGGTATGGTTTGTGTGTGGTGGTTTTTGCTCTTAAAATTTCTTGTTGGAATTATCCATCATGGCCGCTTCTACCCAACTTCACTGAAGCTGTTTTCAGAGTTGAGAATTATATGATACTTTGTACTAAAATAATTTCTACCCTATGAACATGTCTGAAAAGAATGACAGACTCCTAGAAAATGATTTAATCCCTTCAAGGGTAGGTGTAATACAGTGTAATATGTCCTTATAGACTGGCAAAACTCAAATTCACGCTAGCTGAACAAGTATAAAATAGGTTTTGTAAAGTTTTTTATTTTCTTTGAGCTGGTTATATGTAACCTTACCTGAATGTAGAGTTTCCACAAAAAAATACACATTGAGTTTCCAACCCTAAAAAGTTAGTAGATTGTTTTACTGTGCAAAATTAGCAATCTCTTTGGAACAGGTAGTTTCACACACACTTCATTTGATGAGAAGGGTGTATGTCACCCTGGAATCAAGTCAGCCAGTAGAGAATGGGTAGTAAACTTCCAAAGACCTGCTGGGGTTTGTATGCTGGTGCTAATGACAGCCTTATTTACGCTTCAGAGAGAAGAAGCCAATTGGCTGGGACACTGACATTTCCTGGCTAACCGGAGAGGAGTTACATGTGGAGGTCTTGGAGAATGTGCCACTCACAACACACAATTTTGTATGTACTACTTTTTAATGAAATGTTGAGTTGAATTAAGTCAACACTGTACTTCCAAATTCAAATTAATTATCTTGGACAGCGTTTTGTATCTGTGGGAAGTGGTGGGATTGCAGAAGTTTTTAATCACAATGGCTTGGGTTAAGTAGTTATAATTGTAATTGAAATAAATGCTGATAAAGGGTACTTGATATCCCTTAAAACTTGCAAATTTGGATGGAATATACCCTCTAAAATGTATAAATGTAGTGATTTTAAATCAGCACTGCATTGCAGAGCTGTAATAATAATCTACTATTTTTGTATTGCTGTATCTATAAAATGTATTCTGGGCCTCCCTGCTGACTCTGCAGCAGCAATTAACTAATGAACTAACTATTCCCAGAGCAGTGCTGACATCACCAGTGATGCTAGTGCACAAATATGTTTTGACCTGATAAGGCACCAAGTAAATGGAAGGTGCTAAACAGAATCCATCTACACCATTCCGGCTCCATACAAAATATTGAAAATAATGTTTTTCACATTGAGAAGACCGACCTTTTATTTAAATAAACAAGTGAATAATCAAAACTCTATTTGTGCAAGCACCTTAAACTATTTGACTCAAGCTGATTTGGCTTTGGCTAGCTAGATTAAAGTCTAGAACATGTAACATCTCTGAATATCCTTCTAAAATCTTGATTATTACATGTAGTAATACGACTAGAATATGTATTTTATATGTCAAATACTGCTAAATTTGAAAATGAAACTAAAGATTTTTTTTTCCCTGTAATTTCTCCCTCTTGCAATTTTAAATGTTTTCAGCAAGAAACCGTAGCTACAAGCCATCTGTGTATTTCCAGTGCTGTAGATGTTAGATAGAAATGTTATTTGGCTCCTGGAAAAGTTAGAGGATAATCTTTCAGCAGTTTTTGTTGTTACAGGTTGTTTCCAATTATATTCTGAATGTTTGTCTCTAGCATGATAATACACTGTTTTTCTTCAGATTTGTTGCTGTTTTTCTTGGGCCTGCTGGCGTATTAATTTCAATAACAATTCAAATGCATGAAGATAATTTCAAAAAGACAACTTTTTTGTTTTAATAGATAAAGTTTTAGTTTCACCATCAAAAAAAAAAGGTCCGTACCTGAAGGAGGTAGAAGAAATAGCCTACATTAGGCTTACAGAAGGATTTTATTTAATTATCATTATTCTTGACAATGCAGGTACGAAAAACATTCTTCACGTTAGCATTCTGCGACTTCTGTCGAAAGCTGCTTTTCCAGGGGTTCCGATGCCAGACGTGTGGCTACAAATTTCACCAGCGCTGTAGTACAGAAGTGCCACTGATGTGTGTTAACTATGACCAACTCGAGTAAGTCATCGTGTTTTGTTTTCACGTTGAGCTGCCTATTAAGCTAATAGCTCTCCGTGATTTCTTATGTTAAATCTGTAATTCAGGAAGTCAGAGGAGGTGCCTGAAAAAATATAGGAGCTCGACTGTTCTTGGGAGACCGCTTAATTCATATTCTGTCAGTGCTGGCTCAGACAACCAGTTCATATTTTTTTTTTTCTTTTTTGCTGGACTATGAAATGCTTTCTTTGAAGCATGAATAGAGCGGCTGAGCACTTGACCGTTTGAGACAGACTTCTCATTGTTCTCAGATGTAATTCTTAATCAAAACTGGCTCTTTATTATGTGATGGCTAGGGCCTTGTTTAAATGTTTAGATGCGGGTTTATTTTCTTCAACCTGAAAAAAAAATGTTGAGAGACGTGAATTTAACTTGGTCGCATTGCAGTTGAATATAAATCCACATGCAAGTTTGCCTAAGTAAGAAGCATAAAAGAACATGCCCCGAACGTTCATGTGTTCTTGAATTGAATTATTGATTTGTATAAGCCTTTGACAAAGTCTGAGCAGAGGCTGATAAGTCTTCTCATTTAAAGAATCACTTAAAATGCTAGTTTTACCCTCAAATGTGTATTTAATTTTTTGCTTATGTTGGTATTTACATGTTGGTATTTACAGCTGTTTCCTTGGGCACCTCTGGAAGGTGTGATCGAGGCTTATGTACAACATAGTTCACCCATACTTAACGTTTGGTGGTTGTTTTTTGTTGGCATTTGATTTTGGCAATGCATCAATGCAAACATTCAAACTAGGTCCTCTACTCAGTGTATAAGCTGTATATTCTCAAGGAACCAGATGTTTAGAATTTCAAGTAAGAGATTCAGAAATCTTTTCATTTTTTAAAATATATCTTTAAGGCATGATCTTTTGATCCTTTCTCAAGTAAACAATACTTTTTTAATAACTTCCAGGGTAAGGTGTAAGCATAGACTTCATTTTTAAAAAGTAGGATTTAATCAGTGCTGGATTTAAAAATTTTTTTCCAGTCTCCTGAGTGTTGTGGAATCTTCTGGGTTTTGCACAAGTTCGGTTGTTTTTGTTTTGTTTTTGCCTCACAGTTTGCTGTTTGTCTCCAAGTTCTTTGAACATCACCCCATATCGCAGGAGGAGACCACCATAGGAGAGACCACCCCGGCATCGGGATCGTACCCCTCAGTGCCCCCATCAGATTCTGTTGGGTATGACCTTATTCCTGCTCTTTAATACCATAACATTTCAGTATTGTATGCTTAGAATCTTTCAAAATACTGCTCTGCAACCATCTCTACATTTTTTTTGTAATCTGGCTTGTCATGCGAATACATCAACTTATGCTTAACTTCAAAGAAGTGAATGTTTTCATTCACTTGAATGACATATATTAGTAAACAAACTGAAATTAAGTGTGTGCTTAAGTGTTTGTAGAATTGGGGCCTTACCTGTTACAGAGAATTCTTCTCTATGGTAGGATAGACCTGGTCTAAACTGGAAAGATTTTATTCTTCAAATCAGTGCAAACTAAAACGCTGTCTTTACAAATTTGTTTAGTTTTTTGTAATGAAGTTATAATTTATTTGCCTTGGAGTGACAAACCTCTGTTTCAGAATAAGCCACAGCACTATGAGATTGATATGCATAGATGCCAAGTCGAAGTGCTTTTTTACATACACATTGCTTTAGTATTGTCTGGACCAGATGTCCTCCTATTTAGATGTTGGGATGTACCAAGAGTATCTGTTTGCAGATCCAGATTTTGTAAAATTAGACTTCTCAAACTGATTACAGCCTCTATCCCCTGTATTTCCAACAAAGATTCTGGCGCTTTTCTCTGTGAAAAGGTTATGGATCATATTTAGATTGTGATCCTAGTAGTTAAGCGGTCATTGATAACCAACATTAGAGAGTGGAACAGATCTCCAGGAAAGATCAATTCAAGGATGTGTATCAAAGTCAAGAATTGTGAAGCAAATTTATTAAAGCACCGAAGACAAAAGCCTTCAGGAAAATGCTCCTAGGACATGTGGTACTCTGTGGAGATGAACTGAATTTGGCAGAGAGGCTGTCTTGGAATACTGAGCATTGTGCCTGACTAAAGCAGAAACACAGTTGGAAGCTGCACAAGCACTTGAGGACTCTGGTTGGAAGAAAAATTCCCTGAACAGCTGAGACTATTTTTGAAAGCTCAAATATGATACCTCCCAAGAAATAGATTGACAGTGCTGCAGAAGGAACTTCATTTGGTAAGTAGAAAGAAAGACAATATTCTTATTTGTAATAAGTTGTGAAGTTTTAGAAAAATTTTGGAATTGCCTCTTCTATATGGTGAATATTGTCCTTATATACTGTAGGTTAGTACAGCAGATTGTGGGCAAGCCTGCTGAGACAGTCTTGTAAGCTAAGCATGCTTTGGCACTGTCATGATACATCTGAAATTAAAACCAAGCCAGAATTATTAATCTGTGATGAAGCCTGCTCGCACCAAATGTGTTGAACACACGTGAAGACCAAAAGGGACTATACGGCACCAGTCCCAGTACTGTTGTATATACTAAATTTTCCTGCTTTACAGTTGCCTCTGCCCTCACAATTATGATTTCTTACTGGTCCGTGAGGGCGCAACAGGATGAATTATTTTAGTTTATACATGCAGTACTTCGAGCAGTCTTACTTTTGTGAAATGAAAACTGAAAGGAAAAACTGAAACAAATGGTGGTTAATACCTTAAGGTTTTGAAATGTTTTTAGTTTTCTATTTGTGAAGTTAAATATACTTAAATATACTATTATACTATATACTAAATATAAATATTTAGATTATAGAGGTGTTTTGTTGTGTTTGCTTTAAGGTATTTTGTTGTCTTCTTTAAGGTGATTGTATCTGTAAATAGTTGTGGTTGCAGGAGTTGTTAAAGGTTTCTAGCTCCCCACCTTTTTGGTTTCTTTCCTCTGCACTTCATTGTTAAAACATAAAAAGGCATGCAGCATGCCTTCAAATTCTTTTGAAAATGGTTTATGATTATGAGTTGTTGTTTAAAAAGTAGTGTGCATGTTACAAAGACATGCATTTTTCTCCAATCATTTGTGTTGGCACTGTTTTCTTTCCAGAAGCAACTCAGACACTATTGTATGAGCATATAGCACTGTCTGTGTATTTCTCCAGTTATCTTTTTTTTTCCTCCTTCAGTAATACTTCTCTGCTTTTTCGGGATGTAATTGTGGAAATACTAATTTCAGTGATTATTTTTAAGAGTAAATAAAAAATGCTGGCCTTCTCTACAAAATCAGAGACATGGTTTTTGTTAAAGAGTACAATATGGGGCAGCAGCCAAATTGGAATCAAAAAGTCTGACATTTGAGGTTGTCTTTACTGGGAAGAGAGTAAATTAATGAAATTATGTAGAGCTGGGCAGTGGGACTGAAAATATGAGAAACTAGTGCTTTGTTAACGCTGTTACTAGTTTAATAACTGCTCCTTCAATTTCTCTGTTCTCATAGCATTTTGCATGGCGCAGCCCACAGAGGAAGGGATGTTACTAATTCTTTGGTAAACCTGAGGAAAGAGGAGGCAAACGTCCTTCATCTTTAGCCTTGTGAAGGGATTCCAGCAGCAGGAAAGTGTCCAAAGAAAGGAAGAGTTCGTGTTGCAATACAAGCTCAAGAAGAGCAAAGCGTGTTTGACATGCTGAGGAGTGGACAAGGGACCAAATGGAGAAGTTGCAAAGAGAAAGGGACATACAGGAAAAGAACGTTGGACATGGTGTAAAAGCTGATAAATGTGCTGGAGAACTTTGTTGCACTTTGCTCACGTGTAAGATCCTAAATCAACCCAGTCCTGTAGCCTTCCGTTCCTCCAACTGTAAGCAATAGGCAGTTCCTCCAGATGTTCCACTCCAAGATAAGGGAGCACATACAGTCTTGCTTGCACATTCCTGAACCCTTTACAAAAATGTGTCCAGCCTCCACATCAGGTCTTCTGTTCCATTTTTATTCTTTCAGTTTGCACTATTGTGTTGTGCCCAAGCAGACATTCTAGTTATAATCTGGACTTAACTGGAAAGAGCTATTAAAGTGCAGGTGTCCCTGATGATAGCCATTTGTAATAAAATTGAAGTACATAAACTATATAATACATTGTATTCATTTTATTCATTGCACTATCATAAGTTTTTTCTGCATATATGCTCGTAAAACGTGAGCACTGAATTCCTCTGAATCCAGTTCACTGGATCTTATATATGTATGAAAAGGAGAGAGATTAGCTGTTCAAAATATTTCAAAGTTGTCTTTTTCTACTTCCATCTATTCTCTCAAATGTTGTGAAGTTGGGCAAAACTCAGCAAACCCATGAGGCAGATATTATAGCAGGGTAAGTAACTTGTAGAATGAGGGGGTGGGGGGCCATATGATCAGACCTGAGTAGCACAGAGGCAGGCTGGACTTGATAAAAGCTGGAAGCTTCTGCTTTGCTTGAGGTAGGATGCTGCTGGTAAGCAGTTGGCTGAGTCTTTGCTCCCCGATAAACAACATTTCATCATTAATGTTCTACATTTGAAGAAGGAAGAGGGGACTGTCTGGTGCACTGTTCTTGGAGGCTTGCCAGCTCCTGCCTTAAAGCAGACTCTAACCTATGATTAAACACCTCTGCTTTCCTTTCTGCCTTCCAAATGTTCACTGATCATTCTGCCTCAGCTGAAGATATTTAAATGTGTAGAAAAGCTTCTGAAAACCCAACAAAACAAAGACACGTTCTTACAAGGTTGCACTTTAGTATTACCACACCGTTTTGGTCTGTTTTATTGTGTAAAACTATGGTCTTTGCCACCAGACCTTTTCTAAGCTGCTCCATACAACTGTTAGCAAACTTCCTATGATGCCCAATTTGGTATGCTGCCTTGATGAGCAGGAAAGGCTTGGTATTAGAATCCTTAAACAATTCATCTTTGTTCTGTACAGTAAGTGGAGGAAACCTGTTGATCTTCAAAACTTTATTTGCAAGAGCATGGAAGTGACCTGAGACCTGGCTTGGAGGACTAGCAAGAGCTCTGTGGGTCCTCTCGATAGCCTCTTGTATATGAAGCTGTCAGAAGTTTTACAAAAACATTGCAAAGCTCTGATCTGGACTCAAAGACAAGTATGAATGCATGCCGTTGTGATAACTATATTTTACACCTACAAAGTGACATGCTTGAGGACAAGTTAACCATGATATTAAAAAGTGCACTAATCCATATGAAGCTTTGCCTCTTGAAGATCTGTCCCATGACTGTTGCTAGCATAGCTAAAATATCATTTTATTCCAGATCATTACGTCCACAGGAGCTGTTTGAAAATGGAAGTGCACGGTGCTCCTCATTAACAGTTGTAACAAAAAACAAAGCCATGTAAATGCAGTGGTAGTCCCACATGCACTTTGACTCGTAATAGGTTCTGCTAAGGAGGCAGTCTAGTATGTGAGCAGTCCTATTCCAGTAGCAGTGCTGTCATTCCACAAGGGAGGTGGCATATACGCTATGACTGAAACTGTGTTAATGTGAATTTTCAATTAGGGTGTTTGTCTAACTACAGCAAAACAAAACTTCAAACAAAAATCTCTTGAGAAAAATCTTTCCTGAGTAGACCAGTTCTTAAATGCCTGGAAAGCGAGTTAAAGAAAATCGAGGGTAATTTGTATTAAATTTTTCTTTCATATTCTTGAAGAGCACTAGTGTGTAAGTTCTAAGATATACGAGAGATACTGTGTATAATACTATATGAGTTTGCTTTATGTAAAGTAGTATGTGTGGGCCCTTCTGAGTTACCCTTGTTTCTACCAGTGGACCCAGTTTTGTAGGATAGCGAATCTGTGGACATATTGACATTTGCTATCATTGACAAAGGGTAAAAAGCTGCACCTATCTGTAGTTAGTAGCCCCAGTTAGGTAATTTAGGCTTTCTTTCGTCTACTGACAAAACCTCTTTGTTCCCTCTTGATAAAAAGGAAGGGAACAATGTGCTTATCCCAAATCCACGTTCTAAGGAAGAGGTGCATTCTGTTGTACTGCCAAGAAAGGTTATAATTTATTTTTAAAAAAATGTAGGTTTGACAGCTCTATTAGCTTGTTGCCTGGGAAGCTGAGAGTCATTTGTTACAGGAATGCCCACACTTAAGTGTCTGGAAGACAGTATGGTACAACCTTTCTAATAAGTCAGGATATTGACCTTCTTATTTGTAGGTCTCTTCTAGCACGGGAGTTGGCTGCCAGCTGCTTCAAAGGCTGCAGGAGCAGCAGAAACTCAGATCCTCGTATTTAAACTTCTCTGCTTCTCTAAGCTGCCGCCTGCTTACAGTGAACAGTACTTTGCAGAGTTGTGCTCTAGTTGTTTTTTTTTGTTGGTTTTTTTTTCCCCAGTTTGTTTGCTGGCACTTACTCCTTCAGCATAGCCTGTAGATCTAGTGTCATAACCTGTTTGGAGCGGACAGTGTCACCCTCTTGTAAATTAAAATAGCCATTTCTTTTTTCCTTTGTTGTCCCTTCCATCTTCCTGCAACAGTTAAATTAGTCCATGTACGCATGGGCTTATGATACTTAGGAGGATCACTGTATGCCTTGTGATGATGCCTCTCCTGTAGTATAGAGGCAGATCAAGATACTGCCTTTGTTGCACGCAGGAAGAGGCTGCTGCTAATCACTGAGCTTGTGGTCTCAGTAGGCCACCCTTGCTAGCAAACTTTTTCTGTCTTTCTCTTCACTAGTTTGTGAATACTATATTTTTTTATTGCTTTTTAAAGCAATGTCCACATTTAGAAAAAAATATTCTGCATTTTACTGAGTGTCCCGAAAACACCCAATAATGAAATCCTGGTTGTATAGGTAGTGTACATGACCATGTCTTGATTCTTTTGTGTCTATCCTCCCAGTAACAGTAGAGCCAAAAAGAGAGCTCTTTATCAGACTGTAGGTTTTTTCCTAAAGATCTGACCTGCCTCCAGAATTCCATAAGTAGAAAAAGATATTCAATTTGTTTTTAAAACATGATATGATGTAGCATGCTACCTGTGTTAGCAGTGTGGTAGGCTTGATGACCTGTGTCCAGAAACACAGGCATATTTTTGGATTCTTTTGGTAGATGACCGTTTATGACTCAGAGGAAGATTTAATTGAAACAACATTTCTGAAATTGTTTTTTTTTTCTCCCTTGGCTAACTCACAATCACAGCAACTCTAATTATTTCTGTTCTAGTTGCGTGGCAGAGCTTAAATGCTCTCATAGTCAACCCTAATACAATGATCTGGTGTTTGTTGTTACACGTTTTCCTTGGTTTTACTATTTCAGACTCCTCAGGAGGTTTGGGCAGGAGATAGCTGTCCTGACAATGGCAGTTCTGGGCTGGCTGAGATGATTTTTATACTTTTCTGAAATCTTTGTGTGTTCCATCTGACATACTTGCCTTGACATGAAAGTATGATATTTTGGAATGTCAGCCACATCCTGTGCATGCATCTGCAGTGTCCTATCTCCTGATGTGAGTTCTGGTTGCATAATTTCCTTTAAAAAATGTTTGGGAATCTCAAAAACTTCCTCATCTAAAACAGAAAAGTTTTACTCGGCTGACTTCTGAGCATCACTCAGAAACACTGGGCTGTTGAAAACACTTCCTCAGAAATCTGTCTATTGGCAGTTTCAGTTGCTTCCCATCATCTTCACAGTAATTATATTGTTATGTGCTGTTAGGTAATTACTTTCTAATTTTTTATATAGTTTTTTTTAGAGCAAGACCATATGCCTTACCAGTTCTTCCCTCTATGTCATTCCACGAACATAATCTGTGTATTTTATTGTAAGGCTTACTACACTGTCACCTGAATTCATTGGCAAGTGGTGTATTTGATTGATACTGATCTTGAGAGTGAGACCATTCTTGATAGTGAGACTGTAGGCTGAGAAGGAAAAGGTGACAGGTACTTAGAGTACTGATAGCACTGAGTTCTGAGATCAGTGCCAAACTGTGTAAGATCTGCAATAGCAGATAGGTAATAGACACCTATAAAGCTTATCTATTTTGGAACAAACATTAGAGATGCTGTTGAAAATATTAGTTGCCCCTGAAAATCTTTGGAGAGGCCAGGGACCATGTACATACAGAAGACAGCACCATGGCCTCTTGCTGCAGCAGGCTGCTCTATGGTTTATTTCTGAAACTTCTCCCTGTGGGCATTGCCTTTGTGCGCGTGGTAACCCATGAGTAGTGTAATAGCTGGGGGACTACTCTGTTAGGAGTTGTTTTGTATAAATTCTAAAACGTTGTTATCAACTATGAAGTATATTCTGAGTATGTTTTTTTCTGAAGAAGGTGACAGAGATTTCTTGTTCAACTTGTGTCCATTGAATTGAATGATTGGACTTAACAGTGATCAACCTTGACTTGAGTAAGAGATAAATGCCTATTTATTCTACTTTACCAAAGTAGCAGGATAACCAAATAAGTGATATTCTGCCTTCTTATGAACAACAACAACAACAACAACAAAAAAGAGAGTGTGTAGATGTTTGGTCTATTAATGTCTTTGTTAATTATACTATATAGACTTGTATCTACATTCATGTCTGATAGCAGTTGTATGACTTCAGAAAACTTGTCTGTATAGTTTGAACACTTATCTTTGAAGTGAAATCTCTTCTGTTGCCTAACTGTAGCACTGTAAATAATGTTGGGAATGTTTCACTATTCAGACTTATTTTCTAAAAGCTGAGGTGAACAGGTGATATATTTATTTTTAATATCAATTATTCTTAATACATTGGCCATAATATAATTTATTTATTAATCAACTATTTGATTAATAATTTGATAATTTGAAGCTTTCTTCGTTGCACAGTAATCCCATCCATATGATTTTTATGACATAATTTGACTTCGATATTGGTGAGCGATGTTAAACGTTTTTCTTTCTCAAAGAGATGCCATTATAAAGATTGTATTGCATTAACTTTGAAGTGAAGAAACTAGAGAGTCTCATTATCTGCAGTGCATGTTGAGCTATATTAATTGTTCCAGGTCAGGATTTAATATTACTAGTTAGATACGGTGTGTTAGGATTTGTTTTGTTTTTTAAACTCGGAACACTTTGCAGCCATGTAATTAGATAGTTTGTGCAGCAGAGAGTTGTTGCAATTGATCCTAGGGGAGCAGAGACCATTCATTATAAATTGTTTTTATGCAGGCCTTTAGACCAGCTGTTTTTTATGTATGTGTTATTATAGTTGAAAAGGATTTACCACACCCACTATGCAGCATTTGAAGCCGTTTGTAGACCTAAATCCTCTTTTTCCTTGACTTTGTTTCTCAGACCACCAATTCTCCCTAGTCCTTCTCCTTCAAAATCCATTCCAATCCCACAGCCCTTCCGACCAGCAGATGAAGACCATCGGAATCAGTTTGGGCAACGCGACCGATCCTCTTCAGCTCCCAATGTTCACATCAATACAATCGAGCCAGTCAATATTGATGTAAGTATTAATAACGTTTGGATCATGGACAGCAGATTTGGTGTTTCCCTTATGAGTATCAAGGTGTTAAATATATCGTGCATACACAAGTACTGTATTGCTAAGCTAATCCTTGGTCTGTCAGAACCTTTGTAGATTCCAAGAAAGAAGTTTTTGCTATTGAGAGCTGTAGGAATACAAATAACTTTCTCAACAAGCAGAAGCTACCTTTTTACAGTTCAGTCCTTTAGTTTTCAAAAAAGCATTTTACCACAAACTACTGCTGTTCTCTATTTTATGATTAGTCTTAAGGCTCATACTGCTACCTGTACAGCATTAAGAATGTAAAGGCCAGCGACCATCCTTACAGACCACTGTATGCATTAAGTAGATTTCTTGGTGTGCAGGGCAGTTTTGTTTTTTAGTGTGTTTTTTTTTAGATTTCACATTACAAGTGATATTTCTGGCATTGAAAGATGTTATTGCAGTTATCTGAGCTCAGATTTAGTGAGTGTTGATTAGCATTCCATGAACCCAGCATATATTAATGTGAGTGCTCAGAAGCTGTTACGCTTAACTTGTTTTCCACATTTTTGGAATTTCTGAATGCTGAATTGTAACACTTAACAATAATAGTTGATAATAAACATAAGAGCAGCTAGCATCATTCAAAATTTGGATCATGAGGGCCTCTTTCTAATTTTCTTAATTTGTACAGCTTATATTTTTCCTTTGAATCCAGTCTTTAGAAATCTGTCATTTGTCAGGTGAGCGGTCTTGAAGTCCGTCTGGACGTTGAGACACAAAATCTGTTCTACATGTGAGCTGAGTGAAAGGTGAAATGTTAGCTGTGTATTAAGAAAGCAGCTTACTTGACATTTGCATATGGCAGTGGTGCAGCTGAGAGGCAGGACCGGTGCTTTTCAGCAGCAGTGCAAATGTATAAACTAATTATGCAACCATTAATAAAAAAAAAAAGCTTGATGGTGAAAATGCACCTCAGGGAAGGAAACCACTGGAATTTTCTTGTGTTAAGAAAATCATTAGTGTTGGTTACTTATAGTCTGGATGTATGGTAAAAGATACTCTCAGTTAACAGTGGATTGAAGGCGAAGGAAATCTTTTGCAGTTAGTCATTTCTGAAAAGAGCAGAGTGCATCTGGGTATGCAAATGAAGTGCGTTGGTACAAGCATGAAGCAGAACTCGTTCGACTGACTTACCTCAGTACAGGAAATTGATGTCCCAGCTTCTGATAAGACAGTTCAAATAATTTGTATCACGAACACTGTAACCAGAACGTTTGATTTGATACTGCTTTGTACATTTTGGCCAACTTCATGTTTAAATCAATATTTATATATCAGTATGGATCTGGGGGGCTATGAGTTTCAGTTTACTGCTGGGAGATGCCGTTCTAAAGCAAATGATTCGGAAAAGTTTAATGATTGTTATAAATAGTTTGGAGTCACTGATGTTAGTAAGCCAGAATAGGAAACAGCTTCTATTTCATGACCAGCATATAAGGTCATGGATTATCAATTGGATCAGTCTCAACTGATTCTGGAATGTAAATGATAATACTTATATACAATTTTTTTTTTTAATAGGACTTGATTAGAGACCAGGGTGTACGAGGAGAAGGAGGTAAGTAGTATTTAAACTAGCTACTGTGCTGTATTTAAATATACAATTCCTCTGTCCTTTCCCTTTGTTCTACTTCCTTCTATAAAACACGGGCACAAAGGAAAATATGACTAGAATTAAAAAATGAATTTGCATTTGCTTGTCCATGAAATTAGTATTTGTCTGACAAAGATTTGAGTCATTTGCCAGTCATTCTGGGAGTGGGGGAGACAGAAGGAGAAAAAGTTTTGAAGTGTTATCTGGTCTTTTAGTATTAAAATCATCCTGCACTCTTTCTTTTCCCCTCTCTTTCAGTCACACATGCACACACACACACAGTCACTCACTCACATGGCTGCATGCAGTTATGCTACAGCTTTCCAGCTCTCAAAGATTTTTATGCCTGTTGTTACCTTCCCACCCATGGAAACAACAGTAGTTTCCTTTTGAAGATTATCAACACAGTAGATGGACCTTCCATATGAACTGCTGCATCCTAAAGCAGCATGATGTGCTCCGGTTCTTCTCCCCCTCTACCCCTGCTGAAGATGCTGCTTTGCTATACTGCATGCCTGTGCTAATCTTGGAACCAAGTTGTTAGGACCTTAAATTAAAGCCAGGTCCCTTTATGTTTGCTTTGGTAACACATAACCCTAATTGACAATTAAACCAGAACTAGTGCCAGAAGATAGATTAATTTTTTCTTCACACGTTATACACGAGCCTGTTAAGTTACTTTTCTCACTGGTTGTCAAGGTCCTGAGAGGGCTTCTTATATGCTGTATTTATTCCTATGAATATACTACTAATAAAGAAACAGTAAGTTTTGTGGACATGTGGCAGTTTTTCCAACTCCAAATTATTGACACAGTCATCTACTACTTCTTGTAACTTGTTTCAGCCGTGAGAAAATTGAGTTACCTCACTGCAGTCCACCCCGATCTCTAATGTTTTGTACCGTAGGCTATCACTTAACCGTTTCTCCCATCCGTGACTGTTCATGGGTAGGATGGGGCCTACCTACCACTTTGTGGTTGAGGGAGCTGTTTTTTCTTATGCCACCGATAGTACACTTTTTAAAAAGAAATTTCCTTTAGTGTCCTGCAAGCAAGCAAATTTCAAGTTTCCAGTTTTAGCTATTTTTGTATGTCTCAATAGGTGTGGCTCTCCACAGTTTTGCCCATTTTGTCCAGCATTTAAATGTTGTGGTATCATGTTGGTTTTAACTTTTGATCATAAACTGTCTGCTTGGCATCTGAAAACAATTGGCAATTCCCATTCCTGAAACAGTGTTTTTAGTAATTGACGTTTTTGTCCTTCAAAGTACAGAAGCAAACTATGAATAGGAGTCAAAGCATCCTAGTTATTTCCCATGACTTCTTTCATTTCTTCTATGTGTCTGTCTTTCTGTCTCTGCCTGCCCGTCTCTTTCTCTCTAACAGCCCCTTTGAACCAGCTGATGCGCTGTCTTCGGAAATACCAATCCCGGACTCCCAGTCCCCTCCTTCATTCTGTCCCCAGTGAAATAGTGTTTGATTTTGAGCCTGGCCCAGTGTTCAGAGGTAGTTGGGCTCTTCTTTCTTGTTTTCACCCAAACAAAATAAGTAAAACCACAGATGCTGTTTGTGCCTCACCCTCACACCGTGTGTATGTAAGTGTGTGAGTTTATCAAAACACCTCTGTTTTTTGCTTGGCCTGGCTGGAATGCTTTGAATGTGCTTTCCACACATACTCACTTTCACGTTTATATGCTTGAAAATGACTATAGAGTCTGACTTAAATCTTCTAAAGCAAGGAATTTCATAGTTGAGGTATTTATATGGACCAAGGCGTAATTTTTTCTAAACAGAGGTCCTTGGATCGCATTGTAGTGATTTTAAAGACAAAGCGATGTCCTTAACTTAGAATTTCCTTGACTGTTCAGTTTAAGTCAGTTCAGTGCTTTCACACTTTTATGTATTTAGTAATCTTTATTTTGAAAAGTAATCTAGGAAATCAAATGTGAATGACAAACATTTCCATTGATATCTTGTCAGGTCTTAAGCTTTTCACACAATGTGCCGTGTCAACTTTCCACAAGAAATGTATTTTGGGGATTTTTTTTTTATCTACACTGGGGCCCTGGATGGTTTAGACTATATAATTTTTATTTAGTACATTTCCAGTGAAACAGTACTTGCTTGTGTCCTGAACTATGTAAAATAATATTTTGTCATTTGCACACGCCACTGACTCTTGAGTAATTCAGGCCTAAAGCTGTCAATGGATCTGTTTTATTGCACAAAATCCCCATTGGGATTTCATATGCTGGAAAAACCTACTATTAAGTTATAGCATGAAATAAAAATATTTATGTATCTGTGTATACGTGTAGAAATGAATAGTCAAGTGCATGTAGCGTAGTTTTCAAATGCTACCATCTTGGCTGTTTCAAAGACTTTTGTTGCAGAACATATCAAGAACAGTAAAATTGTTCCAGAAATTTTTGCATGGAGAGAGGTATAAGAAGGCAAGCAAACTGTGTACAGAATGGAATACATTAAATACAACTTCAGAGTCCACACTAATGACTTAAGTCCAGCATTATCTGAAGTATTGCACAGTACTGACAACTTGGAAAACAGGTCCTCTGGTATTATTATGGACAGATTAACTCTAATGTCCTACCATGTGCTATAACCATATCCACTGAAGGCTGAATGTTGTGCCAGTGTTGCTGTATCTCAGTACTACATTTTAAGTGGGAGATTCCAGTTACTTCTAAAGGAGACGTAATGTGTTTCCTTTAATATCTTAAAGTATAACTTCAATATTTAAGAGAAAATCTGTAAGCCAGTAAAATTTTGGAAAAAAGTTGTTGTTCTGGGAACATCATACATTTAATTTGATTTTTGTTTTGTTTTCAGACAAATAATTTAATAAAAGCACAATAATATAGTAACCATAAAATGAAATTGACAGAGAATAGGAACAAAAGTCCATCCATTAGGTCACTGGCTTCCATCTGCTTCTAAATTTAATTAGGTACCCAGTATGCATTATTGTTGCTTTAACATGTGGGGAAAAAGTTCATGGATGCTGCATCCCATTTTTGATACTATTATTATGCACTTCCACTTCTAAATATATGGATTTTAGCTCAATGAAGGAAAGCAGTGATGGATAGATATAATCTGGTAAATTAGCACATAGAGTGGCTGAACACAAGCAACAGTCACAAAAGCTACAAAATGGATTTTGACTTCAAGTTGGCATTAGGAGTCTTCTTGGCAGGTAGGAAAGGGGGTTCTGAAATAATAGGAGGAGGAGTATTGTCCTTTGCCACTGATGTTAGAGAAAGTACTGGAATGTTGGAGGCCTTGTACAATGACATACATCATTTATGAGAGCAGGGTGAACTTAATTAACAGTTGACCCTATTTTACGTCCTTTGCACTGAGAGAGGGTCAACATAACCTTGCTAATTAAGGTGTACTTTAAAAAGCGATGTCTAGTTTAAGTGTTCTATTTGTAAAGAGGCACTGGGGCTCTGAAATACAGCTCTGTGATTTTCCTACAGAGCTTTGTTTAGACAGCATATATGTTAGAGAAAAACTGTCCTAATTTGGATTTACTAGAATATTCCTCAAATAGGTAAATTAAGTGCTTGTTCCTTTGTAATCCTTTATGCAGTCTAATATCTACTTTTAAATAAAAGCTTTTTACTAACAGATAGCTTTAAAACAGCCAAATGGTTTTGAGGTGGCACTTGAAGACTCAGCTAGAAGACATGAAATTTTTTTTGCATTTAGTCTGTTTTGATTCCAAAATACAGTATCTCAGTTATTTATTGGGTCCCTGAAACATTAGCTACAAGAAATCTGAGAGGCAGCTGCAGCTAACTAGATGCTACTACTTGTCAAAGAGGCTGGCGGAATTAAAAACAACAAAACGTATTTTTTTTTTCTATTTAAACATTATCCCTCTAATTCAAGAAGAAAAGGCTGAGGACTAGCTGATACACAGGGATGTTTGCTATAGACTTGTCTCTTTCTGTTACCTAAGGCTTGAGCACTAATCTAGTATTAATACAATATTCCTGGAGTATATGTTTGTTCCTTCTTAACATTTACATTGATGTTTGGAGATACTGCATCTTAAACAAAAATTCTCGCACCTGACACCAGTACGTTCTTGTAAGCTGGCTTCTTAAAGATAAAAATTATCCTGTTTCTGAAATTTAGGTTCAACTGCAGGTTTGTCTGCAACACCTCCCGCATCTTTGCCTGGGTCACTTACCAATGTGAAAGCATTACAGAAATCACCAGGCCCCCAACGGGAAAGAAAATCATCCTCATCCTCAGAAGACAGAAATAGAATGGTAAGATGAGTTATTTTCACACACAGTACACAGTGTGGTATACTCGTAGTATAGAAATACCACACATCCATGTTTTTCTCAATTTTCTTTCATCATAGCCATGTGAATTATTTTCAAGGTGATTATATAATGATCGAGGACTTTAAACCAATAAATAATGGAATATTGAAATCATGAGACTAGTATATAAATGATAGACTGTGTTCAGTTTTCCTCCATTGCACCCAAGTGTCTTGGTGCACTTTATATTATAATGCCAGTTTCCCTTCAAAGATTATCTTGATCTTTTTCTCAGCATGTTTCACAAACAGTGAAAGTTCTCTACTGACTCAAATTTAACAATGGCTAAAATGACTGCGTTCTTTTAATTCACAGTTTAACCTTATGACTGAGTAAGAGTTGAAAAATTCATAAACGAGACTTTCCCTCTGGGAGGAGATTCTCTGTTTTTTACTGGTTTTAACACTGCCCAAAATCTGTAGCAAATATTTCCTGTCAGGAAATTACTTGTATACATTTATGCTGAGGTTTTGAATATACCTGATTTGAAATGTCACTTGCAGTATTTGGAGAAAAAATATTTTAATTACATGAAATTTTGATACAGAATCTTTAATAAAGGACGTATTTTCACAAGCATTAATTGATGGCTTTTCTTCTTTCTTTCTTTCTTTTTATTATTTGTGTAAATATGTAAAGAAAACCCTTGGTCGACGAGATTCAAGTGATGATTGGGAAATACCAGATGGGCAGATCACAGTTGGACAAAGGATAGGATCTGGATCATTTGGAACAGTCTACAAAGGAAAGTGGCACGGTACGTGGCTCTCAGGGCAAACAGTTACTCTTAAGCAAGTGGCATTGCCTGCTGAGGGCCACCCAGCTGAAAAGCAGCTTTACAGAAAAAGATCTGTGGGTCCTCATGGATGCCAGCTTGAACATGATTAAGCAACATGGCTTTGTCACAAAGAAGGCTAATGGTATCCTGGGCTGCATTATAGACAAAGCATTCCCAGAAGGTGGAGGGAGGTGATCCTTCCCCTCTACCTCATTACTGGTGAGACTACACCTGGAGTGGCGGTTCCAGTTCTGGATTCCCCAGTACGAGAGAGATGTGGACATACACTGGAGGGACTCCAGCGAAGGCCCTCTGCTATGAGGAAGGGCTGAGAGCTGGGACTCTTGAGCCTGGAGAAGGGAAGATTCAGGGAGAGATCTTGTCTCTCTCTCTCTCTCTCTCTTTCTCTCTCTCTCTATGTATAAATTCCTGAAGTAAAGCTGGAAAGAGGATGGACTCAGGCTCTTTCCACTGGTGCCCAGTGAACACAAGAGGCAATGGCCGCCAACTCAAACAGAAGAGGCTCTGTTTGAGCATGAGGAAACACTTCATTGCAGCGAGGGTGACTGAACACTGCCACAGGTTGCCCAGAGAGTTTGTGGAGACTCCCTCCTTGGATATGCTCAGAAGCATTCTGGGCATCGCCCTGTGTGAACAGCTATAGGTGGTGCCTGCTTGAGCAGCAGGGTTGGGTGATACAGCCCCAAGAGGTCCCAACAAACCTCAGCCATTCTGTGACCTATGACTGCTATTTAAATCTAGGAATCATAGGTTAAGTAATCTACATTAGAGCTTCAAACAGTGTAGAAACTTGACTCCAATGTGTTCTTATGTGTTCTTCAGAAGTAATTATTAGGGTAAAGAATGAAACATAATTACTAGAAAGGCAGAAGTAGCCACCTCACTAAGTGAGAATCTCAAATGTGTGCGTATACAGAAACTTTAGATGTGGCTAGAATTTCTCAGAGTAAAATAAGAATAATACTTATACGAGTTTACAGAATATATACTTATTTTAATATAGTAGTGGTTTATTTCACTAAAGCTAGAAAACAGTCTCAATATTTCTGATTTTCTATATAGCATTTTCTCAATTGAGGAATCTGTGTCAATGATACTTACTAAAGATTGCTATTTTGAAGGTGACGTGGCAGTGAAAATGTTGAATGTTACAGCCCCCACACCTCAACAGTTACAGGCTTTCAAAAATGAAGTAGGAGTGCTCAGGTAAGAATATTTTTGGTATAAAATAATCTGTGTAGATTTACATTTCTGGAAGCAAAATAGAAAGGAGTTTTTTGGCTTTGGTAAATTCACATGTTGAGATGGATGCCTGTCCTGGAGGAGGGTCCCTGGTAAAATGCTTGGAGCTCTTAAGTCCATAGCTGTGGTAACAGAGGCTTTCAGGAGTATGCTGCCTTGAAGAGGTGCGCATATTTTTGGTCTCATACCTGAAGTCTAGCCCTTCACTGCAGTTGATCATTTTGGTGCTTAGTAAAAAGTCAATTGTGCTATCCTTTGACCCAGCCAAGCCAGGTATACTTGTCAGTGTGCATTTTCCATTATGCTTCATCAGTACTTTCTTAGCTTTGAGGTAAGATTTGCAAGAAAGCACTGATTTTTGTTCACTCAGCAGTTAGTCTCAGCATCACTTGACAAATCCTTGAACCTGAAAAAGGCTCAGTCGCATAGTTGAGAACTGTCGTAGCCTGCATTGGTAGGGGACAAACAGGTTTGCATTGCAGGCTCCTATGTTAGTTTTTTAATATAAGAAAATATGAAATGCTTTGTCATCAGCTGCACAGCATGCAGACTTAAAAAGCTGCCACATGTTTTAAACTTGGTCTGTCAGGTTTCATCAAGCAGTGAGCAAACTGCTTGCAGTACTGAGCTCTGTTGGAAGAAGACTGTCTTTTTCCTCAGCCTCTGGGAAAGCTAGGAAAGACTGCAGAGATCACTGCTGTGATCTCTATTTGGTATGTTTGAAGGTATCTAGTTCTTCTTGATATCCATTTGGTGACACTAAGAATGCGATTGGCTTTTCCTGGGACGGGATTAGGAGAAACTTTTGCATTTTATAATGTATCACTAGACTGTTTCGGGCCTTGAATCTACTGGGATATCTGCTGAGATCATCTTCTCAGAACTCTCTTAAGAAGTTTTTATGTCTGGAGTTACTGCTTCTTTGAAAGAGGTTTGATTTCATCTGGCCAAATCTCTGGTGAATTTAAGTCTGTTCTAGTACGGTTTAGAAACAACTTCATTGAGAATATCCTAACTTACTGAGGTACAGTTTTCACATCTACCTCCATCCTTATTTGTATGCTGGCTCCACAGAGAGTAAAATGGTGTTATCAAGCAAAGTACTAATTAAAAATGAAGTCTTGCCAAAGAGGCATGTTGATGGTGTCTGAAGAAAAGTGTTGTACTTTCTGGAAGTCTGTGAGTCTGAAATTTCATTTTGAATGTCTTACTGATGGGCAGCAGCATCTCATAGCTGAACTAGTGTTACACATGACCAGACCTGCCTTCAAACAGTCGCTGTCCCATGTAGACTTAGCGGTAATGGCATCTTCTGAGCATTTCTGTTCTAAGTTGATTTCAAAATCAAGAAGAAGCAGTGCTTGCTCCAGAATAGCTATTGCATGGTAATACAATAAAGAATAAAGACTGAAATCATTCATTAGGCTCAATGTAGAAAAAGATTGTCCTAAGGAAAGCTGAGACTGACCAAGATCTTCAGTTTGGAAAGATGCGTTTAGTTCTGCCTGGTTCTTGTTTGTTTGCTTTTCATCAGTTTCCTCCTGAGTTTTAAAACTATATATATATATATATTTTTTTTTTTTTTTCAACAGGAAAACACGGCATGTGAATATCTTACTTTTTATGGGTTATTCAACAAAACCTCAGTTGGCTATTGTTACACAGTGGTGTGAGGGGTCCAGCTTATATCACCATCTGCACATAATTGAGACCAAATTTGAAATGATCAAACTAATTGATATTGCACGACAGACTGCACAAGGCATGGAGTAAGTATCTTATTTGTTTGCAAATCATTGCTGGGACCCTGTCCACATACCACCTTTATACTAGGCTGTCTGCTTAGTCTACCAAGCCCAGAATCTTAATCAAATCAAATGCAAATGTTGAAGTGTTTAGTATTTTGATCAGTGGAGTAGAGGTTTTTTGCTCTTTTTCTGCAACATAGGGAAATACATGCCATCAAGTAATATGGTCTCTGAAAACAAAATGAAAGTTTAACCACACTGTAATTATCTTTAATCTTGTGAGCAAAGATTTCTGCCCAAGTCTTTATGGTCTTCACAGTGCAAATAGTCTTCGGATAGGAGGTAAGACCCAGTTTAAAAAGAAACACCGTGTGAATGAAAGGATAGAATGAAACATAAAATGAGGCTCTTCCAGCAGGTTTGTACCGCTGATTGATTAAACAGAGCCATGGGAGACTCACTGCCTAATTTAGGCATGTCTATGCTGTGGGACAAGTACTCTTCCTCTGGAACTCTCTGCAGTGTATTTATCTGGCATGCAGTTTGGGGTATCTCTTTTCCAGTCCTGTGCTAAAAAGCAGTCAGCTTCTTTCATGGGGGATGCAGCCTGGGAAGCACCTTTAGTTTCCACAATTTGGAAATACCTTTCCTGAGGTTGAGACTATCCCACAAAGTATCATGACAGTCACCTTCAAGGCTAGGAGCAGAGCCTTCAGCATGTCAAAAACTACTGAAATTCTTTTGTTTTGATTTTGAATATTGACTTAATCAACTGAAAAGCAGAAGGTGGTGTGTAATTTGTTTCATTCTTCAGTAGGACCAGGGTTAAGCTGGAAATCTAAGCTTTATTTTGTTTTTATTTTCTCCTGTGACTGTTTCAGGAACTGACATGGGTAACTGAAGCTTTCATGCCTTGACAAAAGTGTGCAGTTTGAGTATCTACAGGATTTGTTTCAATAACAGTAAACTATGAGCTGTTGATTAGTGGAATAACATCTAACCCACCCAATCTGTCATGTTCCTTTTCAGTTATTTGCATGCCAAGTCAATCATCCACAGAGACCTCAAGAGTAATAGTATCCTTTTCCAGAGATGTGATTGTAGAACCAGCATTCCTGGCTGGTTTTTTTTTCCTGCCAGAAATGTTCCTATTGAAGAGAACAGCTCTTCATGCGTGATTATTTGTTGAGTTGAAATTTCGTTGAGGAGGTGTAATATGATTATTAGAAAAGTAATGCTTGCATTAATCTGTTTTAAAGAACTTAATTCCTGTAGAAAGAATAATATAATGGGCTGTGGATTTTGGAATGTAACATGACTAACCTTTTCATTTTACTTTTAAATATTCTTTTCTTTTGTAAAAACATCTTTTGCTGTCCGTCTGTACGTTGCATCCCTTGGTTGTTTTGTTTGGCCACTAACGTATAGCAGAATTTCTTGATTTTTTTCTGCAGCGTGCAAATAAACTATTGTAAGCAAGATATTGAAAGCAATTTCAAACTTTTGTTGGGAGCTATTGCATGTTTAGAATGCCTTTGCCTGTTGAACATCTGATAAATACTGCTTTTCACTGCCAAAATAGCTTATACACTGGCTGGCTCAGCTTGTGCCTACCTGATGCCAGCAGGCACAGGTAACCCATTGAACCCCGTCTGTGCTGGTGATCAGGGGTTGCAATTATTCCCCATGATCAGGGAATTCCCAGTAAGTGTGAGTCACAGACTCGTATTGACTTAAGTCCCTGTCTATTGCTGTGATTCCAAGAACATAGCAAGGTTTGTTGTCGTTTCAGAAAGATTTTTTACATTGTTGATTTCTACCTGTGATGAAAGAGTTCACCAGTTTGCTAGTGGAGTATTTGCAGCTTCTAGTGTTTGAGCACTTGCAATTTAACTAAAGTCATCTGGGTCATAGTCTGTTCAACATTGACCCAGTCATTACATATATAACCGTGAACTACCATAATCCATTATCCTGACTGCTTAGAACCTGTATTTTATGATAACTTTATTTAATGGTGGTGAATGGTTAAAACTGTTGCCTTTACAATTGCACATTTGTAGCCATTTATTGTTTTTTGTAGGACAGGACCAGTTTTGTTTGTTTGCTTTCCCTTAACATTTATCCCCTTAGATATTTTTCTTCATGAAGACCTCACAGTAAAAATAGGTGACTTTGGTCTGGCTACAGTGAAATCACGATGGAGTGGATCTCATCAATTTGAACAGCTATCTGGATCGATTCTATGGATGGTAAGTAAAGGGGAAGTGGTGTATTCATTTTAACTGATTTAATTGCCTTTGGCCAAGCTTTATAAGACTATCCTTCCAGTGCATGGACACATGCAAGCCATCTGAGGCTGGAAAGGCCAAGCAGTAATACGTAGTACTAAATAAGTTCTTGACAATTTTTCTTTAACTGTGTGTTTTCTAGTAGTCAGCAAAAAACTTTCAGTGTCTACTTTCACTGTTCTGAGGGCTAAACTGACAGGACAATTTTGCGTAAGGAAAAAGGGCATGATCAACCCAGGGCTGAGGAGGATGTTTTGTCATAGTTCAACTAAGGATCACCAAATTAAAAAGAACCAATGGATTCAAGTCAACATCCACTTTGTAGAGCCAAGTAATGTGGACTCTAATACAGAAACCCAGCCATGAGGGGGGGCCTTGCACCTATTATACTCCGGACATGTCCGTATCATGTTTCCACTAGGCAAGGTACAGTCTGACGTGGTGAGATAAAACCTAATTGTTTCCTTTTATGATACAGGCACCGGAAGTGATCAGGATGCAAGACAAAAACCCATATAGCTTTCAGTCAGATGTGTATGCATTTGGGATTGTGCTTTATGAACTGATGACTGGACAGTTACCATACTCAAACATCAACAACAGGGACCAGGTAAAGAGCATGGGCTTGGGAAGGGACTGCCTTTAGTCAGATTGATGTTGCTCTGTGAAGTGACTGTTCTGTTGTTTTCTGTATTTCATTTATTCGTTGACTCTGATGTTCTGGGATGACGTTTCTACATTATTTTTTTTTAGATCTGCCTCAGCCATATAGCACCAATTTACGCACTTTTCTTGAGGGTTTTTTCCCTTTGTTCTTTTTTACTTCAAGTATAGATTTTCAGATTCTAAGCTGGTTGCCTTGGATACTTATTAGGGAGAGAGCAGGTTACTTAATAGTAGTTTAGTTTAGAATAGTTCTGCAAAGGAGAAATAATTCTCCGTATGTTCAGTTATTCCTCTTTCTTTTTTTGCCTCCTGAATTGCATTGAATAATAGTTCAGGAACAGGACTGACAAAATGGATTTAACTGAATGCTTTATATTCATTTCAGTCTCAAGAAATGCATGCACCATCTAATTGAATTTCAGGGTATCATCATTTCTCAAAGTCTCCTTGATGAAGCATATGACTTTCCAGAGTGTGAATCCTGTAAGAAGATTACTTAATTGTGAACAAATCTTCTATAAGTTTAATGATACTCCACACCTATTATATGTTTCAGTAGGCTAGGCATGTTTGGGAAGGCTTGTCTGATGTATTATTTCTCTGTCTAATCTGAAAATAAGATCTATGCATCAAGACCTTTGGTGTAAACTATTCCTTAGCTGCCTAGCGATGTATTTATGTTTTATCTATGTCCACATCCCTTGTTTTTTTCACTGTCAGTACTTGAGAATTGCAACCATAGCAACGTTCATGTGTGAATGCCATTTTATAAGGCTGCTTCCATATTTGTCAGAACACTTCATTCCAATTCATCAGATTTGGAGCGACTCCCTTTTTTCTTTTTCTTTTCTTTTTTTTTCCCCCTTTTAAACAAAGGGAAGAATCGAGATTCCTGGCTTATATGGTTGTAATCTTCTAGAAGCAATTCTGGTTATACCTTTTGAGTTTTGAGTCATGAACCCAATGATATGGGTACCTGCAGCTAAGAGCTGAAACAAATTTTAAATTACAGGCGAAGCCAACATATAAAATGCAATCTTGTTTCTTGATTTTTTTTCTCTGTCTTTAAAAGAGATGCAAACATTGCCTGCTCTCTGTTGGTGCTTTTACATAGCAGATACTGTGTCACAACTGACGTTCTTAGTGAGCAAAGTATCATTCTTGTTGTGCCTTCTGGAGTTTTTCTGACTTCTATAGATTTTTGTACATGGATTAGAACTCTTATTGTTGTGATAATCTTTTTCTAATTACTAATAAAAATTAAAAATTAATCCCTACATTACATAAGCAGAGTGTCAGAAACAAAAATGGTGATAATTTCTGAATAATTTCAATTGAGGTAGTGTAATTATGTAGAAAACTGTAACTGCTATATGACAGTAATTCTCACTGCAGCAAGGTAAGGGATGAGGTAGAAGAACCTTTACTATTCAAGTTTGCTCTGATACTTGGGAATTCCTAAAGAAACCATATGGGAGATCTGTTCTCTCTCTTAATGCAAACACAGATGCAACTGAATCAGAAAGTTGAAAAAGGACTTTAGTAGTGTTAGTATAAATAGTATATATAGCTTGCTTGAGATGTGTTTTTTGTTGTTGTTTTGTTTTTTGCCAGTGTCAAGATATGAAATAGTTATACTTTGTTAAAAATAAGGCATAATACACCTGCTGGCTGTCTCACTGTTCAGAAAAGGTAGTGATTATCTCCTGCAGCATGAGCAGATCTTTGATTAGCTGGTTTGGAAGGGATTTTTAGTGTCAGCATGACTGCATTACTCAAACTGCATTACTTTTGACCTTGGCTTGACATGACGATGTTTGGTGGGTTCTTTAATGTGCCCAAAAGAACATGAACCAAATTTGTACTTTGTTTACCTGCTTGCTTTTAATTTACTTTGTTCTGTGCTTAAATTTTATCCTTAGGTGAAATGTAAATCTTCTGCATTAGTTACTGTAAAAAATGTAAAGCCTGTGTCTAAGTGAAACATCAAATAGGCCAGTAATAGTTTTTGCAGACGAGTGGCAGCGTCTTTGAGGGGGAGGGAGGAGGTTGAAGGAGGGGTGAGAAGTTGGTCAATATTAATAAGCTTTCATGATGAAAAAGCAAATGAAGGAATTTATTCTCAGAAGGTAAGGGTTTTTTATTTTATAATATCTTAAGTCCATGAGTTTCTTAAAATACCTTTCAGTGTGAACTTGCTGTTTACTTTTCTAGAATCATAAAACCACAGAACAGCTTAGGTTGGAAGGGACCTTAAAGCCCACCCAGCCCCAACCCCCTGCTGTGGGCAGGGCTGCCACCCAGCTGCTCAGGCTGCCCAGGGCCCCATCCAACCTGGCCCTGAGTGCCTCCAGGGATGGGGTGTTCAATGAATAAAACAGACTATTTATTTTTAGGAACTGTGTTCCAACCACAGTAGCTTATTCTTGTTTTGTAACAGTTTTTGACACCGAAGAACAGTTCTTTTGATGGTTATTGCTATAAATAGTAACCATTTAATAGCGTTCATGTTTCTTATCAATCTCCTTTAGAAGAGAAGGAGGAGGAGAAGTCTAATTTCTTCTCTGTGCTGAGTAGGTTAGCTAACATTACTCGAACGAACTCGGCCATTTCAATTTCAGATCCTGTTCCCTGGGAGCAGAAAATTTGTTGCTGGAAATAAAATAGCCTAGCAAAAAACATTCATCTTTTCTTGTTGCTGTTTTTACTGTTTACTTTATGAGCTTATATTCTTCCCCCTTCATCTTTTTTCTTCTCTAAAATAAAGATAATTTTTATGGTGGGACGAGGATATCTATCTCCAGACCTCAGTAAAGTAAGAAGTAACTGTCCAAAAGCTATGAAGAGACTAATGGCAGAATGCTTGAAAAAGAAAAGAGATGAGAGACCTCTTTTTCCACAGGTGAGGAGTGTTTCTCTTTAGTTCTCAGCAGACTTTACAATCTGAATATGAAAAATGAAGATCACTTATGATCTTACTGACTACTGCAAGATTTTTTTTAGTGCTACACCAAGATTTCATAAGAGTACTAGCTAGTTAGAGCTGTTTAATTAGATATGTTCATTTGCAGTTCAAAAAGCAGGTATTAAAATGACTTACATTTAGCATTTATTTGTTGGAGAAAATTTCTTGGGAAATAGTGCAATTAATGATTGCAGTTAGACACATGAATTAGAACTTGTTCTCTGAAATCTGTATGCGCCCTTCCCTCCTGTCCCCTAAGGCTTTATGAGAGGTGGCTGATATTTTTGTGATAAAACTTTATTTATTTATTTATTTATTTATTTAGTTGGGGAACTAAAAGCTTGGAACTGGAGGACCTTATTTTGTTGTGAATGTACCAAAGCACTTTAAAAAGAAAATTGAGCTCCACCTGCTGGCTTTTTGGTGAATGGTATTAGGGAGTCAGCTTCCAAAGCTGAGTTTATTTGCAGCGATGATGAGTATGGATACTGGTGCATAAAGGAGGAGGCACATAAAAGGCAACTATGTTCGTAATGCTTAGAGAGGAAAATCAAAATGTCCTTTTAAAGGAGAAAGAGGCAGTTTCTTCACAAAATGTCCTTTTCAGCTTATGAGAATATAAACACCAGAGTGAAATGCAGTCATCTACTTTTTAAGGTTTCTGTTTAAATTTATGTATAATATTATTTATTTTATATTTTTTTTCATTAGTTGATGTACTGCCTTTGGTTTTAAGATATTACAGCCACTTGAGAACCACGGATTCAATCACTTGTTTTCTGCTTGTTTTAGATTCTTGCCTCCATTGAGCTTCTGGCCCGGTCGTTGCCAAAAATTCACCGCAGTGCATCTGAGCCATCACTAAACCGGGCTGGCTTCCAGACTGAGGATTTCAGTCTATATGCTTGTGCTTCTCCAAAAACGCCCATCCAAGCAGGGGGATACGGTGGGTTTCCAGTACACTGAAAAGAAATGTGAAAGCATTTGCCTGTTTGCTCATGTGCTGGTGTGTTCCTGTGTGTGCGCAACACATATGTACGTTCTCAGTTCCTACCAGCGACTTTTTAAGGTTTACTGAGGGAAAGAAGACTCATTTCCTAACATGGGGCATTGAATGTCCTGAGCACAAGTCTGTGCTGGTAAGGAATGTCTTGGGAACAGCTGGCACAAGAAGAATTATGAGGTTACTTAAAAGAGAAATGGGAAAAGTCGCTTCAAAATAAGCAAAACTCTTCTAAAGATCATTGGCTGTCGTTTTTTCCTGGTTTATTGGTTTGAATTAGTTACTTAAGAGTATATTTATTGTTAATCTACTCAAAAAACATAATATTTTTTTTCCAATTGAGGTCATTATTTATGAGCATAAGGCTTCAGATTTTTTGGTTAATAAAGCTACTCATATGTAGGAAACAGTTGGAAAACTGAACTTAGCTGCAAGGCTGAGTGCAGTCTAAACTTCTTGCGGTTAGCAGAAGTGAGGAGAAGCACATAGCCTCCAAAGAAAGACCTTAGTGATGTGCGACTCTTCTGAAAGCTAAGGTTTTAAAATAGAGCTGTTTAGAGAATATCTCTTCTTGTAGAGGAGTGGTGGCTTGTTTTTTTTTGGAGGGGGGCTGGGTTTTTTGTTTTGTTTTAGTTTTTATTTTTTCCTTAATGCTCTGACTTGTCATGGTTTAGACCATCTCAAAGTGTTCTCTTACAATGCAACACAGAAGAAATTCTGAATCTCTGCTTTTGCTGAGCTGCAAGAGTATTACTGGCAATGGCCCCTCTGCGTTTCAGTTATCAAGAACTTCAATTCTGAAGTCAAAAATAAAAAAAAAAAAACCAAGTCTGGAGCATAACCAAGTACTTCAAGAGAAAAAAGCTGTCGAACACCCATAGCAGGAAAAGAAAACTTGAAAATTAGCTGTTTTCATGGAAATCAGTATTATACCATAAATTCTGCTAAGTTGAAATTTTGTAATTACTTTAATATTGTTTATAATACTACAGCACATACTTCAGTTCAGTGGTTGTTTTTTTCACTTCCATATAAAGCTGCTAGTTTGACTAGAATTGAATCAGTTAGACTAGATATCTAACTGAGAAAGCTAGAAACCTTATCCAGATCCTGTCAGCTCACTTGAAAGATTTTATTTTTCTCTGGACCATTCCTGTGGAACAGGTGAATCAGAGTACTGGTTCAGGTTACATCAGTTTTTGATGTCAGATATGAAAACAAGCGGTAATGTTATTAATGACTGTGTTCTTGCATAGTTTGAAATTAATTATGTGGTTTTGTTTGTTTCAAACTGTTAAGCTGTTCATCTTTACAGATTCTTCTGCATCAGAAACAAGCTATTGCTGCTCGTTAGGACTTAAATGGCCAGAAATATTCTTAATAGCTTCTGAATTGTGTACTTACAGGGAAAGCTTGCATGTTGCTAGCAGTATGTTTTTGAAATGGATCAAGAAATTCCACAAAGGTTTTCCTTTCTGCTTCTTTCTGGAAACTGAGACTTTTAGAATGGGAGAATTAAAGAGCTTAAAGCAATGTAAGCAGTCTGTACGCTTTCTGGCCATATTCTAGTGGTCTTCTGTTAGAACAGATTTGGAACTAACTTTTCTCTTTATGTTAGCCAAGAAAATTCATCTGTTGAAATCTATCTCTTACGGAAATAGTTATTAAGGATGCAAGTTGTTTTAGTAAATTTGTTTCCCAGCTTTCTGGTAGTTTCGACAGGCCTATCTTAAAATGAAAACGGGATTTAATTTTTTTCTTCATCTTCTTACTCTTATTTTTTAATATATTTTTTTTTAATTTTAGACAGTCCAGAGGAATGCTTCTCAATCTTTGGATGTGCTATGTAGTGCAGGCTGCAATGCTTATGTTAGTAAATAGCAAGAGGAGGGCTGCTGCATCTTCTGCAAAATCTAGAAATGCAGCATCCCATTTCACCGCTCTGGGAGTAGTGGAAGATGCATTGCTATCCTGCCCAGTCTGAATCTTTTTGTGTCTGCCAGCTCAATTAGAGCAAATTATTCCTTGGGGTAGACTTAGCTGTTAAAAACAGTTCTTCATTGCTGTAGGAGCTATAATTTATGTTGTCTTTGGACATGTTTTGTCCACTTTTCTTCTATGTTGTCACTGCATCAGAATTCTTCCTGTATTACTTGCTTTTCTTACACGTCAAGCATGCTTTGGGATCCATGACTATAATGTGACCATAGCTTCTTAGTAAGCATTTTTTTAAGCCTAAAAAAAGTCTGGTTTTGATCATTATCTTCATCTGAAATATAGGCTTTTAGGTGTTTAACTTATGTAGTTTATGATTCTTGCTTCAGTGAAATTCTGAAACATGTATAGCATAGAAATGCCTAAATACACCTGTGGATTTTGGTCATTGTTCTCAGAGTTGCCACTCAGTTCTGTTATGTTGTTTAGAAACAGATACCCATAGGTCCTGAAAACAGGTCTGTAACAAACCAGACTTGCTTGAATGGGTAATTTGTACTATGTGAGATCCCTTTTTTCTTCTTCACATTGGAGTACTGAAACAAAATCTGTCTTGGTACCTTGTAGATGGACCAGATCCTCTTAAATGCTGCTGCATTTAAGCAGCACCTTTGCTTCATATGCACTTCCATGTCAGACACTATTGTGTCAGTGTCCCTCTGCTGCCATCTGTTACATGGCAACAACATGTAACACAATATTGGCGGGAAGGTTCAACCTCTACTGCCAGATCACCAACATAAAATTGGAGGCATTACTCTTGAAGCAGCCCTCAAAGATAGATATGGCCATCTACGTTCCTGACCTAGAGAAAGCTGTTACTGGTACCCACGTTTTATATGTGTTCAATGTACTTAATCCCATTATTAGATGAACATGTTACCTATTTGGTCACATATCAATTTGAGAGCAGGTTAACACCTCAGTTTTGAAAGGAGAGATTAGTTTAGCGTTAGCTTGTCTCAAAAAAAAAAGTCTTTTGCTAAGTCTTTATTTAAATGGAAGAAAAGTCTGAAAATCAACTTTTAAAGGTACTATCCTGTCTCAAATACTTCCTCACTTCTGTTTTTCCATTGCCCTTTCCTAATTAATGGTTCATCTTTTATCTTCTGAAATCCCTGTACAACTATTAAAAGCTGAATTATTACCAGAAATGGGCAGAAGGACAAGATGAGTAATGAGGGAACAATCTCTTGTTTATAAATTGATCTTTAATCAGCAGTTTAGGAAAGCAGACTGAGAAAATAAGTAGAGCATGTTTTGAAAGTGCAGCTATGCATGAATGTCATTCTTAAGTATTAGCCTCACAGGCGATACTCGATGACTTTTTTGTCCTTCTCTTAAAAGAAGAAAAGGACGAGGGGGGAAGGGAAGAACAAAAATTGAGGCACTACTAGAAGATGCTGTGAAGAGAATTAGGCGATTGGTGAAATGTGCCAAAGAGAAGGAAGCAAAAATATCAAACAGTAAGCGTATTTTAGAGCAAGGGTTTTATGTTTTGGTAGAACTGTGTTTTGTTTTTTATTTAAAACAAAACAAAACAGGAGGAGGGGGTGGATTAGACTCATCATGAAGGTGTTTTGTCTTGTTCTTTATGTTGTTGTAACTATCACCATAGACTATTAGGACACTCAGAGCTTGAGATCCATCACGGCTCTCTTACTTCAGACCTTGGTTTGCACTCCCTTCTCATCTCCTGTGAGGCATAGGGTCCTCTGCTCTCTCCCTACTTGCTTTCTGTTGCTTATATCTGCTATAACAGCTCTTCCTGCCAGGCCCATAGATTCCCTTTCGTCCCCCTTCCACATACAGGCTGCTGATCATTTTCTTGATTCCTTTCTTTATAACATAAAACATTCCTTGGAATTAACGCTGCCACTCTAAGATTGTGTCTGTAGGGATGTTTCCAGTTTGTTTCCAGTATTCAAAATGAAACTCTTGAGAAAAATGAAAACAATTACTCTTGAAAAGATGGAAGGACACCAAGATAGAGAACAGTGGTTTGGATGTGATAGTGTTCACACACTTCTGTTGGGTCTCTTCTGTCTGTTTCACTCCTTTGTTGTTAGATCTCTGAGGAGTCCTGTCAGGAAAGGGACATAAACTAACTTAAAATTTATGTGGAACCCAGCAAGAGGAAGTGATGTGTGCATTTCTTTTAATTCCACTGTAGAGTCCTTTTGTTAAGCATTTTTGCACGCCCCGTAGAATGCAATTTCTGTGGGTGGTAGGGAAATTTTTGGCTAAAGCACAGGATTAAGGAGATTTCTATCTTAGTTTTAGCTTCTGTTCAAGATTCTGGTAACATCTCAAGAACCTCAGGCAGCAATTTTACTCTGGTTTACTCTGGTGCCATAGTTCTCTGAAATGTGACTACCAGTCTGTACAGTAGTGTGCTGAGACTCAAACTGTGCAGAGTTTCATGAGATGATTGCATGTGAAAGAAATGTATAGAATTACAGCTTATGCAATAGTTCTGAAGTGAACACAGGACTGTTTTATTTCTTGTGCTCCCTGTTTGTTAGCGAGGCCTAGTTTCTGCTCTCGGAGTAAGTAGGCAGTCTCGCCAGTCTTCATTTTCTCACAGTAGTTTGCTATGTTGGTCTATGAACCAGCTTCTAGCATTCTTTAGTACGGGTTTAATTTTAAGGCACTTTACTATATATAGTATTTAAAGGTTAATGGGTGTGTCAAACAGTTCTTTGCTACTAAACCAGCTTTACACCAGGATGGAAAGTAGTCTGATGCATTTATTGCAGTTGTTGCTTCTCGGGAGGATATGTGCAATAGGGAGTTTAAAGTGAAACTTAATTGACATATTTTATTTTTAAATGCATGATGAAGTAGTCCCTGCTTGAACTTACTGCCTCTGTCCTGGGAAGAATGGGTATAGCTTGCTTTCAGGAAATTCTTTTTCAGTAAAATACGTTGTGTCTGTATTCAGTGTTCTTTCACTATGTTCCTTTTATGCTTTAATTTTAACAGTTTGCATTTTTAACATCTTTTATATTCAACCTAATGTTCAGCTAGTCTGGAGAAAATCTCTGACCACCTCATAACTGAAATCACTTTTTAAACCAAGCTCTTGTCCTCCCTCTACAGGAGAATTTGCAGCGTTCAAGTAGCCACAGCACCATGGCAGCACCCACTCTGTTATTTAAGTCTTGTGTTCCTACCGTTTCTTAACATCAAAACTCTATTCTGCTCCGACAAACCTAAAGTAATTTAGAAAAGATATCCATAAGCTTAAAAGTGGAGCGGAATGGAACTGCCAGTCCAACACAATGGGAAAAAGTACCTTTTTAGGAACCAGAATACTCCGCTGCCAGTGTTCCTCCTTCAACACAAAACACCACGTGCATTTGGATACCCGCAGTGGCTGCCTGAGCCGTTGGCATCATTCCCAGGAGAGAGGAGAGGGCGCTCGTGGTTTGACTTTGGTGCTCAGGCATGAGGGGATGGAGCTGCTGCTGCAACTTAGGAGACTTGCTTTGGATGGTCTGCCGGTCGGCTTTCTCCCTCTAACAACGTATCATCAGAGGCTGAATATCTGATGAGTGCTAATTAAAAGAATCATCCTTTGTTCTGATCTCTCTTCCTGGTGTACTCACTGGTTTGTGGACAACGCAGTATCCCCTTTTCACTGTATTAGAATATCAAACGCCTAATTCTAAATTTTTGGGTTCTGTTCCAGTAAAATTGAAAAGTAAGGGGTGGTGGGAGCTGGAGATGGTGTTACTCTGAAGGCGAAGAGATTCGTCTGAAGGAAAAGGGGATGCTGCTGCACTTTTTTTCAGATTTACCTTATCACTTCCTCAAAAAGCAAACGACAACCACCAACCTTAACCTTTTCCTTTTCCAGTATTTTCTTGGTGTGTGCATATATAACATCTTTTAGAAGGGTTACGCAGATCCTTCTTTGGTTGGTCCAGCAACAAACTGAAGTTAAAAAAAAAAAAAAATGTAGCGAGATTGTCCTTTTTTTTTCCTTTGTATCATATGATACAGTATATTTATCAAAGATGCTACCGCAGCATCTGAAGTCTGTAAATTCCTGATACAGGCTGTGAATGGTGTATGTACCTACTTTAAAAGTTTTATTTTAAATGAGGGTGCAGGTTAATGCCAGGTACCTTACCAATATGTAATGTTTTCATAAATGAGGAAAAAAGTTCTCAGGTTGAATTGAATACAAATACAGAACCCCCTAGAATTAGACATTCCATAAATTGTTTTGGTACTTTCAGGAGCTTTTTTTTTTTTCTTTTTAAAAGGATTTTTATCCTGTTAACTAAACGTCCTCTGATAAGTGTGTGTGTAAATGTGGAGCATCTTGTCCTAATGGCAAGTTGTGTGATCAAAACAAAACGGTACTTGCTGGATCCACGCTGATTACTTCTCCTCACATTGCTTCCTTCCCTGTGATCTCCTTCCCTTCCGTTTGTCTTTCCCTTTTGTACTCTTTGCAAACTAGGATGACGGTGGCGGTATCTACTCTAGAGTGCTGTTTTCCTGTCCTCCAGTCCTGGTTTTCAAACGGTCGGTAGCTTTCTGACAAGTTACCCTGTCAGGGAAAATAACTCATCCAATTCTGCACATTGTTTACCTCTAGTAGAATATCTTGTGATGTGATCTGTTTGCAGAGTTCTCTGGTATGTGGTATTACATGTAAATTATTTGTACAGAGGCAAGTCAGACCACATTAGAAAGAAATTCAAGCTCAGAAGTTTTCAGGACTTGATTCCTGTCTGCCCTGTACCACCCCACCTGAGGCAGGAGAACTGACCCACCTCTAGCTGGGAGGTTCCTGGGGAGAGGAGGGTGTTAGTCAAAATCATGGCAAATAAATGAAGGAGTTAAATGTGTGTAATGTGGTGTCCGTGCTAAACTGTGTAAGGGGCGAGGACGCCGTCCTTCCCTCACAAGGAGTTGGACTGTTCCTGTCTGCACAACGCTGCTCCCAGGCTAGGGGAGAAACACACATCGGTAATGGAATGTGTTTCTAAAGCCTCGGAGTTCTGCGGTGTTGCTGGTAGTCTGTTCTTTTTGTCAGTAAATATTTACTGGGGTTATAGGGACCCGACTAATCTGAAGTGGGAATTATAACTGAAATACTGTGTATTCATATTAATTCCACAAACATTAGCAAGACAGCAATAGTAAATGACTTAATAGTCACTACAAGAATGAAGCGATTCATGTTGGTACATGAATAGAATCGACTTTGTGTACAGGATGCATTTAAAAAAAAAAAAAAAGAAAAAGCACAATTTTTTTCTTGTCTGCTGTGGGTCTTCAGATGCAGTAAGGCTTTTCTCCTTATTGAGATTGGCAGGAACTTCCATAGTAGCAATAGCCACTTCCCAGTGAGGAGAAGCTGCTGAGGTGAGCGATGGTGCGGAGCCCAGGTGGAAGCGGGGCAGGGCCGTGTGCTCAGCAGGCCGGGAGCGCGCCCAGGTGTGAGCTCCAGGAGGGCAAAGCCACCCTGTGCGCTGTGTCAGCCCTTGTGTAGGCAGTGCCTGGTTTGTAAGCGTAGGGCATACTGGAAATTGATATTCTCTTGAAAGGAACTATTATCTGAGCGACTATGTACAGGTAGTTCAAGAGTCATTTGTTTCATAGAGCTTGTTAAAAGCCCTAGTTTCCTTCCACGAGGTCATGCTAGCAGAAAACTGCTAAAATATAACTGTTAGGAATTTCTTTGCTTAAGATAAAACTTATTTTTGTGAAGATTCATTACCCATTAGTCTACAGTATACTTCTTGAGCCCATAGGAAAAGCACAAGGAAAATTGCTCTCCTTGTCCATGCAAAGCACTTTACAAGTAACAGACGGTCTTTGTCTTGTTGGTTGTTTTTCTTGTTTGGGGTTTCTTTGTTTTATTTCTCTGTTTTGTTTGGTTTTATTTTTCCCTGAGGAATGTGCAAGTTGTTTGGCTGCTGTGTAGAGAAGTCCTTTCAGGATGCGTTTCTACTGGTTTTCACGTGTTTCCCTTTGTATAGCTGTAGTTTTGTGTTTTCTCTTTAAGAGGTCCCACGTAACACTCATGGAAAACTTTGGAAGACATTTGGTTTGTAAATAATTGCAGGGTTTTTTTTAATCTTTCAAGAATTGTAATGGATGTCTCGCATGCCATCAGAAGCAGTCTTAAAGGTGCCCTGTGTATGTTTAGTGAATGGAGAGATGAGTAGACAAGAACTGAGTATCCTGTATAGCAGTGGAATGCAGGAAATAAACTGAAAGGAAATGACAAATAGATTCACGCCAATTGCACCAAATTTCTTAGCTTTTCTATGGCGTCCCAAACACTAGCACGTGCCATATAGTGTGGGAAATGACAGCATGTATTTTGCGTGCATGTGTTGGGACAAACATCTAGACAGTCACGTTGCTTTCAGCACTGCAGTATCTAATAACTTTTCAAAACTACCAGTATCCAGTCCCAGTTACTCACGCGGTCTTTATTCACCACACACACCTTCCC
Organism: Pavo muticus; assembly: GCA_016647715.1. NCBI lineage: Eukaryota > Metazoa > Chordata > Aves > Galliformes > Phasianidae > Pavo > Pavo muticus. The sequence goes on along the minus strand of JACDJE010000070.1, from coordinate 3,722,669 downwards.
CTCCGCCTTTACAAACAGTTAGAAGAGACCTGTTACATCTCCCTGTTCGGTATGTGATTGTTTCCTATGGCGTATTCGCTGCAACTGGAACACTTGGCTTAAGCCAAAAAGTGTCAGCACAAAGGCCTCGTTATTTTGAAAGCAATTTCTGCATGAATTAATCCTATATGCCCCGGATACAATTAGCTCAGTGGTTGTTTTATTATTCCTTAAATTCATGCGTACCATTAAATGAATCCCCTTCTATTTTTTGTGCATACCTAAAATAGTCTCTTCTTGTACTGGAATGCTTTAGTATCTGATGATGGTGATGCAGAACATTTGAGGCCTCACAGAGCCGTCTTGTTGTGGCCTCTCAGCATTGCCTGGACTAGTATGTGCTCATTGGAGGCAGAATTTGGCCTTTATAACATAAAACGAATGAAATGCTGGCTGTTGATAAGTACCATGAATTCCACAAACGGGAGAGGGGAGAAACACCGGAGGTTGTCCATAAATAGGGCTGTTTCTGTGTGCGCCTCCAGTGTTTTGCAGAATATTTGGAGAAGCCAGGTCCTCAGAAACCCTACAATCAGCTGTGTGTTAAGGTTTTGATAACTGAAGGGGCTAGATTTAGGGAAGAAGCATGTAGGCATCTCACACCTTTACTGCCTATAAATGTAATTCCTTTCTTGACTGTGAGTACAACATGCGTAGCACAAACTATCTGTAGTACTGTAGACAACGTGTCTTCTGTCTGTTGAAAAACGTTTCACCAGTAGCACAATATGGCAGGCAAAGCTTCTAGGTACAATCAAGTTCATTGAAAAATCAGTTGCTTGAATGGACTGCTATGGCATCACTTTGAAGGTGCTTGGTTTTCTGTTCTTCATTTTACGTAGAAGTTTATGAAACAAATTCTTGTTTACTGCAGCCATGTTAATGTGTGTTTGCACTCCACGTTTGTTTTGGCATACATTTTAAATATCTTTTGGCACTGCTTCATTACTTCTTACCTAGAAAATGAAGTCGTTAAAAGAGCAGAGCAATGATGCTAACATAAAAGCTACTAAGTCGGCACGAAGACAGCTCTAAACAATTATGAAATTGTGGAGGGAGGATACTTTTTAAACCGCAGAATATCGAGGATACCGAGGGTAAATTCTATTTAAAACTGGCATGTACCTTTTCTTCAGAAAACAGAGCTACCGAGACCTTCTGTTAAATGGTTTACGTAAAGATCCCCCAGAAGAGTCTTTGCAGTTTGCCAAATGATCATGTGCCTTCGCAACCTAAAAAGTACAGCAGAATGTAAACCAGGTGCTTTGTAACTGGAGCAGTGGCTTTGGTTTACTTCTGATGCAGTAGTTTTGTATATAGCTGTTAATATAGATAGGCAGTTTGGAGCTGGTAAACTTCTGTAAAGGAGCAAGGAGAGCAGGGAACATTCCCAGAAATGCCTACAATCATTTCAGAGCTAGGAGCTGAATTATACTAACTTGGTTACAGCTATTTGAAATCTACTGAAAGCTAAATGAGGTTAATTTAAATTAAAAAATAAATAAGCCCTCCTTTCCCTCCAAAGACACGAGGATCCTGTTAAAGAGAAGTAATACAAAGTTTTGGAGAGGGCTGAAGTTATTACACGGTCGTAGTATCTTAGAATGAGACAGTGGGTGAAAAATGAGAACCAAATGAGGAGAAATCGATGGCTAGTACTCATGTAATCAAACACAGTGAATTCTCTGGCCCTGAAAGTGCAATTAATTTTGTTTTATAGAGTAGCAGCAGGCTTCCTTAGCTCTTCCTCAGGCCTCTTGCAGTTTTGCAACAACACACAGTGTCATTGGGCACTGACGCTGGGAGAGAGGATAGGTACCTTGTCAGCTGAGGGACAGCCAGTGTATCTGAGTCTGAGCTGTTCATACTGCAGCCTGCTCACTGAGGCTTCTGGCAGTACCTACATACTGGTGTCCTATTTGACCTGTTTGTCTGTAAGGACGCAAGAATAGATTTTGCTGTTAGTGCTTTTTCTTTTGCAGATCTTTCCCTTTCGTTTTTTGGTGTGAGACTCTGGGCCTAACTGTAAGTGGCAGAGCTATGTCTGAATGCACAGCCCATACAAGTATCAGACTGATTTTAACTTGTTCTTTGTTCCCTATAGAAATCAAAGTATAATTTAAAAAAATGTTTTACTAACACTGCAGGAACTTTCTGAAATCCTTTTACTGACCCCAAGTTCTGCACTGTAAGTATACATAAAGAGACAGTGTTTTGTCTTTTTTTTAATACAAAATCACAAGGAAGTTATTTCCCTATTTTTTCCAACAGAAGGGAAATGATGGGAGTGTTCAGAACTTCTAAACTGCCTAGGTGTTTGCTTTATAGCATCACAGCAGCAGTGTGCTCAGCTCCTCCAGTCCCCTTAAGAGCCAGCCGAGGCCTGTCCAGTCCTTTTGTCCAGCTTATGGCATTTGCAGCAGCTGTACTTCAGAATAAGCCTTGTGTGACGTTGGCTTTGGAGTATCACAGAAAAGCCAAGGATCGTGTTCTTTTTCTTTTGGGTTTGGAAAATGGTTAATTTTTGTTTTGCTGAACGTCATTCTGTGTTGCATTTGTGTGATCACCATAGTTGAGAAGAAAATCTGTTTGTGAGCTTAATGGAACATAATAAGAAACGAAGCCCACTGTCTGGGCACAAATATGGGTGCAAAATGGACCAAACTGGGGTGTTGGGTTATTTTGGGACGGTGGGGGGATCGTGAGGGCATAATTTAAATTAAATTAACTCTGTCTAAAATAAAATGTAAGTGCAATAAATGTGCTTTTTTATTCAAAGCTGTGAACCTTTAGGGGTAAAAAAAAAGAAAACAAAAATGCACATCATTCCTTCGTGAGCCTTGTGTCCTACCTGCGTCCCCTTCCTTCCCCATTCCACCCTTCTCAACTGACAGATACCCGGCAGTGGCCAACTTGCATGTGTTGGCAACCCAAATCACACTGCTGCTTTTCTTCCCATCTCAGCTGCTGGGACTGGGGAAAAGTCCTGCTCCCTGCTGCTTGCCACCCTTGAGACTCCTCTGGGAGCCCGTGCTGCTAGAGCAGGTCTGCAAGTGTTCAGGTAAGGGAGCCGGCCCGTCTGCTCCACAGTCCCCCCCAGCTGCCCATAGGGCTCCCCTGCCAGCCCTTTGCCCATGACTCCCCACCCTGCTGCAGCTCTCCCGGTGGCCTCCCAGGGCTGGACAGATGACACGTTAGCACCTGCAAAAAGTCATCAGTCATCAGCTGCCTAATTGGATCCCCGTTTCCCTCTGTCAAAACACACGTGCAGACTGGCCACTGTTGCCTTCTGTGACTCTTGTTTTGAAGGAGCAGGCATACCCGCTTGTAACCAGCTGTGCACTGGTTGCACTGCCTCTTTCTTACTTGAGCGTCTGCTGCTTCTCCTAGATTAGGAAAGGCGCACCGGTCTCGCTCTGGGGGTTCAGCAGGAGGCTTACTGCATTCATTTTATTAAACAGGGATGGAAGGTGTTGCACTCGGTCATTGGACCCTGTGGGGAAGTAAGAAAGGACTGGCACGTTTAAAGTTTATAGATACAGAGATCTGTATCCTTTAAACTTGATTATTTTTATACATAGTCAAGACATCGGCATTACCTCATAATACAGAGGCTTGTTTATGGGAGGCAAACTATTAAGGAGAGGAAAGGGAAATCCATATACAGATTTGATTTCTTTCTTTGTTTCTTAGTGCAATGAAAAGTACGTCCCACCCATTTGAACTGTGCTAACACAACATTCCTTTCAGCTGTGTTCTGCTGACCACCAGAGGTTTGTGAGGGGCTTACGACGACAAAATAAAAGGTCCAGTCCAGTTACTTAAAAAAAGCAATTGTGTTAGTAGATTTCCATAGCTGCTTTTTAAAATCTTACAATGGAGTAATCGTTTGGAAACTTGTATTTATTTTTTAATTCATAACAAAATGTTTATTTTCAGTTTTCTGTTACGTAGAAGGTCATGGCAACCCCCCCTTCTTTCCCTCTCGAGTCTCCCCTGTAATTTCCAATACAACTTATTTTTCTTGTTTGTTCCTTTCCCCTCTACTTTTGTTGTCCCTTCATTTGTATTTTGGAGTTTTTCTCATGTAAATTTGTACAATGGGAAATATTGTCCAGTTTGGTTAGAGAGCATGGAGACTTAAAACATATTAAAATTTGATAGCTGAATTCAGATTAAAGAAAACTATTTCTGTGTAAAGTTATTTAAAGAACTCTGTATTATATAAAAGGCAAAAAGTTCTATGTACTTGATGTGAATATGAGAATACTGCTATAATAAAGATTGACTGCATGGAAAAGTCTGAAGGAAATTGTTTATCAACTCATTCCCATGTCACTCCCTTCATGGTGTTCCAGAGGCAATTTAATGGGAGAAGTGTATTTCTGTATGGTTAGTTTGGAACATAAGTCTGGCCATATATGGAGGGGGGACCTAGAGAGTAACCCACCTCCCTTTGTCTTCGTTATGTGGGACTGCTGCTTCCTCAAATGCTGTGTTCAGTCTGTTTACTTCCCAACAACAGTGCTGAATTTCTGCTACCTGAGGGAAATTCCCCCTCAACCTAAGGAGAGCTGGGCACACCTTCCGCTCTCCCTCAGGCAGCTGCTCCTGCAGCAACTGCTACTCCAAGCCTCAAGGTCTGTTTTTATGACAAGATTTCAGTAAGCAATCTTTTAGAACTGTAGAAAAACTAATTTAAAGAGTTAAGTTTTGCTGCCCCTTCTAGTGGCTGGCAGACCTCCTCCACTGAGGAGGTAAGTCCTTCCCTACTGTGCATTCATGTGAGCTGTAAGTCACTGCCTGAATAAAGATGTATCACCTCAGTTAGAGGGGCACACTTTAAATGCTTCATAAGGATTAAACAGGCTCATTTGGACTCAAGCACCCCAATTCTAGAGCTCTTGAAGAAAAGGAACATGACTTTTACAGCACTCAATAACACCACACAGCTCAGCATTTGTCAACAGCTCACTTTATTGAGACCGGGACAGCAGAGCAAAGCATCAGTTCCAGGGCCTCCTTAGTTCCACAGACCTGCAAGGAACCGAATTGACTCCCAAGAACGTTTCGGCCAATCCCTCCCACAGCCGAGGACAGGGAAGACCTCAGCAGCACTCTGCTGCCTTCAGCTGTAGTCGTTCAACACGGAGCCAAGCAGCGCCCCAGGGAAGAAGGTAAGAGCTCAAAACTTGCCCCTATCTTCACCTCTGCAACTGCGACGGCGGCCTCACGGCCTCACGGCTGGCGGTGCCTACTCGGCGTCGTCGGGTGGGATGCCGAGTTCCTCATCCGTCCAGGCCGAGGAGTCGGGGTACGGGAAGTGGCCCTGCGCCACGAGAGGCTCTCAGAGCCCGCCCCGGGCACGGACCCACCGCCCCCTCCGCTACGCCGGCCTCACCAGCACGCTGTCCGAGCTGTGCCAGAAGTGCCACAGGATCCAGAACCACATGAAGCCGCTGAGCATCTCGCTCCACACCACCTGCGACCGCGTCAGCTCTGGGAACTGCCGGTATCGCGGCTCGATGTGCACCTCGCCGCCCGCACTGCAACAAACGCGCCGCAGCCTCAATCCCGGCCCCGCCGACCTCACCCCGGCCCCGTTCTCCCCGTTCTCCCCGTTCCGCCCCACTCACTGCCGCCTCCCGGCCGCGCCACCGCCGACCCGCAGGAGCCGTCCCGCCGAACGCCCCAGCGATGCCAGCATGGCCGCTCCCCAATGTCACAAGCCGATCGCCCAGCAACCTCCCTGATTGGTCCGCTCTGCCTTCACCAACAACGGCCTCTCTGATTGGTCTGCTTCTCCTTACCAAGCAATGGCCGCCCCGATTGGTCCGCTCCGCCCCACCAAGCAACGGCCATCCTGATCGGTCCGATCCGCCTCACGCAGAGCGGTGGGCGGGAGGGCTGTGGACGGTGCTATCTCGTTTGCGGGGGTGGCTGACGACATTTCCCACAGAGGATACGTGGGAAGGAGCGAAGGGACCTTCTAGGCTCTTCAGCGAGTGTTTCTCCTGAGGAGGAGGCGGTGCCGCGTTTGAGAAAGGAGATGAATAAACAGCTTGCTCTTTCCCCTCTTCCAGGCGACGCAGTTGGTGCAGCCCAGGGCGTCTGGTCGCGCAGCAACGGGGAGCGGACGCTCCAGTGCGGGTCTACGGCAGTGCAGGCAGGCCGCTGTCTTAGCGGCCGTGGCCCTGAGCTGCGTCTTGAGGGGGTTCCCACCTGCTAGGCGGCCTGGGGCGCTCCCAGCACGGCGCAGCGAGGTGTGCAAGCAGAGGCAGCAGCGCTCTGCGCACAGCTGGTGCTGCTGGGATGAGGAGGTGAGCTGTAGGGCTCCTGCTGTACCACTGAGCCCTGCCTCGGCTGCACGGAGTTCCTTGCTGTGACCTGGGGAAGTAGGGAAATGCCCTATCAGGGAATTCATATCTCGCCCAGGTGAGCGCTTTTACATTAAGTTGTTAAAGCAATACTATAGAGATTTCTAAGTTTCCTGGGGAAGCACTCAGTATAACCAAGTGTGCAAATCTTACCAGTAGGTGTCCTTATGGGGGGAGAGAGCCCTCAGCCCATCAACTGATCCCAGAAGTCAGAGGTATTCTGACATCCAATGGTGTCTTTCCTGACATCCTCCCTCTCTTAAGTCGTTTCTATACTATTATTTCTTTATTTTTCATGTGGAGTTTAAATGACTCCAGTTATACATACCTTTGTTTATAAATGGTGTAAAATTCTCTCACCTCGCTTTAAAGTTACAGAGAGATTCAGAGCGTGAGCTCAGTGAGGGGTTGTTGCACCTTGGAGGCAGATAGCTTTGGGGATGGAGGTGTGGTTTGGTTTCATAATGAGGATATAATGAACAAAGTTCACCCAGAGGATGGTGTTTTGTCAAAGAATGGCAGACTGTTGGCTCAGGGTAGCAAAAGAGAGGCTAATCAGTTCCATAGTACCATCAAGTTCCCATCCCCATTGTGGTATCATACAGCCTGGCCTCAGTGTCTTCACCTTCCTTGCTGTTTCTTTGAGTCAGCACATCCAGCTCCCCTGATGTTGCCAACTCCTCATGTTGCCTAAGGAACTTCTGCAGAATGGATTCCTTGTATACCTGCATTACTCTGCACAGATACGGCCTAACTGCAGTGTTTGAAGCCACAGCCCACCCGTCTGTGTAGCTGTTCACTGATGTACTTGCAGAGTAGGGGGAAATCATCAGTTTCTTGTGAAGAACAGGCCGTGTCCAGTACCCACAGTGTGCTCACTGGGAGATTCTGCCTGTCAAGGAGGCAAGCAACAAATCATGGAGGAAGTTGCCAGACGAAGTGGGGGGTCCTCTCAAATGATCAGAGCCCTCCCTGCTGCTTCTGCAAAGTTACAGTGCATACTGGTTATTCCTCCTGAACCCTTATTGGATGGCATTTCATCTAGCAGAACTGGAGGAGCGCTCCAGTGGCCTTATTTCGCCTGGTAATGTACAGACTAAGTAAATCTGGCATCTCTGTGGTGGCCTAAGGCAATATGTTGGTATATCCACCCTTCTAATTGTACATTACTTGTCTTTGAGAGGAGAGGGAGCATTTCCCATAGCTTCTGAGCAGAAGGCATTGTCACAGATGCTTGGGGTCAAATCCAGGTTTAACTTGGCCTAGCAGTATTTGCTTCTGCAGGGCCATCACGTGGCTCCAGGGAACTCTGCCAACCAGCACTTGCAAGGAGTTGTCACTGGCAGCTGGAGGTGCAAGAGGACAGCACACGTGCCAGGCCTTGGTTGTATGCTTTCTTTTCTGGGTGACTTGGCAGCTTTGCCTGCCTCCTGTGTGCTCTCATTCAGTTGTTTTACCTATAGGCGGGGTGGCAGAATAGCATCTTTTAATTAAATATATAGACAACATGTATAGATAATATTTTTCTAAATGAGTTCACATCCCAAACTGCTGCATGTAACAGTTCTCAGCTGATGCAACATGAGTTTACATGTCCATCCTCACAAAGATTTAAGGTGTATACATGTAGTTATGGGATTTTAACTTCCCTGCTCGTCAGCTTTGTTATAGACTTCACAGGGAGCAGTGGCAAACTACTGAACTGCTGTTTTTATTTAACACCTGATTAATGCAATCCAAGTTTGTTACATTTTGTTTCATTTTTTCACAGAAGCTGAATGCTGTGATGCGGGGTTCACAGTTTGGTTGTCCTCACAACCTGCCTACTTCCTTCTATTTTGTCTTTCACTCCTCTCATTGTCCCCAGCACTTTGTTACCTTTGCCATCGTTCTCCAACATTTCACATGCTGTCCTCCTGCCCAGGCCACGCAGCTCCACTACTTGCTTTCTTAAAATCCAGACTTTGTGATGAGAGTACAGATAAACAGCATTGCATGGCAAAAGAAATGATGTGATAATTAAATCAGAGAGAAGTACCACACTGGAAAGCAAATTTCCATTTTATAAGTAACGTTGCTGCTTAAGGATTTAAGTGTTCAAAAACCTCCTGTTGCTCATATTGTGCTTCCATCTTCTTCCCACCTCCAGATAATTCCCGTGCCCACCTCACACATCCCGTGTTGTCACACAGCCAGTAAAGCTCTCTGTGGCTCTGTGCTGCCAGGATGTCCATTAACACAGTAAGTTCAAAAGCTGTTGATGAGTCACATGCAGAGAAAGAAAAAAGCTAGGAAACAAAGGCAGCTATGAGGGAGGGGGCTGGAGGGATCCCATGTGGGTTTGGTTTGTTTTCATTACAGCAAGCTGCAGAAGTACTGTTACTGGGGTCTCCTTCTATTTGCTTTCTACAGCTTTCCTGTTTGCACACGGAACCCAGGTTGCATTTGTATGCCCTTCATATCCTCAGCAAGAAGGAATTTCATTCATTTAACCCCAGAGGCTTCCAGTTTCATAAGGGGGGCTCGTGTGCTGGCAAGGAGGGAAGCTGATGGCTATTATTACCTGGGCCACATCGCACAAGAAGTGAAGGTAGCTATTTATTGCTCAGTGAGTCTTTTTTCCTGTCTTGCCATGCCTTACCAGTCCCGTAGCCCTGGTGCAGAGTTGCTCTCCTGTGGTACAGCACAGTTCTCTCCCCATATCCTATTTTCATCTTTTTTTTTTTTTCCTTTTTTTTTTTCTGATGATGACAGGATATTTACTGGGAAGAGCTGTGCAAGCAGAAGCAGCCTGGAAATCAATCCATTTCTTTGGTTATGAGACAGTCAAACTAAACAAGTCCTTCATATCCCAATTGTCTACTAGTAATAGTAATTCAAAACATCCACCTCCAGAAACTGCTTTCTCCTCACTGAACTGAGGGCTTTCCTTGACCTCTTCCTTCTGTGCTTCTGGAATCTGTGACATGATTTAGGATGCCAGACAGAAAACGTCCCCTGAAGTCCTTCTTTAAAAATCCAGTTCATTTTTCCAGCTCACAGTTTAGTTAAATAAGTAGTGATCCTAGTACAGGGACGGAATAGCTGTTGGCCATCAGCATGTAAATGCACCCAGATCTGCAGAGAAGGCTGAGATTTTGTCAGTGGAATCTGCCCCACGCCCATTGCTGGAGGCTTAAGTGAGGGCATTCCAATTTATGGTAGCTGTGACACTTTCCTCATTTCTTATCCTTTTGCTTCCTATGTCACTAGCTGCATCATACCCAGTACTTTATTTTGGCTACTCTTCTGATGGATGATTTTCCTGGTGAGCTTCTTCCTCAGAGTGCTAATTGTGTTCTTCTGAGCCAGGTAAACCTACTAACATCTAAGTCCCAGAAGAAAGGAAGAGAAAGGCTGTCAAGCCCCTTAAGCCACAGCTTTTTAATTACTTTTGAAGTCCAATATGGATACAATACAGTGAAAAACCTGGTGGTAGAGCACAACTACATTCACAGATCACATTCTGCTTCCTGGGATTTCTGCCATTTCCCTTTTAGCACTTGTGTTTGGCCGTTAATTGGACCCAGATGTCTGTCTTGCAAACTGCACGTTTTACTCTTGTAGGGCTCCAGGGAATGTTTTTTAATTGAATTTGACAAAAGTTGCACTCTGAAAGGCAAGGTGCAGCTTCGTATGCAGGAAACACCTCTCTACGACATTCTCCACTACGAAGATGCCTCGCAGCGGTCCCTCGCTCCAGGAGACAGAGTCTTGGCCCCATGGGGGGCTAACACTGAACGCTTTGGCCCGGGCACTGTGCTCAAGGTTATGGAGAACAAAAAGACACCATCAGGTATGGGGTACTGCCTGCCTTACTAGCACTAGTCTTGCCACAGTTGCTGGCCACTATGTAGAAAAGATGGAAGAGTCTCAACTGTGAAAAATTCTCCAGCTGCTTCTTGGTTTCTCTTCCTGGTTGGTTTGGTTTTTATTCAGTGGCAGACTTTTTCAGCTCCCAGCACCAGCCTTTGCTTTCTTCTGTGAATGGAAACCTAAACGTCTGAGGGTTTGTTGGGAGAGGGGGGTCCTGCCAACACAAGGAGAAAAATATTCCTGGCCCTCCTGAGTTTCACCTGATAAGCTGTTTGTCTGGTTTCCAGCTTTTATGGAGTAAACAACTGGCTCACTGTGACTAGCAGGAGTTTTGCCGTTGTAAATCTTTTCATAGGAAACTCAAAAGGTCAAATTCTAAACCTTTAAGTAAAAAACTCATATAAGTTGTAACAGAATTGTCTGTAACACAAGCAGTCATTTTTATCATCTGGTTTTGAAGAGACATCACACAGGTTGATATGTTTCTAATATGTTCTGTCTTTTCTTTCTTTTTCTTTTTTTAACGTGCTCAGCACACAATAGAAAGGGAGTGCTTGTGAATTTCTGGAATGGGCAAACTAAGGAGTTATCTTCTGACCAAGCTCTATGGATCCCTCTGCCCTTAAGCGAGCGCATCATCCTAGAACTGCAGATGCCATTGGCAGCCAGGCAGATGGTGGTGGAGTCAAGCTTGGACTACCCATACATTGTGACACCAGGTTACAGAGCTTCAGGCCGTTACAGATGGGGCCGCTCAGGGCTGGACTGCTGGCCAGGGGGGCTGTGTTCAGTTCAGCCATGCGCTAAGTGCAGCTGTAGGTGTACCTTAGTTCCCCACAGCTGCCTTTCAGCCTGCAAATGCCCACAGCCTACAGAGCACAAAATGCAGCAAGAAAATTCCTTCATCCCAGGAACATGCTTGAGTAAAGAAGAGCTCAGCAAGAAAATAGAAGAGCAACTGTCTGAAGTGAGGATTTCCCCTTCAGGAAGTGTTTCCAGAGAGGAAGAGGAAAATGAAGAGAAGAGCTTGATGACAGAAAATCTTCCAAAAGATGCTCAGTCTTGCTTGGAAGAGGACAGTGAGGTTTTAGGTCCCAAGAAGGTAAAAAGCATTTCATATTATCTCTTAACATGTAGCCTGCTATGTGTATAATTTCTTTTTTGTTAGCTTACATTTTCTGTTCTTGGTATCACAAAGTTACTAATGGCTTTGGATGTGACCCTTTGTATAATCAATGAATATACAGATGTATAATTGATAAGTATACAGAGAAATTAGGCTGGTCTTTAGAAAGCATAAGCTGGAAAGATTATCACATTAGAAAGGATAATCAGAAAGGAATAGAAAATGCTCACCAGTATTGTAGGCTCATAAGGAGCAATCTCCAGAGAGAGATCCTTCCTTAGTGGCAGTCAGCCCTTAAATGGGGTCTAGGAGAGGTGGAGCCTGGCTGCACCCCTTCCAGGCACACAGGTGAATTGCCTGCACCTGTGCTCCCACAGCTGACTCAGTGCTCACCTCAGGTGATTAATCAGAGGTTCAGGCCATGATTCAACAGTTCCCATACACCCTTATGTATGCCTCCTAAAGAATGGAGACACTCTGACTTTATTCTCAGTTGCATTCCTAATCCTTTGACCTGGGAAGGAGCTAAAAGCGGTCATTCTTTGTCAGTGGTTGTGTGATGTGAAGCCCAGTTCTTCCACATTCTGCCTGTGTGAAAGAGGAAAAGGCAGGGAAAAGTGTAAGATGAAAGACTTCACACCAGATAAGGACTATAGTAAGGATTCCTCCATACCAGGGCAGTCCTTGGCATAGTTATATGAAAATATTTCATCACCCAGGGCACAGGTATTGCTTCTGTGAATCGAAGACCAAAAGAGAATTTTGTGATATTAGTGGCTGATTTGTTGCCTGTGAACGAGGCACTGGGTGGGGATCAGGAAGGAGGAGGTTAATGTGCACCAACTACTGCCAAGCTTTGTTCCATTGCTCTGTGAGAGCTGGAATGCAGCTGCCTTCCAGTCAGAGCTCCTCCGGCCTGATCTTTTTTGTGCCCCTCTAGACAATTCCAGGCCAATGTTTAGGTCATTTGAAGATGTGGAGAAAACAGAAATATGATCAGAAGTTAATCTATTTAAGGGTTCTTTGTTTCTTTAGTGAAGAACTCCCCCCCACTTGTTTTAATTCTTCTCAAACTTCAGTTGCAACATAGGATCTTTCACTGTAAGTTCACAAAGCTAACTTATTCCTCATCAGCTCAGATTATGATTGCATTTCTTCATATTTCTAGAGTCCTCAGAGGGAGATGGCTCATGCTACAATGGTTGATACTGCTGTCAACACAGACAGCTGCTTGATGGAGTCAGTCCACAAGAAAGAAGCAGGCAGCAGACAGCAGGATGCTGGGACTGAGGCTCATTTTAAACACAAACATGGTAGTGAAATTGTAGCTGTTTTATCCAGACATAAGGCTTTCCACACAGAATCATTGTGGAGGGCCACAATGTTCTACTGCCATAGTTCTCGATGCGTCAAAAGGAAATGTCAATGCCATCCTAGGTATAATGGTAGTTTGGCTTGAGAAGTTCTTTTTTTTCTCAGGGTGGAACTATTTTCAGATGGAAGTTGGAGTGGTTTGGGTTTGGTTTTCTTCTTTTTGCCTTTGAAGCTATTACAGTAGCAGCTTGGGGGTTTTCTTAACTTTTATTGTAGCACTTACTACAAATATTGTTAATTTAAAAAATTTCTTGCTTTAAGAAGTCGTCTGTAGTGTTAGCTATGACTGTGTGTAGCAAAATGATTTCACCAGGGTCGTTCTACAGGAAGCACCCCCTTTCTTATTTGTGCTGCAAATTTTTGCTTTACAATGTCACTTTTGTTCCCTTACCATTCAAAAGGTTTTGGATCGCGATTTCCATGGAGTTGGTGCTGTTCTCATTTAAGCTAGTTTTGGGACAAATGCAAGCATTTCATTAAGGTTTCTGAAGGCTTAAAGCTTTCTCCAAGTACTTCAGCTTTTGTAGTGCTCAGTGTCAGTGCTGTTCGAGGGAGAATGAAGTCGAATGGAAGGGTGTATTTCCTCCCAGCTGATGTTCCTGCATCGTTCCATGCAATAACTGCTGTCCTAATCTACACTGTCTTTATCAGAAAGGTTCAAGCATGCTCTGCCCACGTTCTCAGTTACCCAAAAGCTAGGGAACTGTGCTAGCAGTGTTGTGCACATGCTAGTTTCTCCTGTCTCTCAGCAGGATTCATAGCTCAGGCTTTGCCCTATCAAGATATGTATCATTTTTGGCTGTTTCAGAGCACTGGCAGAAGCAGCTCATGTCTGTCCACAAAGTGACATGTAAATAAACCCTTAAACTGAGTAGCTGTAAGTGTAGTCAATGATCTTGTATTAAAGTGATCCTGTAAAAATCATGTTTGACTGCCATGGCACTGGGACCTGTTCTGTGGAGACTAAGAAACATCTCGCTTTGTCAGAGGAAAACATTGATACTTGTTATAAAAGTCTTGCTTGAACATATCTCACATGAAAAGAAAGACTTTTAAAAACTACTTTCTTTTTACAAGCTGCCTATAACTCGATATGTCCCTTCTCTAATTTATTTAAAAAGGTCTTTTTGAGTCCAGAGTGGCAGATGCTCCAATTCAGCCTTCCCAAAGGAGCACTTCTGTGGGAGCCGGTGCCTTGTGTCCTTTCCAGCGACAAAGCTTCTTTAACCAAGTGCATCAGTCACTAAAGAAAGACAGCCTGGCCATCGAATCAGCCCTGCGTGTACAGAGACCACGCAGTACCTCCAGTGCAAAAGCTGGGAGATTCACAGATCTAAATCTTCTAACAGACAAAAGCATTTCAGTAAGTATTCGGTCCAGTAGTTTTTTGCTATTAGGACTGGGTGATTCGTTTATGTCAAGTGAGATTATACTCTCGTTTGTTCTCTTTCCCAACGATTTTTGCTGCAACAAAAAATATGCACATGTAGAATGATGTCTGTGCATAAGCGGAAGGGTAAGGTTTCCACTTAGGATTCAGTGGTGTACAGGAACTGGGCACTTATGCTGTTTGTGCTTAGCATTTCTGAGAGCCTTTCCTAAATAATAAGACTGGCAGGGACAGTAATAATAGGGAGGCAGTGGACATGATTTGAAGGTCTCGTAGCGTTTCCCAGCTCATGGTATTAGAGATGTTCTCCAGAAAGAACTGGAGGGAGACATTTTGTTTGCAGAAGAGTGGCTAATGGCAGGAACGTGCCAATTGCTGCTGGGAGTAGAAGGGAGAATGCATTTGAGAGAGTAAGTATTTTGTGTAAACTTTATTTTAGCTTTTAACAGCCATGGCGTAGCAGAAATGCTAAGTCATGGCCTGAGACAGTGATTGAGCACCTGGTGGGAAGGCAGGGCCAACCCAGGGGAGCTCAGCTGCATGCAATGCGCCTGAGTGACCAGAAGGGGTGGAGCCAGGATCCGCCTCCTCCCAGACCTCATTTAAGGGATGGCAGTGGAGGCAAGGGGATCTTGCTGGAGATCCCTGCCCACTCTGCTATTATTGCTGTACGTTTCTTCACATTATAGCATTACACGTAAACTAGAACATGCCTGAGTTTTGGTGGCTTCCTTGCTGCTTACCTCGTATAGGGCTTTATGAGGATAACAGAACTAAATATTGCACTGTATCTGTGAAGAGAAGCTTGTAAGTGCTCCTTCACACAACACAGTGTATTTCAAAATGCAAATCAGGAACGTTGCCCAGCACTGAAATGCAGCTACTACTGAAGAAAACAGCAAGACTTCTTGACTGTGGGCAGAAATCCTAGGCAACAGGGAGTCAGAGCTGCAGAATGGTTTGCGTCAGAGGGAGGCAGATATTGTTAGAAAGAGAAATATCTGATAAGGAATCTGTAATACGTTTTTTTTTTTCCTTAGAAATCTGTGCGTAGCAGTGCATCTCAGGAGAGATGGAAAGAGATGGACCTCAACAAGGCCAAGATTGAGCACAAAAGGTGCCAAGAGGAAGAGAGGCAGTTGAAGAGGCAGCAGCAGCAAGAGGCAGATGCTGTCCGACGTCAGCTGCGCAGGAACAACCAGAGGTAATAAAGCAGAGCCAGCTGTTTTTTGGAAATAAACATCAAATGGTTGACAGTGCCCACTCCCTTCCATTCTCATTCAGTCTCTGAACATCACATGTTATGCTAGTCTCTGCAGAGTGCTCATGGAGATTCGTTCATGGGAATAAATTGGTGCTTGGTGTACGAGCGACGAGGTGCAAACCAGCTGTAGCCTTTAGCATTAGCTTTAGGGCAAATTCCCTTCGATCTCATCCTTAGAGCTAGAGTCCTTTTGCCTCCCCTACTCCCTGCCCATGGTCTACTTACGCTTAGCAGATCCTTGCCCCCATGGCCCATTTCTTTCCATCTCTTTTGTTGCTCCTGTGGCACTGCCACCACCATAGAGCTACCCAGCTGCCTGGTTTTCCCTACAACTCTGTCCCTACAGTTTGTTTCCTTCACTCCTGGTCTTCAGGGCTGAGAACACACATCCCTACCAGGTTATGCATTCACGTGAATGTGACTGCAGTTAGCTGACAACATCAGGCACCAGCCCGTTTGGGGAGTTTGCTGCCTCTGTTTAGGATACAGGTTTAACCTTCATAACCTAACAAAGAGTCCTGGAATATTTGAATCGCAGAATAGTTTAGGTTGGAGAGAACTTTAAAGCTTGTCTAGTTTCAACCCCCTGCCATGGGCAGGGCTGCACCCAGCAGCTCAGGTTGCTCAGGGCACCATCCGACCTGGCCCTGAGCTCCTCTAGGGATGGGGCGCCCACAGTTTCTCTGGGCAGTTGTGTCAGCACTTCACCACCCCCTAAGTAAAAATTTCTTCCTACCATCTAACCTAAATCTCCCTTCTTTTAGATAAAGGCATTCCTCTTTGTCCTATTGCTATCAGACTGTATAAAAAAAATTGGTCCCCCTCCTGCTTATAAGCTCCCTTCATGTACTGGAAGGCTGCAATGAGGTCTCCCCGGGCCCGTCTCTTCTCCAGTCTGAACCAGTCCAATTCCTTCAAACTTTTCTCCATAAGAGAGATGCTTCAGCCCTATGAATTTCTTTGTGGCCTTCCTCTGGACCTGCTCCAGCAGGTCCATGTCCTTCTTGTGCTGGGGCCCCAAGCCTCAATGCAGTGCTCCAGATGGGGCCTCACCAAGGCCCNGGAGCAATCACCTCTCTCTACTGTCCAGAATGTCTACTTAACATCTTATGTGCTTTTTCTTTAATTGCTTTTATTTTCTGAGAAATTTTGTTTTATAAACAGGCAGCGATTGTATCAGAGAATGTTGCAAGGGTTGGAGAAACAGCTGGAGCACAAAAACAGAGCTTTGCAGCACGTGGCACTGCTGCAAGCTGCTCAATCAGAGAGAAGCAAGAAGGCGTCCTTCTTGTCAGAGGAGGAGAACAGAAAGTTAAGTCAGAGGCTGCAGTTCCTACATACACGGCGACTGCAGAGGGAGAATCTTCTTGCAGAACTCAATGAAAGGAGCATTGAGCAAGAAAAAGGAAGGCTGGTAAGGGAAATTTCAAGGAAGTTTTAACTGTATTTATTTCCAGCAGTAGCACCATCTAGAGTATTTATCTTTCTCTCCTGTATATCCAGTATAATTGTATCATTTGGAGATACGTACATGAAAATTATTATTTCTTTATTTCTTTAGCGTGCATAGATTAAAGATAGGAATTCAGTCTGTATCTGTGGTAGGAGTAGTCTTTCTGCATACAAAGAATTATCATAGAATGGTTTCGGTTGGAAAGGACCTTTAAAAATCATCTAGATCAACTTCCTGCCATGGCAGAGACATCTCTTACTAGATCAGGCTGCTTGAAGCACCATCCAACCTTACCTTGAATACTTCAAAAGATGGGGAATCCACAACTTCTCTAGGCAGCCTGTGCCACTGTCCCCAGGCCTGGACGCAGTGCTGCAGATTGGGCCTCCTGAGGGCAGTGTAAATAGGGACAATCACTTCCCTCGCCCTGCTGCCACTCATCTTTTGATGCAGCCCAGGACACAGTTGGCTTTCCAGGCTGCAATCAGGCAGTGCTGGCTCTCAACACTGATGGAATAAAAATCGGATGTAAGTCCTCCGTAGGGCTGCTTTGAGTCTGTTCACCCTTCAGTTCCTACTGATGTTTGGGATTGCCCTGACACAAGTGCAGCACCTTGCATTTGGACTTGTTGAACTTCACGAGGTGCACATCAGCCTACCTCCTGAGCCCGTCCGGGTCCCTCTGGAGTATCAGCTGACACTCAGCTTGATGTCATCCACAAACTTGCTGACCCCCTATGTCATTAATAAATATAAATTTAATAAATGAATCAGTTATGCCATTTCTAGCTTATTCCAGTGATAACTGTGGATGAAATTCAGACTTAAAGCTGGCTGCACAGTTGCAAGTGTCATTTTTTCAATGTAGGATTTTCTGAGGAACAGAATGCAGTCACGGCAGACAATGCTGACACGAGACTCAGAGGAGCAGGAGAGGCAACAAAAGCAGCACCAGGCTGCCAAAAGGAAAGTGTTCCAGAACAGAGACCATTTACATGAGAAGATGCAAAAAGAAGACCAAAGACACTGTGACCTCCAGCGATACCTCAGAGAACAGAATCTTTTGATGCTCCGAGCATCACTACTAGAGTAAGGAAACTGCAGAGTGGGTAAGCAGGCACTTGATCAGTTCACAAACCTGTTCTGCATCTCGGTGTGTGTGGGCCGTGCTTTTTGGGTGCAAGAATGCAGTTGTGACAAATGGAACTCATGGAGAAATCATGTATCTCCCTTTCATTGCAGCAGCATGTGTTTTCGCTGCTCTGTCCCTTACAAGTCTTTCTTCCTGGAGTAACTGCTCTGGTCCAGCTGTCTGTGGCATAGACTCCTACCTTGCTCAGGCTGTTTTTCAGTTTTAGCCATAGGCCACAACCCCGCTGACAGTCCCAGCTCTGCAACCAAAAGCCATGGTGATATTTAATAGCCAGAGTGCTGCCATCCTGCCCTAAAGGCATCCGAAAGGGACCAGCTCTATAGAAGCCCACAGAGTCAGCACCTGTAGTGTTTAGTTTTGTAGTCTAGGACTGATGACAGTGTCATGGGACAGTATGGAGTAGAGCTACAAAAGAGCTGGAAGTTGGCAGAGGGATGTCAGGTTGTGTCGGGAACAGAGATTTTGGTACTCTATGACGCGGGGAAGCATGACCTAACTCAATATGAGTGATAGAAGCTTCAGCTTTATTTCATTTTACCATTTACTTATATAGGTTTACATAATACATTGCTTTAAACATGGTGAATCATGATTGGTCAGCTCACAAGCGTTATAACATAATTGGCTGTACCTAAGCTATCTGAGCCGTGCCTCTGATTACACAATAACAAGGATACGATTGGATAAGCGACTACAAAGACATACTTCAAGAGATAACACCCAGAGCAGTCAGTTTGACGGATGCTTCACTAGTATCTTAACATTGTTTCTACCCACACTCACTCCCTTCCTTTCGTCCTTGGTTCACACATTAAATCATCTGCATGTTCTTGGCAACCATCTTTAGAGTTATTCACAAACTTTTTCACTCCCTTTCTCACGTCCTTGCTACCCGAACACCTGCTCCAAGTGAGAATTGCAACATCTCCCCCTTTCTTTTTTTGTTCGGGCTATCAAGGACGAGAGACGCATCCAGCGATTGCTGTGGGGTAGCCAGAATTGACAAGTCTATGGGGAGAAGGGGATCACGCCTGTCCACTGCGCGGGTCAGAATTAGGTCAGACAGTCGAGAAATAACCCGACGTTGTTCCTCGGACACTGAAACGCGTGCGGCAGGATCAGTGCCCTTCAGCAGGGGGCGTAGTGGTTCCAGGTCGTCATTAGAATAGCCAACTATGGGACGCAACCACTGTAAGTCCCCCATTAAGCGCTGAGCATCATGTAAGGTGTTGATGGTCGTGTGTAACGTTAACTTCTGCGGCTTTACTTGTGACTCGGTAATAATCCAGCCCAAGTATTTCCAAGGGGCCTCCCGTTGAATCTTTTCTTGTGCTATCACAAGTCCCTTAGATTGGAGTGCTCCCTGTAAAAACTGCTCCTGTGCAGGAGTAAACCGGGCTGGTTGCGCAAAGAGAATATCATCCATGTAGTGGTAAATAATTGCATGTGGCCATGCCGATCGGACGGGCTGCAGGGCCATGTCCACAAACAGCTGACAAAGTGTAGGGCTGTTTTTCATGCCCTGTGGCAGGACAGTCCACTCATATCGCATAGCTGGAGAACTGCGATTAATGGCTGGTAAGGTAAAAGCAAAACGAGGAGTGTCTTGTGGATGAATACGAATTGTAAAGAAACAGTCCTTTAAATCAATAATCAATAAGTGCCACGTTTCTGGGATCATAGCAGGATTTGGGAGCCCAGGTTGAAGGGCCCCCATCGCTTGCATTTGGTTGTTAACAGCTCGGAGATCATGCAGTAACCGGTACTTCCCAGATTTTTTCTGAATCACAAAAATTGGCGTATTCCAAGGACTTGTGGACGGCTGAATGTGTCCTTGGCTCAGTTGTTCTTGAACCAATAACGCCGCATGGTGCAAGCTTTCCTTTTTCAACGGCCACTGCTCGATCCATACAGGTTTATCAGTCAACCAGGTTAATGCGATCGGGAAAGCCCAAGCAGTAGCCGTCAAGAAAAAGGAGCAGTCGATGTGGTCAGGACCATTCCCAATTGATCCAACACATCTCGCCCTATTAAGGCATTCACCCCAAGGGGGAGTGGCATAACGGTAATGTGACAATGAGCAAAACGTTCGTCAATAGTAACTTGTATAATGTCAGAACTCCGTGACACCGGCATTGTACCCCCCACTCCCTCTACGCTGTTCGCCATCCTTTCGAGAGGCCATTGAGAAGGCCATACATGTTGAGCAACTATGGTGACGTCGGCACCTGTATCCAGCAGTGCACGTATAGTGCACTGATGGCCATTTGAATACAGGATGGCAGAAACTACAGGTCGTTGTTTCATGGGCACGGTGAGGAGAGCAAGGCCACCTGTTGATCCAAACCCTTTGCTCCTCCTGGGCTGATCAGATAATGGCTGGGCGTCCTGCAGGAGATGTGGCAAGGGAATAATCTGGGCCACACGGGAGCCAGCTGGAATATGTAAAGGAGGAAATTGAGTTTGGATCACAAGCTGAATGATCCCTTCATAATCAGCATCAATTAATCCAGGGAGAACGGTTAAACCGCGTAATCCAGATGAGGAACGGCCAAGAAGTAATGCTCCAACAGGCGAACCATTAATTAGCAAAGGTCCTTTAGCAGTCGTCGGAACCTGTGTGGGTTGACAGTCAATTAAGGTCGTCTCTACGGCGGTTTGCAGGTCCACGCCGAGGCTTCCTCTGGTTGCTGGTCTGAGGAGGGTTGTTGTGGGTCTTTCTGTGCGTTGGGGGGGGTGACTCTCTGCACGCTGGCTGCTTCCCGCACCGGAGCCGCTATTGTGGTCGTCGCGCGGCGGCTGTTCGCGCTCGTTCCAGCGTTTCCCGACATTCGACAAATTGCGGTATCGTGAGTCGCGGAGCTGCAGTTTTGGCACCACACACGAGCCTTACAATCACGCCTCATGTGCCCTGCCTTACCACAGCGAAAACACCTCAAAGCATGTCTCGGAACTACTCCCTTATCTCCCTTCTCTCCCTTTTCTCTCCCGACGCGAGACAACAACGGTGTCAAGGCAGCGAAAGCTTGTGTGTGAGATTCTGCTAACTGTAAGCCTAAATCTTTCATCGCATCCACTAACAGTGCATGGGGGCCAACGGGAACCCTACTCATTCGTTCCAGCATTGCCTCTACTGAGGCATCCATAGGTAAAGTGACCAGAATAGCCCTGGTAGCTGCATTGCAGTTTTCCATGGCACACTGCCGTAACAAAGCAGGCTTCATCCAGTCAGGGACATCTGCCTTACTTATAGCATCCATGACCTTATCAATAAAGCTGGCAAAAGTCTCGTCCCTGCCCTGCTTTAATGACATATATGAAGGCGTGGGTTTCGACGTTCTAATCATGCCCAACGCCCGTCGTGCCAGGTTCATACTTTCTAAACAAATTTCTGGCCCCAACTGCACTTGCATGTCTGGGCGTGTAAACAGCCCCGTACCCATTAGTTGTTGAACAGTGACCCCAAAGAGGGGGTCACCTTCGTAACGAGGGGTATTAGAACTGATCTCACACAGCCGCTGCCAATGCGCCTGCCAAAGTAGCTGCTCTGACTGGGTCATTATCATCCTCATGATCACCTTGAGGTCCTCTGGGGCCAAGATAGTGCTACCCCAAATATAGTTAATCATTTGATTAGTGGGTTCCCCATGGAGCCCGCTCTCATTTACGGTAGCTCGTAGCTGTGCCAAGAGCTTCCAGCTCATAGGATGATGTGCTCCATCCATATTGCCATCAGGCGTGTGAATAAACTGAATAGGAAATGCCTGACAAATAGACTGTGCCGCTATAGTGTCTCCCTGATCCATCGCCTCCCTGGCTATAGCCGACCAATCAACTTGTCGCCTGATCCCCCGACCCCCACCAGAGGTTGCCTCAGAAATCTTGCCGCGGCTATCTGTTGGCAGACCAGCTGCCACTGGAGGCTGTGGGGGGGGGTCGCCACCTCCATCCCCAAGTGGGAATAGATCTGGCAAATCACCCCCAGAATCCTCTGGTGGAGGTGCAGAAGGTCCCTCACTGGTATTTATCGAAGGCGAGGCTACTGCAGATCTAACACGAACAGTCATCCCCGTTGAAGGTGGGGATACATACGGCACACCAGGCTTAAACAGACCGGCATCCTCCGGGACACCCCCGAGCTGTCGGGAGGCTGCCGCAGCCATGTCTTTCTCAATTTTATGTTTCCTAATACAATTGATAACCTCCCTCCAAGGTTTCATTAATTTCTTAGCATCCTTTTTATCATCTATAACATGATCCCACAAAGTTTCACCTAACCTTTGCCACTCACTCTCATCAAACAAAGAACCGGTCTGAGCGAAGGATCCCGTCGCTCGACCGTAAGCTATTAAACCGGGAACCTGCTTCACGGTCCCACTATCTACACCTCGCTTTTCTAAAAAGCGCAATAACAAATTTAGGGCTACCTCCTGCTCCATGGTGTACTGCAGCTCCGCGTCTCCCCGCGCTTCCGCAGCGTTCACCATCCGCAGAGGTTAATTCATTTCGGCGACGTCGCTTTAGTTGCAAGCCCTCCGGATCCGTGCAGACTCCTCTCGGTCAGTCTAGGGCTGTCGTGCCCCCCCACAGGTCTTGAGAAGAAACTGTGGTGCTCTTTGTCCGATCCGCGCACTCCAAGGTATACCCGGGTCCCTGTTCGGGCGCCACTTGTCGGGAACAGAGATTTTGGTATTCTATGACGCGGGGAAGCATGACCTAACTCAATATGAGTGATAGAAGCTTCAGCTTTATTTCATTTTACCATTTACTTATATAGGTTTACAGAATACATTGCTTTAAACATGGTGAATCATGATTGGTCAGCTCACAAGCGTTATAACATAATTGGCTGTACCTAAGCTATCTGAGCCGTGCCTCTGAGTACACAATAACAAGGATACGATTGGATAAGCGACTACAAAGACATACTTCAAGAGATAACACCCAGAGCAGTCAGTTTGACGGATGCTTCACTAGTATCTTAACATTGTTTCTACCCACACTCACTCCCTTCCTTTCGTCCTTGGTTCACACATTAAATCATCTGCATGTTCTTGGCAACCATCTTTAGAGTTCTTCACAAACTTTTTCACTCCCTTTCCCACGTCCTTGATACCCGAACACCTGCTCCAAGTGAGAATTGCCACAAGGTTGTAACTGCTTTCAAGATGCAAATGACAGAGAAAGGAATTACTTGAGTGAGAGCACAGGCCATACAATTTACTAAGCGAAAAACATGATTGAAGGTCAGAAGGAGCTCCCTGGGAATGAGTCTCTCCAGTGGCAGAAGGCACAGATACACTGAAGTAGTATGGCCACAGACACAGATTATGTCCTGCTATAGCAGCTTGCAGGGGAATTAAATGCAAGTGTGGAGAGACTTCCACTGCTGAATTCTGGGCACTTTTTGCCCTGCAGTGTTTCTTTCAGAACAAGACCAGGAGAACACATTTCTTAAAGGTCAAGGACAGCATTAAATAGGAAGCAAGGCCATGTGATGCTGTAATGTGACTGGCCTTGCAATGTTAGTGTTATGTGACACACAGGGAAGGAGAACTTGGAGAACAGTTGGTTGGAAAAAAAAAGTGCAGCAATGAAAATAAATGTACATGCTGAAATGCAGCATAAATTGTCCACTGCTATTTCCATTATTACAACTGACACTTGCAAGTGTCCCATTGCATGTGATTTGCAGAGTTCCATAGGAAAGAAGTCCATACATGTGATGAAGTTGGGCTATCTCCAGCAACTGCTGTAGGTCCAGAACTGTTGTAGGAGGCAGGGCAGGAATCAGTAATGTGAGTGCTGCTCCCAGAAACCTGGTAAGGCAGCTTGGAACCCTCTGGCTTGGGCTGCAAGTGAGTGTAGATCCTTCCACTGTCAGTATTCTTCAGAAAATGTAGGCCGCTTCCCTAGAGGAAGAGTGACTTAGAGAAAACCTAAGTGCAAAAGGGATGTGTGTGTGTGTGTGAGAAGACACCATTTCTAGGCATTGTGGTAAGAAAAATGATTATTTTCTGAAATACCTGTCTTCGGAGAACCACCAAACCCAGTGGTGGGCGAGGGGTTCTATTTTGCTATTCTCTCATTTTTTTTGCCTGCTTGTCTCCAAAAGCTGGAAATCTTGTGTCAGAAAGACAGGCGTATCTATGCAGGTAGGGCACGCCATCAGAATAAATAGGCTACACCACAGATAAGTGAGGAGGATGCTACAGAATGGTAAATTGAAAGTTGAGTGAACAAATTGTGTAAGAAGGCAGGGTAGCCAGCAGCACTACAGAAGTTTCCCCATTCCCATTGCAGGGTAGAACAGAGTTACCACCTGGAGTCCAGGGTGCTTCTTGCTCCTGTTGGCCCCAATTTAAGTGCATTGCTCACTTCTGATAGTGAGGCATGTGGCGTCAGATGCTGCCATGGATAAGCTGCCATCTTCCTCCCTCTCCAGGATAGAAAAAATAAGGCACACCAAGAGATGCTGTTACACAACATTAAGGAGAGATGAGATGGGTTTACTGCGTTGTGCTCTGATCAGTGGCAGTGCCTCCGTTCACAAAAGGAATGAGGAAGTTGTCACCATATAAAATGCAGGTATCAAATACAGGTGTCACAGAATGCCATTGTCATCAGCTTTGGGCAGTGAAAAGATTTAATTCACATGGGTGTTTAGGAAAGGAGAATGGACATGACACAGTTTGCTGGGGCGCTCAGAACTATGTTAAAAGGACTTCTGATTTTTCATAGAAGTGTGCTAAGATGTAAGATAATGGAAATAAAATAGAGATGCCTTATTTTACGTAGTACCCAGAGCCAAACTGAATACACAGTTAAGAGTGCTGCAGCCTGGCATTGTGTCCACTTGGAAACACGTAACACGCTTCCTGGAATATCACTCAGCAAAGAGAGCAGGTATTATAAAACTCCATCCCTGTTACAGGAATACATTTTCAGTTACGGTAGCTTCTAAAAATAAAAAGGTTAAGAAGTCCCTTCTGCGAGTTCTCTTCTGAAATTCTGCTTCAGCTGTTGCATGGCCAACAATTTCTTAGCGTTAAGTCTTGGACTGTGCTTCTGCAGAGATAACTGAGGGCGAGCTTTGCTTTCCCCCATAGAAGGAAGGTTAAAGCATCCAGGTGGTTACAAACTATTCTAACTTCTTCAGAGCTAAAAGAAGTATTTGTTACTTTAGGATCCATAATAAGCATGAACCATCCCGAGGTTTATGTTTTAAAAAACACAATAGGAAGCAAAGATGAACTTAAATATAAGGCAAAGTCTTTGAGTTGTTATTTTTTTAAATTAAGGTCTTAAACCATTTGGTTTAAGCTCTATTTTGCCTCGGGATAAGGTTGGCTGATATTTGCTGTTGGTGCAAATGTGGGTGGTTGTGCCTAAGAGCTGCGTAACAGATGGGGACTGAGCCCAGGCTGCAGTGCTGCGCCTGAGGCTGGTGCCTGCTGGGTACACACAGTGGGGCACACACACACTGGGCGATGGGGTGCTGGCAGCACATAGAGACTTTCTTCAATGTGAAGCTCAGAGGTCGCTTGCTCTGCTTTTTGGTTTTAATGAAGACAGAGTTATTTGCTCAAAATCATGCAGTATTTAGGACAATAACATACTTAGGCTCAGACTCAAAGCTGCTTAGACTGAAGCCGAAAGTTTGAAAGCTACCATTAAACTGCTGCTGCTTTTTATCCTCAAACCTTCAGAACTGGAGTATTTCATGATGGAAGCGCATGAAACACGCCGGGCAGAATTCTACATGAATTTTTCAGACTTCATTTATATCTCATTAATCACTGTTTTATAATCGCCATTAAATAGATCATCTGCATATGTGCTTTCTCTTCATTGCTTAACCAGCTGAGGACAGGCAGCTGCACAGAGCCGTGTGTGGCTGCAATTTCACATGAAGCGTATCTGGAAATACATTTAGCATGACAATATTTCCAATCATTCACAGACCGTTTCTTACCATAAAAATAAGGCCATAAAGTAACATTAAGAGTTTTATTAAAATAACTGGCCGTAAAGGCTGGCTGATGTAGCTCCTTTGTTGGCCTTACTTTGATTTGAACATTCACAGCGTTTTCCATTCTTTGGGAAAATGTTTGGACTCCTTGTTTTGCAAACTGCCCAAGGAGAAGAACCACGCCTCTGCATGTGAGTGAGGGCTGGGAGGCAGGGAAGGGCAGCGCAGCAAGGAGAAAGCCTTGCTAAGCCTTTTTTAAAGCTTCAGCAAGAACAGAGACCAGGACAAGTATTCCCAAGAGTTGTTTTTATTATGGAATTAGTTTTTCTGCCATACATGTATTATTGTACAGTATAGTTTTAAAAAAAATCAATATGCTGGTCTGTTTTTATCATCCAAAATGACCAAGAACAGACTGCTCTGTGCAGGAACTCAGGGCACTTCTACAATAAAAGTAGAAGTACAAAAGACAGAAAGGCTTACTGGCTTTTTTCAGCCTGAATTACTTGCTTAGGTGGCATCAGAACATCATTTCTTATACCACATTGACAGATCAGTCAGCAAATTAATA
This sequence comes from Pavo muticus, assembly GCA_016647715.1. NCBI lineage: Eukaryota > Metazoa > Chordata > Aves > Galliformes > Phasianidae > Pavo > Pavo muticus. The sequence goes on along the minus strand of JACDJE010000070.1, from coordinate 3,696,095 downwards.
TTTAACCCAATTTATTTCAAATCAAATTTGATCACTGAACATCTTATTAAAGACTTTTAGATGATTAAGACTGCTTTCCTCATCAACCTGCAGTGATCTTTTACACACAGGCTACGTGATATGTCACTTAAAAACTGCCAGAGCATATTAGCTCATAGAACCGCATAATTATGAGAGTCAGAACTCTCCATCTGTGCAAAATCTTCCTGGAAAAGGAAGAGGAAACAGACCTCACGAAGATCCCATGCCTGGTGCTTGGCTGATAGGGCTCAAGGCAGGGTACGGAGGGTCACCACCACGTGGCACTTCCCCATGACACGTGGAACTGTTCTCACCTTCGGCTTCCTCCTGTCAGCTCACAGGCACCAGAGGTAACCCTGCACCATGAGAGGGCAGCAGCCACAAGTGTCTATTCCAGGACAGAAGCTGCATTTCTGATGAGCAGTGGTTTAGCTGCCTCTAGAATGTCCAGTTCAGGGTCCAGTGAACGACCAAGACCTTCCAGAACCATGATGGCAAAGATGATGGAAGCAAAATTGCTCTCGAGCTTCACCTAGAAGCACAAGAGACAGCAGACCTTCTGAGCTCGTTTCACAGAGGTACGAGCTCTGGCAAAGTGGGGGAGAAGCGGGGGAGAGCTTAAGCAGGTACAAAAATAAGAACAGTTTCAGGGGAAGCGCCCTAAGACAACCCAAAAGTCTATTTCTCATTTCCACGTAATTTTCCATACTAGAGCAGCAGCAGGTTAGGATTACTCACTGCTGCTAATGTGGTTTTAAACCATGGCAGTATCCACCCTACTTGAACGCATGCAGTTGGGTAAGGGGCAGCTCACCTTCCGAAGGGCCACAAAAGAGCTCTACATACCACAGAGGAAACAGCCCCCTGCTCTGCCCATACAGAAACAGTTCCCAGCCAGTTGCTATCACTGCATCCAGGTACACCAGGGCACTAAGAAGCTACAGTCACAGTCCCCCTCCTTGTCAGCCCCTTTCAATCCCAGTACTTCTCCCTCCCCGATGAACTCCCAGCTGCTGAAAGCAGACTGTGACAGCTCCTCACCTTATGCGTCATCAGTAATTTAAAGACACTGGAGAGGAGATTTGCCACCTGAAGCTGAAATACAAAAGGAGAAGTTAACAGCTCTTCAGAGTACCTGTGTTCAAGAGGACTGAGCCTGGTGCGTGACAGGTAGGGTTCAAAGTGTTTGTTAGCCTTCAGTCTTAGTGGTGGGACAAGATTACTGAGCTGAGGATGGCCAACAAGGTGTGATCCCTCCCAACCTGCCCAGGATAAGGAATTCAGCTCTGACCCACGGTTCTGTTTATTTGCAGCCCAGCAAGGCTGAAAACATCTCACAGCAGTACATGGTAGGCATTAACTTCCTCAATACCTCTGTACTACATTTTATGAAGTGCCAAGCTGGCCTTTACCAAAGGGATACAAGCTGTAACATCAGGTTTAGTGACTCCTCAAAGAGGACTGCAGATGTTAGAGGTCTAAAGACCAGAACTAAACACACATGGTTTCATTTTTAGTTAGAGGGAATTAAGAAAAGATTTTAGAGACTTTACTTCATCTGAGACACTAAAAGCTCCAAGTAGTGCGTAGTGCTGATGGGATCACAGCTGGCCTTTCCACCTGGACCACTTTAAAAGCCAAGCTGCACTGAAGTACAGCTACGTGAGGGTGGGACATAGTTTGTGGACTTGCCTTTCCTAGGGCAATGGTGTTCCTTCGAACTTTGGTCACTAGTTCTGCCATTTCAGCTTTGAATCGCTCAATATCCTGGCATTGGTTGGCCCGAGCATGATGGAGAATCAGTTCTGCCACTTTCTCCCCCTGTGAAACAAGTGGAAAAGCAGAATCAGCAGAACTAGATCACTGTTACCAGCAGGTCTACAGGGAGCTGCACATCAACCCTGGAAGACCTCTGCTGCAAAGGTTCCTGGAGGAGGCATATTGCAGGAGAACTCCCAGGGCTACGCTCTCCCATTCCAGCAGGACACCCAAGCAACCAACAGAAGCAGGTGCAGAAAGAGCAGAATTGGGCCAAAAGTTTTAATCAATATCTGGCAGAACCTTGCTCTATTTTTCCTGTAGGAGAAGATATAACAAAGATCATCTCTCAGTCAGAAGTTTCAAGGAGAAAAAGAAAGGCAGCAGGACAACAAGAGAAGATAACGGTGTAACGAAGGGCATCCTCTAACCTTTCCCTATGGGCTAAGTTCAGCCTTCCATTTACACACTCTGGAGGAAAGTGATGATGCCAGCACATTTGGTGAGAAAAGCATGGGAAGAGCAGTATCCAAGCTTCACTTGTGAGAGAAATTATAGTTCTTCTTGGATGAGTTGTCTCACAGCAGTGGACAGAGCCAGAGGCCCCAAGTTTGGCCATGATATTTGGTGTACAAGTTTTTCACCTGTAGATTGTTTAATACACCCAACGTGAGGCACAAGGGATGGGTAATCAAATGTTCACAGCTTTTGCTCAGTGGCTGAGAAGTCTGGCAGCACAGGATGGGCCTGAATGCATGGGTTCTAGCACCAGCTCCTGCGTATGCTTCAACAGATGAAATAAACTGAGGTAAAACCCGTCCCTCCTATCCACTGGTAAGCCATCCAACCCACAGCTGAGAAACAGCAATATGCCAGTATGAGCACTGCTTTATCACAAAATGAACAGGACACATCAGCACTGTGGGAAGTTCCCCTTCCACAGAGGAGCCTCAGAGAGGTCAGACCCCTCTGCCTGCTTTGCTGCCTCTTCTCACCAGGCACTAACACAACAGCAAAATGGAGGATGGCATATGGGCTTTTGCAGAGCAAGGCACGGAAAGCTGCAGAAGGGAATGTGTAGGAGATTAAGATCTTAATCCATTCCTTTCTCTCCAGCAAGATCTGGCAGATTCTGCAACAGTCTCCGAAATGAGAGCCTGAAACTGGAAGACTTCAAGGGGACCAGCTTCAGAGCAGAAACTCGCACTGGGGGACCTATCCCAGTGAGACAAAACAGCAGCTAAAATCACAGTCAGAAGTGCAGTGCCCCTGATGAGAGGCAGCTCTGACACAGCACAGGTGGAGCCAGGAGGGATGGTGGAAACCCCCACATGCACAAAGGCAGCCCTTTGTGAATGAGAGCAACCAGGAGCACGGTGACCAGGATGGACAAACAGGGCATGGTGTGGCAGTTTGCACAGCAGTTCACACATGCAGAGTGAGCAGGGAGGGCAAGCACTCTGTGGGCTACAGAGGTAAAGTCAATAGGTGATTTTTACCCACCAAGTTACAGGGTTATCGTCCTCTAAGTGCAGGATTAGCACCCACTGAGAACAGAGAGCCCAGTCATGGTATCCACCTGACAGAGAAACAGAGTATCTGCACTCATCAAAAAGGATGCCAAAACCCATGCTGAACTCCAAGGCAAACATTCAGCCATATTCAGGCCTCCAGCTGCACAGAGTGCCTGAGCCTTTCTCTGGCACCATGTGGCAGAGGTGAAAACAGTTGTGTGAGATGCAAGCGTGTGAATGACCTGCTCAGCCTCATAGCAAGGCTACAATATGAAATATATAGGTTAAGGTGTGTCATGAGGGCCAAAAGAAAAAAAAGGAGCAGTGGAACAACACTCTGCCCCCACAGAGACAAGTTCCACCGCAGAAGAAAGCACAAGATTCGTGGCAGCATGTATCCCCTCACTTGGCCTGATGCCAAGAACTCAAATGAGAGGAGTGGATGGAGGCAAGTTCATGCTTGGGGCTCCTTGCCCACTCTGCTCCCTCAGGTGTCTTCATACAACAGGTATGAGGCTCTGGAGGTGGAATGCCTGTCTGTGGGTGATAACAGCCCACGTACGGTAGAGGAACCAACAAAACCAGAACTAGAAAAGCCTTCCTTCCCCCAGCATCAAGGCTACATCCTCGAAAAAGAGAAAGGTATTGGTTGTAGTGACTCCTCCCTGCAGGGAACTGAACACCCAGTATTTCAGGCAGACCCTCTTAGAGAAGTCTGCTGCCTCCCTGGAGCTCGGGTAAAGGACATCACCAGGAAACCCCCTAGCCTGGTATTGCCAACAGATCATTAGGCACTACTGCTTCTCCATGTGGGGAGCGATGAAGTAGCTACACACAGTTCAAAGCCATCAAAAGGGACTTCAGGGCCTTGGGACATCAGCTAAAGGAACTGAGGGCACAGATCATCTCCTCTGCTTCCTGTACTGGGTAAGGACATTGAAAGAAATGGAACGATCCAATCCATAAAACCTGGCTTCCTGGCTAGTGCCGCCACCAAAACTTGGGGTATTTTGACAATGGGATGGCCTAGATGACACCAGGCTTGCAGGAACCAGTTGAGTTTCACCTCTCTCAAAGGTAGAAAACAGTCCATGGGGAAAAGCTAGCTGGGCTCATTTGCAGGGTGTTAAACTAGGTTTGAAGGGAGAATGGGGATGACAGTGAGCCTGCCCGCAATAAAGCATGGGACAGGATAGCTAGGTTAGAGGGAGACAGTGCTAGTGGGGCCCTCAACCTGCTGCCCTGAGGTGTACTGGTAACACTGCAGCACAACTGAAATCTTAACAAGCCAGGGACCAATAGGAGAAGGCAGTAGGGAAACTCAAGGGAAATACTTCAAAGGAATTAAGGAGTTATCCTCCAAGACGGCAACAAGACCAGCTGCCCAGCTGAAGTGCCTCTAAACCAATGCACACAGCTTGGGAAACAAGCAGGAGGAGCTGGAAGCCACCATGCTACTAGAAAATCATGATGTAGTTGCTGTCACTGGAACATGGTGGCGTGATTCCCATGACTGGAGTGTGGCTATTGATGGCTACGAGCTGTTCAGTAGAGACAGGTAAAGAAGGAAGGGAGGAGGCATTGTCCTCTTTATCAAGAAAGGAACAGAGTGTGGAGACCTGTCCCTGAAGAATGGCCATGAGCGAATCAAAAGTTACAAGTGAGAGTCAGAGACAACAAAGGGAGCCTTGTGGATAGGGTCTGCTACTGGCTGCCCAATAAGTGGAGCCTGTTGATGAAGCCTTCTTCCTCCAGCTATAGGAGGTGTCACAAAACTCAGATGATTCTACGAGCAACCCCCATGCAGCCATAAGTGGCACCAGAAGCACTCTAAACCAAGGAGGGGCAGCGGCTGCTTTCTGTCAAACACATTCAGTCTCCTGGGGAACTGAACTCATTCCATTTCAGTAGCCTGTTGCTTTAGGTATGCATCTTATCTCTGTCTGATAGGCTTTCCAAGCTAGCAAGTGTGCTCTGCCCCCCCGGGGAGGACTGTAAAGGAAGACAGAAAGAGAACTACAGTTTGGCCACCAGGCTCTCAGCTGTCTCCACTCCCCAACCTCAACTAACGTCATGACAGAGGCCTCACCTGGCCCTGGACCACAGCTGTGAAAACTGCTCTGAAGTTCTGCATGTCAGCACTTTGCAGCTCCGCCACGATCCCCGCATCCAGCAGCACCAGGCAGAGCTGTCTGAAGGGTGGCCGCACTTCCAGGACGAGCGTGTCACACAGATCCACGATGGCCTTCTGCTCTTTGCAGCTGGTGCTGAAGCAGGCTGTGCCTTGCACCAAGATGTTCCCAGGGTGCAGGTCAGCATGGACAAAGTTGTCAACGAAGACCTAGAAGATGAGCAAGTCTTAGAGCAGTTGATTCTAACCAAACCTGCCCACACCAAGCCCCGGGCAGACAGCATGGATTCATGCAGTCTGTTGTTCCCTGTTGTAGTTCATGAGCGAGATTTGCAACATAGCAAATGGCTTCTGGCAAAGATCAACTGTGTTGAAAGAGTGCGAGTGCTACTCACTCTAGGAGAGTCAGCAGAGCTGCGTGAAGCAATCCTGCCCATCTGCGAGGGGTAAGGTAGAAGAGCGAGAGGTTCCAGCAGGCAGCTCTCTCCAGCAATTAGCCCTACGCTCAGTGTAGGGTGGTGGGCCTTGGCAACAAGTAACACAGTTACTTTGCCATTCACTGGGATGGTGTTTAGTGCATGGCTACGTTTGTCTACTCCAGCACATCAACATACATTACAGCTGTATTGAAAAGTAAGGAAAATAAGTTTAAAAAGTTAGAAGAGGAAACAAATGTATACAGCACTTCTCTGTCTCTGACAGCAGTTAGCAGTAGAAAGGAGCAGCGAGAGGCCAAGCACAAGGCAATACCTCTCCAATAACACTCCTGGCAACCCGAGGCTGCAAGACTTCCTACCCCAAGGAGGTTATTTTGCATCTAGTAGATTTCTTCACCTATGCATTTGTCTAATTCTCATGTAAGTAATTACATGGTAATCACAGAGCAGTGTGAAAACAGGAGGGTTTTTGTGACATTGCTTAAAAAACAACCTCTGATCATTTTATGTCCATTTCATTGTTCTAAGAAACTACAAACAATAGATTCATATTTACGCTCCTATACCCATGACTCTATACATCTTTATCAGAAGCTGCTGTAATTTCTCTGCTTTTCAGAGCTAATTAAGTCTAATATTAGCATAAAACTACCTACTGTAGTTCTACCACTGCTCTTCTGAATGGTAAAAGCTATTTGAGGCCACCACACTGTGTGAAGTTATAACTGCAAGCCTCCCTATTGCCTTAGCACAACATTGAAAGTACCAGTTGAATTTTAGCTGACACTCACTGCTCACTTGCTCAGCACTGAGGTTATCTGCAGCTCTTCCCTGCTAGTTCTCATGGTTTCTCACAAGCAAATTAATTCACCTCTCAGCATGCCTCTCCAGACCATTTTTTATTATCTTGGCCATGAAAGAACTGGACAGCCAGAAGTTGAATTAAAAGCTGCATCTGGCCAGTTTTTTTTCTTTACTTCATATTTAGTTCTTCCTTATAGAAAGGTAGTTTTGGGGTAGGAGTGAATAACTGAATAATCTCTCTCTTTTCCCTGTGATTTGCATCCACAGCCCTCTGCAGAGCATGGTGTCTACTAATTACATGGCACTTTACAGCACTTGGGCAATCTGTGAATATTCATGAAATGGATCAGTGGGTTTGCTAAGCAATGCTCTGATCACATTTCACACTGGGACCCTACCACATGCAAGATCTCTCTTCTGCAGCTAAAGGTGCTCCACAGCAAAGCCTGCAGAAGTGGTGTATGTAGTCCAGGCTTTACTCAGGTCATGTCTTACTTTGCACGTGAAGTACGGACCCTCCCTCTGTCAGTTCAGGAGCTGCACAGTACACCTGGCAGCCCAAGTCCTGGGTTGTCACAATACCTGACATCCATGGGCTGGCTCCAAAAGGCACAGATGTGTCTTGAGTCCATGGGGAGAAGATGTGGGAGCAAACAGGTTCTCTCCTTAGCCACAGTGTCTTATTACCCCCAGTAGAAAAGATTCTGCAGGAAAAAAACCTTCACTTTCAGCCTCTGTCGAGTGCCTACCATCTTTAGGAGCATGTCCATGCCCATCTTTGCGAGTCTCTGCCTCAGTTCTGTGGCAACCTCTGCGTGTAGGTAGTGTGAAATAGGCTCACTCTCCTGAAAAAAAAGACAAAAAAAGAGCTGGAATCAAATACACCCTGTGTCCCATGTGCAATCATACATTTACCTAGGAGCTGAGAGAGAAGGAAAGGAAGTAAGAATAACCTAGAAAGGACCAGCTCACTGGGACTGTACCTAACAAGATGGTACGCATGAGAACAGCAAGGATTTGTTCTTTAGAAAAAGTGTGCGACGTAGCCTGGGGCAGAGATACCCTCGCCAGGATTGCATGCACAAAAACTAGGGCTGAGGGTCCTTCACTCCAACATTCACAAGGAAAGTGAGGCAAGCATCAGAAAGTGTTGGGTTGCTAAGCTCTGTGCTTTGACCCACCCCAGAGGAGAGCTGGAGCGTGATGTTGGTTTGCAAAGCACGGGCAAGTACATGGTGGCTGCACACACTGCTGGTCTGCTTGGTTTCAGGCCAAGCGTTTACTTCTATATGGAGCTGTCCGCCACTTGTCTTCTGGGATGCACTGTTTGCAAAGAGAGTAGAAGAGACACTGAAGAAGGACACCGATCTCCTTAAGCAAAGAAGAGCACCCTCCTGCCTGTGACTGCTCCTGCTCAAAAGAGGCACCTTTAGCACGCTGCCCTGAGGGCCTTCTCCCTGCTACCACTGCTCCCAGACCGTGCCATTCTTACCTCAAATGTTTCCACGAGAACATCTGTTGTCACCAAAGGGAGAACAGGAGTTGGGAACTTCACAAAGTCGACATCGAGGAAATTCTGACGGAAGCGCTCCAGATTTCTGGCTTCATAGTGCAAGTCGATCTCAAAGGAGAAAAAGGAAAAGCAGACTGGGAGTTAGATGCAATTAGATCTTCGGGACCTTTTGTTCGGGTATGCCTGTACAGTGCAATATACAACACCAACAAACGTGGTCAGAAGGCCAGAATTAAAAAATAGAGTGACGCTTCTTACAAGCTTATAGCCTCCCTGATGGGAGAGCAGGGTAACACACTGAGTAACGAGTGGCACACAACCCAGCACCTCAAAAATACCCAAGAAATACTACAGGCACAGTGTCTCAGAAAAGACCAGGACTGCCTTACTTTCAAGGGTGAGAAGGACCCTGAACCAAAGATTACTGTCCAAATAGCGAGGCAGGCAGGCAGGCTAGAAGAACTGCAGCCCTAGCCTCAATGAACAGATGGATGGGCAGCTAGAGCAGGAAGAAATTTAATGTAACACATACAAAATCATATACTATGAAAACTCCTAGCCACAGCTCATCAGTGATCCAGTGCCTTGACCCAAGGCTCCTGCCCAACAACATTCTTGTACCTTCTCCTGTCTACCACCGCTGCTCAAGGTGTGGGAAGAAAGATAATCCTGCCTCACTTCCCTCACTGGGCAGCGGGAAACATCCCAGACATAATTCTTGTTCTTTCAAAGAGAAATGAAAAATGACAACAGGCCAATGAGATACTCTCCTCATCCCAAGTTTTCAGAGTCCAGCAAGAGTTCTGTCCCACTAAACTAGTCCTAATGACCTTCAGTCGCATCTGAATACAGTTTACAACATGGATTGCTGAGTAGATTTCTTGCTCTAACAGAAAACAGTTCAAATTTTCAGAGTTTAAAAGACTTCAGACTCTACAATATCTAGACAATAGGCACCAGGTCACTCTACACGGCATTGCTTGTCTAATTGTGTAATGCTAATGTAATTAGCAGGTATCATTTAACAGAAAAAAAAGAGCAATTAACTCTGTAGTGCAATCTCTGTGAACTCGGCAGTAAGGATATTTCAGCACTTGGTGAACTGGGACATGTTTTCAGAGCTACTTGCAAAGTTTAACTTTGCTCACGCTACCAGTCTGATGATGATACAATGCAGAATATTACCTCACTTTAAAGGGTATTAATTATGCTAATATGTATACCTCAAGGCTAAGAAACATGACCAGCACGACCAAATTGTAAATTTAAATGTAAGTTAAGAGAGAAAAACACGTGAGCACTTGTTCAGAGATTCTTTTCCTCTAGAGAGGTCTTTAGCGAGAACCATTGGTGACGGGTGAATGGTTGGACTGGATGATCCTGTGGGTCTTTTCCAACCTTAGTGATTCTTTGATTCTATGATTCACCAGTGTTCATCTTTCCTTCATAATCCTGCAAAAAGGACTGCAGCTATGCTAACCTGCTGTTCTGGCTTGCTAGAAAATACACTTCGAGTCATAAAACAAATTTGTATGTCTCCTAAAGATTGTTAAGCTTCTTTGTTGCTTTGCTTTCTCATGCTGTGTGCATATATGTTTTCCGACAGTAATTTTATGTGCCTGATTACAGGAAATCATCATGAAAGAATAACCAAACCTCCATCTAATCTTTTGAAAAGTAATAGTATGGATGGAGTTAGAGCCAATCAATAGCTAGAACAGTTTTACTTCAGTACGTGGCATTGCACACACCTGCTGAAGCATAAGTTTCTCAAATTCTTCCACAATCTCTGTCAAACTGAGCCACTTGAACCCAGGGAGAAGTCCAATGATGCGGCTACCCAACTTCATGAGAAACAGATCCATCTGGACTTGTTGGACCAGCCCTGGGTGCAGGACCTGCACAAGAGATGGTGGCAAAGTCAACTCCCAAAACACTGTAAAAATGACAGTCCATTTCTATCAGCTAAAATGAAGTATTTGAAATGAACAGAACCTACCCTATAAAGCTGGGAGCTAACAAGGCTTCACAAGACAGTCCTCAGAATAATTCTTACTTTGCCATGGATTAAGCTGTGAAGAAATACTTCATAATTTTCAAATGGAAAATTTCTGTCCCGGAGCCCACAGTTTCACCCAATGCCATTTTCCCTTGCTTCCATCCTTCTGCCCCCTTCCTGCCATGTAGTACAGACTAGTATTTGGAACAGCTCCAACATAAATTTCTTTAAATAAGCTTTGCTGGAAAAGAACATATCTCTTCCGGATTTCTCCATATGAGGAAAGAACGAGTCTCATTTTCTGAAAGGTGAAACAATTTATATTCATTCTTTTAATATATATCGGGCCCTGGCAATTTCTGGTATCCAGGTGCCACGTTAAATGGTGCCATAGGGAGGGTGTGTACTGGTGCTGAGAAGAGCTGGGGCCACTGCTGCCTGGATCTCAGCTGGCTGGAACCAGGGCACCAAAACAACATATGGAGGCAAGTGAGCATCACTCCACTTGGTCATATCCAGCCAACTCTAACTCCATTGGAACCAAAATCTTCCTTGTCTTGTCCTGTGCACTCTACGTTCACAGGTCTGCCAGTAAGACGTGACTTACTTTAACAGCTACAGGTGTGAGGTGTCTGGCTGATGTCGGATTTGCATTCAGGAGCGGTGTGGCCATCTGCTCCAGGTGGGGTGTTCCACTCACAGGACCTCTCAGGGAGCAGCCGAAGGGGCTCAGCTCAGCCTCACTCCTCTCTTCCCACATCCCCTCGCTCTTCCTCCTTCTCAGCCACCTGAAGAGGCCCCTGAGGCCTGACACCTCCCATGCCTCAAAGGCAGACTGTAACTCGGAACTCCGTGCCAGCCCCTTGGCCGGAGGGGCAGTGACAGCCGTGAGATCGGCATAGGCTTTATACACCTGTGCCACACAGCCTGAGCCGATCGGCTCCTGGCTGGGAAACATAAGGATGCTCCTCCAGTCCTCGCCAAAGGCCTTCCTCAAGAGCTCATCGGTGTGACCCCAGGGATGCGGGCTCACCTCGACGTGCAGCTTGGAAAACTCATCGCAGAAGGCCTCGGAGAAGAGGTCCCTGCGGGTGCTGGCCCACTGGCCCAGCTTGATGCAGGTGGGCCCGGCGGCCTCGGCCGCTCTCCGCAGCAGCCGCAGCCACAGGGAGGCCAGGCCGGGCCGCAGGCGGCTCAGCGGGTACAGCAGCAGCAGGGGCCCGAAGCGCAGCAACAGCCCGCAGGCCCGCAGGCCCAGCCGCAGCACCAGGCACAGCCGCCTCAGCAGCCCCCGGGCCGGCAGCTCCGGGCCGCGCTCCTCAGCCCACACCGGCTGGACGGCCGCCTGCCACCGCCCCAGCCCCTCCCGCCGCTCGGCCGCAGCGGGCACCGCCAAGGCCACGGCGGCCCAGCGCCCGGCCCGCAGCCCACAGCGCCCTGCTGCCGCCCACACGGGCAGCGCCCCCCGTGCCCCGGCGGCCCGGCCCAAGCGGGGCAAGGGGAGCAGCCGCGCAGCACAGCCCGCCACCATCACCCGCCCGCTTGCCTGCCTGCCGCCAACGGCCGCCAGGGTGCGGGGGGGGGATTGCAGGCAGAGCCGACCGATTGCTGCAGGCGGGCTGTGCCGGCCCGCCCCTTAAAGAGACAGCGGGGGAAGAAGTGCCGCTCTCCACCCAGCAGCATGCCGCTGGGCACCGCCATGGGTGCCGGACCCGGGATGAGGACAAAAGCAGAAAATTCAGCAACGCCAAACAAAAATGGTCCTGCTGAGATGTGGTCATTCTGTAGAGCTGGTGAATTACAGAACTGTAGAATCATAAAAGTTGGAAAAGACCACTGAGATCACCCAGTCCAACCACCAGCCCATCCCCACCATGCCCACTGAGCATGTCCTCAGTGCCACATCCACACAGCTCTGGAACACCTCCAGGGACGGTAACTCCACCACCTCCCTTGGCAGCCTGTGCAGTGCAGCACCACTCTTTCTGAGCAGAAATGTTTCCTAATATCCAACCTGAACCTCCTCTGGTGCAACTTACGGCCATTCCCTTCCATCCTATTTCTGTTACCTGGGAGAAGAGGCTGACCCCCCACTTGGGTCAGAGGGGATCTCAAACACCCCCTAGTTCTAACCCCAGCAGCTGGCAAGGTTGCCAAAACACAACCCAGTATGGAATGTATGTTGCTAACTGCACAACTACTCAGGGAAGAAATCCCTTTGAACCGTTTTTAATGTACCCTCGGAACTAAAACCCTGTAGGAAAATGCATATGCTTTACAAACCAGCTTTTTCCCTCACTTTAGTGAGTAGCATAGATGTGTGCAAACACACCCTTGTGCCGGCAGGAAGCTGATTACAGCCCTGTGCAGGTGAATGGATCGACTTGCAGAACTAGACTCTACAGTTGTATGCAGAGATCTTCCAGAGAGAGCTCATCGGAGGGCTGCTGAGATGATGAGGGACCTGGAGCATCTCCCTTATGAGGAATTGCTGATTGCCCTGGGACTGTTCGGCCTGGAGAAGGGAAGGCCGAGGGGGGATCTTCCAAACGCTTATGAATATCCAGTGGGTGGGAGTCAAGTGGATGGGGCTAGGCTGTTTTCTGCGGTGCCCAGTGACAGAACAAGGGGCCGTGGGCACAAAGTGGAATGCGGGAAGTCCCATCTGAACACGAGGAACTTCTTTACTGTGAGGGTGACAGAGCACTGGGACGGGCTGCCCGGAGAGGTGGTGGAGTCTGCTTCTCCAGAGATATTATCCAGAAGACATCTGGACGCTCTGCTGTGGAACCTGCTGTAGCAGAGCTTGGACTAGATGAACTCCAGAGGTCCCTTCCAATCCACAGCGAGTCTGTGATTCTTTGTAATCATTATTTATT